>CM031966.1:10020634-10060634 GCA_018749465.1 Paracanthobrama guichenoti | reverse complement strand
GCATTCCTCTCAGTCATGCAGCCGAGACCCATGAGAAGAGTTTTCCTGTGGTTTTGTGAACATAAAAACCCAATAGAAAATGTGTAATTTGGGTTTGTTTGCACTTAAAACACATAGACATTGTGCAGATCAAATCAATTGCAATTTGTTAATTTCCATCTCTTTATTTGGACTTACAAGTCACATTATCTTATATTGAGATGACGTACTGAATACGATGAATAGCCTTGTGAAACAGAACTATACTTTAGTGTTCTAAATTATGCTATAGTACAAACCTGATTCCAAAAAAGTTGGGACACTGTAGAAATTGTGAATAAAAAAGGAATGCAATAATTTACAAATCTCATAAACTTATATTTTATTCACAATAGAATATAGATAACATATCAAATGTTGAAAGTGACACATTTTGAAATGGCATGCCAAATATTGGCTCATTTTGGATTTCATGAGAGCTACACATTCCAAAAAAGTTGGGACAAGTAGCAATAAGAGGCCGGAAAAGTTAAATATACATATAAGGAACAGCTGGAGGACCAATTTGCAACTTATTAGGTCAATTGGCAACATGATTGGGTATAAAAAGAGCCTCTCAGAGTGGCAGTGTCTCTCAGAAGTCAAGATGGGCAGAGGATCACCAATTCCCCCAATGCTGCGGCCAAAAATACTGGAGCAATATCAGAAAGGAGTTTCTCAGAGAAAAATTGCAAAGAGTTTGAAGTTATCATCATCTACAGTGCATAATATCATCCAAAGATTCAGAGAATCTGGAACAATCTCTGTGCGTAAGGGTCAAGGCCGGAAAAACCATACTGGATGCCCGTGATCTTCGGGCCCTTAGACGGCACTGCATCACATACAGGAATGCTACTGTAATGGAAATCACAACATGGGCTCAGGAATACTTCCAGAAAACATTGTCGGTGAACACAATCCACCGTGCCATTCGCTGTTGCCGGCTAAAACTCTATAGGTCAAAAAAGAAGCCATATCTAAACATGATCCAGAAGTGCAGGCGTTTTCTCTGGGCCAAGGCTCATTTAAAATGGAAAGTGGAAAACTGTTCTGTGGTCAGATGAATCAAAATTTGAAGTTCTTTTTGGAAAACTGGGACGCCATGTCATCCGGACTAAAGAGGACAAGGACAACCCAAGTTGTTATCAGCGCTCAGTTCAGAAGCCTTCATCTCTGATGGGATGGGGTTGCATGAGTGCGTGTGGCATGGGCAGCTTACACATCTGGAAAGGCACCATCAGTGCTGAAAGGTATATCCAAGTTCTAGAACAACATATGCTCCCATCCAGACGTCGTCTCTTTCAGGGAAGACCTTGTATTTTCCAACATGACAATGCCAGACCACATACTGCATCAATTACAACATCATGGCTGCGTAGAAGAAGGATCCGGGTACTGAAATGGCCAGCCTGCAGTCCAGATCTTTCACCCATAGAAAACATTTGGTGCATCATAAAGAGGAAGATGCGACAAAGAAGACCTAAGACAGTTGAGCAACTAGAAGTCTGTATTAGACAAGAATGGGACAACATTCCTGTTCCTAAACTTGAACAACTTGTCTCAGTCCCCAGACGTTTGCAGACTGTTATAAAAAAAAGAGGGAATGCCACACAGTGGGAAACATGGCCTTGTCCCAACTTTTTTGAGATGTGTTGATGCCATGAAATTTAAAATCAACTTATTTTTCCCTTAAAATGATACATTTTCTCAGTTTAAACATTTGATGTCATGTATGTTGTATTCTGAATAAAATATTGAAATTTGAAACTTCCATATCATTGCATTCTGTTTTTATTCACAATTTGTACAGTTTCCCAACTTTTTTGGAATCGGGTTTGTACTTATTAAAGAAATAATACGCTTTAAAATATATACTTAAGCGCAAATAGAATGTAATGTTTTCTCGCACTTAACTGCATGTTAACAGTAATTAAATGACGTGTATTGTAGTATAATCATTCTTACATATTCGGGTCTTTAGCGATCCAGATCTAAATCTAACACTGATGGATCGCCAACTGTCACGATAATATAAAACTCTCCTGATATTAGAGTAACAGTTACAGAAGAATAAAATAAAGCATATTTTGTTACCTTTTGGAGCTTGGAAGGGTTCAGTTTGAGCAGATGTTTTATACCATCATCACTGTCCTCGTCAGATCTCATTTTCCAGTACATTCAGCATCTGCCTCATATTCGCCATCTCAAACATATTCTCAAAATATAATTTTCAACATCTTCAAATATTTTGAACGCTGACAGCTTCTTCACCAGATCCAACATCAAATGACAGTGACACTAATATTTGATTGTGTTCAGAACTTGTTCTGCAGTAAATCACTGAGCCATTTCAAGTGTTGCTGATGATACTTTCTATTCTTTTGTTTTCTGCCTGCATGTAAGTATGAGTGAAACAAACATCACTTCATCATTGTGTATCTCACATTACCATTTTGTAGAATAAAGGTGAATTGCACTTATTCAGTCATAAAAGATTCAATTATTGTTGTGCAGAAAATATATACTTGCACTATTACATACCTCGGGTTGTTAGTGACCCTATATAATTTTGACAAAAAAACAAAAAAAAAAAAAAAAAAAAACAGGCATTCTTTTATAATTAAATTTTTTAATAATGAATTGATTGAGGAATACTAAGAAGGTTGATGTCTAACTTAAAAAACTAATGAGGAGGTGGGTAGTGAATGACGTCCCAGGTCACTAAAGACCAAAGGTATGCATGTAAGGTTTATATTTATATTAAATGCAATTATGTGAACTTCAAAGTGCTTTTTGACTGACTTAAGGAGGACGTAAATACATCTCATAATTATATGTATTTTTTCATAATTACTTATATTGTCTTTGAAATATTGTTAAATTGCACTGTTGACATACTGTATACTAACAATCATTTGGTAAAGTAAAATATACTTTTAGATAATGTAATTTCTATTGAAATGTTTATGTGATATATTTAAATATATTTGTAATTAGACATTTGTAATAGTGAATTTGCAGTTTCCTTTTGAAGTGGAACTTCGACGCTATGTCATAGTTGACACTATGGGGATGACATCAGCGTGACCAGTGTCTGAAGCACTGGTGTACCAACAGGCCAGTTTCCACTTTTGGCTTTTTTTGTCTTCAGGAGCCGTTTATGGCTGACACCCACGTTAACTGACACCCAATGACACCTACAATCTGTGCTTTGTATGCTAGGGAGTGGAGCACATGTATTCAACACTTATGGTGTTGGAATGCGCTCATTGTGACAAGTTAACAGTTAAGAAGCTCTGCTCACACTTGGCTCATTTCTGTCACCGAGGCACAAATCATGGGGATCGCAGGTCGAGCTGGCTGAGGAGTTTGAGAGAGGGGTCGCTCTCTCTCTCTCTCTCTCCCTCAGTTGCCAGCTTGAGTGATCTGCTGGATCAGTAAGGCCCATCTATGGTGTCTTCTGAATCAGCGGAGAGCATGCTGCTGGCATCATCCAACTCAGAGCTTAGTGAGGCAGGCATTGCCTCAGCATGGCATAGTGGGTATTGGTTTCTCATGGCGTCAAAATTAACTTTTTACACGAGTTCACACTTACATATAATTAATAGAGAGTAAATTTAAATGAGTATTTGGCATGCTGTCCGGTGGGAGGGCTTCGAGCTCGGAATTTGGCCCGAATCCAGAGTACCCTCGTATATGGTTAGAACTAAAAGTGTAGAGAAGGGGTGGTGGAGGATGCTGATAAAATGTCAATGAACAGAGAAAGTAAGACTGCTGTGTGTATATAATATATATATATATATATATATATATATATATATATATATATATATATATATATATATATATATATATATATATATATATATATATACACTCACCTAAAGGATTATTAGGAACACCTGTTCAATTTCTCATTAATGCAATTTTATCTAATCAACCAATCACATGGCAGTTGCTTCAATGCATTTAGGGGTGTGGTCCTGGTCAAGACAACCTCCTGAACTCCAAACTGAATGTCAGAATGGGAAAGAAAGGTGATTTAAGCAATTTTGAGTGTGGCATGGTTGTTGGTGCAAGACGGGCTGGTCTGAGTATTTCACAATCTGCTCAGTTACTGGGATTTTCACGCACAACCATTTCTAGGGTTTACAAAGAATGGTGTGAAAAGGGAAAAATATCCAGTATGCGGCAGTCCTGTGGGCGAAAATGCCTTGTTGATGCTAGAGGTCAGATGAGAATGAGCCGACTGATTCAAGCTGATAGAAGAGCAACTTTGACTGAAATAACCACTCGTTACAACCGAGGTATGCAGCAAAGCATTTGTGAAGCCACAACACGCACAACCTTGAGGCGGATGGGCTACAACAGCAGAAGACCCCACCGGGTACCACTCATCTCCACTACAAATAGGAAAAAGAGGCTACAATTTGCACGAGCTCACCAAAATTGGACAGTTGAAGACTGGAAAAATGTTGCCTGGTCTGATGAGTCTCGATTTCTGCTGAGACATTCAGATGGTAGAGTCAGAATTTGGCATAAACAGAATGAGAACATGGATCCATCATGCCTTGTTACCACTGTGCAGGCTGGTGGTGGTGGTGTAATGGTGTGGGGGATGTTTTCTTGGCACACGTTAGGCCCCTTAGTGCCAATTGGGCATCGTTTAAATGCCACGGCCTACCTGAGCATTGTTTCTGACCATGTCCATCCCTTTATGACCACCATGTACCCATTCTCTGATGGCTACTTCTAGCAGAATAATGCACAAAGCTAATGTCACAAAGCTCGAATCATTTCAAATTGGTTTCTTGAACATGACAATGAGTTCACTGTACTAAAATGGCCCCCACAGTCACCAGATCTCAACCCAATAGAGCATCTTTGGGATGTGGTGGAACGGGAGCTTCATGCCCTGGATGTGCATCCCACAAATCTCCATCAACTGCAAGATGCTATCCTATCAATATGGGCCAACATTTCTAAAGAATGCTTTCAGCACCTTGTTGAATCAATGCCACGTAGAATTAAGGCAGTTCTGAAGGCAAAAGGGGGTCAAACACAGTATTAGTATGGTGTTCCTAATAATCCTTTAGGTGAGTGTATATGTATATATGTGTATATATATATATATATATATATATATATATATATATATATACACACACACCTCTTATTGCTGATTAGTCGAGTGCTCTCCACTTGTGTCTGAAATTATCAATTATCTAAACATGCTTCTCCCGAACCTTGTTAATAAAACATAATTTTACTTTATTTCCAGATTCAATCACTGGCTGGTCCTTACGTACTAGAGCACGCATGGAATTATGGTTTTGGGAAACACTGACTCGTTGAAATATGCTGATAACAGAACTTGTCATTTTATATCATCGTCATGTAAAACAACCTCCATCAACTGCCCTCCCCAACTAAATCCCATTTAATTTTGAGCATTTTAACTTAAAAAAAAAAAAAAAAATCTAAAACACAAATTGAACAAATACATACGATAGTCGCTAACAATAAAAAAAAAAAAAAAACATAAATAAATAAATCAAATCAAAAAACAAACAAACGTTTGATAGGCGTTCTAAATGTTTCACTTAATTAAACCAAATTACAAATTAAACAAGTTAATCTTTTGATTTCTATTACACCAGTTTTGACGTCACTCCTTTAACCACAAATCAAATTATATATTTTTTTTGGCCCAGAAAATCCTTTATATTTATACACAGAGATGTACAACTTCTGCTGTCACCTCAGGAAGATGCTGCTCATGTATGGTCGTGATTTCATCTGTCTCTAAATAAACTGATGGCGATAGAAGATCTGAAGAACAGGCTGGTGATTGACAGAGGTGAAAACAGAGAACGCTGCTGGGGAACATTTTTTTTCCTCTTTTATATCCCATGTCAACTAGGGACCTATCGCAGGTGTGAGAGTAAAATAGAGCATTTAAACTACAGGAAAAAAAAAACCCTTATGGAATTAAACAAGATTTTGCCTTTGGCATCACCCTTATGTTCAAAACAGACTGCTTGTGAGGATGGAAAAGGTTAGAGCAGAGGTTTATGGGTTTCTCTTTCCACACCATTGCTATCTGCTGTATTTTGTTAGATCACACCCTTAACGTTCACTTCACTGTTACTGGAACCCTAGTCTCACGTGGCCAGACCTTTAGACGGCTCTGTTGCAGCTCTGACATGTAACGCAACCAATCACAGTTTGTTTTGTTCGGTGTCATGTTTAGGGGCGTGAAAATTTAAAGTTGATGTCCCTACAATAACAGACCGGTGTGCGTCTATAAATTATTCATTCAAGAACGTTGAGCAAGTTTACTGCAACTGTGGCATTATGAGCTGGAAGCCCATTTGCCTGTGTTGGATTAAATGCTGTGACGTCATTAAGTTGTGCCCATATTTAGGTTGGAGCACACCTGTGGTGGGTTCTCATCTGTTTGTTCGTGTGCCTTGGCCTGGTGCTGCTTGTTGTGGTGTGTTGCTGCGACCGTTTCGAGGTAAGTAGACTGTGGTAGATTGAGTGTGATCTCTAGCATATAGGTAGTAACTAAATGGTGTGTTGCTCTTATTTAGTGAGCAATGGTTTGATGCTGTAATCTAGTTTCCATCACAGACGTGGTTTCGGGATCTTCCCGTTTGTCATCAGCTGGCTGCTGCATTTGTGCTCTTCAGGTGCGGGTATGACGGGTTTTAATGGATTGTGGTCGACATTTAGAATATAGCAACTGGTCAGGTAGTAACACTTTTGTATTTTGTAGTTCGTGATGTATGAATGACTACTGTGAACTATTAAAGAGACATCTCTTTCTGTGTTTACCGGATCCCACAGCTATGTGACGGTGGGTCAGCATCTAAATTTCCCCTGTTAAAAGGACAAATATAATGTTTTTTTTAATCATTTGTATGAATTTCAGGAGGATCGCAGTCAGTGCAGTGATGTCACCGCTGTTTTGTCATAGGTTTTATGACAAAAAAAAAAATAGGTTTTATGACTGTTGTGTCATTTGTTTTGACTTCCTGTATGTGCATAACAAACATTTTGTTAGTTTTTTTCTTGATTTTGTGCTCAAAGACTATTTGGTTGAATTGAAATTTGGTTGTTTGGGTCATTAAAATTTTTTTGTTTTTTGTTAGTTGATTTCTTTATTGAACTCGGCCAGTAAGGTTGTTTTACACTTGTCTGTTTATACAACTAATCTTTTTTTTTTTTTTTTTGTCCGTGTGGATGATGTGGAGAGTTTGTTTCTGGGAGATGTGGCCTTCTTGCGTAGGAAATTGACTGTTCCCCTCTCTTCTTTGGTGGTGGTCTTTACACTGTGTGCCGTGACTGATCACTTCACTGGGGCTTGTGTGCTGTGAGTGTGAGCGTGCAGTGCGTGTGAGGGGAACGTGTACCTTTTGCCCAAGCATTTCTTGAGAGAGGCCGCAGCTTCTGACCTTTTAACATATTTGAATGATTGGGACTTCCTTTTCTTGTGCTTCAGATTCTATTTTATCATAATAAACTTTTGTACTTTTGTATTGAATAACTGTGTCTCCATTCTCCTTGTCTTTAGTAGGGAACCTGTGCGCTGGTAATATTCTCTGGGTGAAATTCCCAGGGTGGCATAGTCGAAGTTTAACATATGCAGTGCTTTTGCCCCTTTAGGGTATGCTTTATTTTGTTTTTTAAACCCCCTTCCCCTCTGTCTGCTCTTTATGGATGCCACACAACAATGGAGCCGCAAACTTCACATACTTTTGAAAATCCTGCATTTATTTGATGCTATGCAAGTGCTCATTGTCACAGTTGTAAACACAACTGCGTTCTTCCATGAGGGAGATTGACGTCATGGCATTTGTTTCCAAACGGAACGATAAAGAATGCAACACACAGGTCTCGCGGACATCCTGTAGAATTCAACCAATCAGATGACGACTTTGAAACTCCTCACGTGTTTCCAGATAAGTGTGCCATATGCATCAGACAGTCAGCCTATGGTCCGCGGGCATGACGCCTGAGACTACTGGAACTAACTGATCAAACTTCTACAAAGCTGAATTTTGATTTTGATGTTGTGGGTTTAATTGAGGGGTAGAAAGTATAGACAGACACTGTTATAAAATACTGTACTTACAAACTTTTAGGTTAGGTTTAGTAGAATAAGTTGACCTGTAGTTGCAAAGTTACTTATAGCAGAATGTCTTTCGGGTGACCATCAAAATAAAGTGTCGGCAGATATTAAGCGGACAGTGAACTAATACTCTATAATAATATGACTGTTAGTTGATATATATTTGATTTTGCTAAAACTGATTTCTGATTCAAATCTATCAATGTTTGCTATTATTGCTATAATCTTTTGCACATTAATATTAGTTAGCATTAAAGTATACCACATTAACTATAGGAACTATTGAAATAACAGTTTTTTCAGAGGACTAGCAAGTTAATCCATTTTTAAATATTGCCCACATTTTGTCCTTTTAGAATAACGTGTACTGATGAATTTTGCAGAAGATCTTCTTGTTAAAGACTACAGAGGCTCGTATATCCAATGAACCCGTTTAATTTTCTGCATCATTAACTCTCTTAGTGTGAGTGCAGTCAGCCTGAAGCAATGGTCGACATGCGGTTGTGTTTACTAGTATGTTTATGACCGTATGAAAAAAGAGAACTGGATAAATGGTGGACCACTGTGTGTTAATGGCTTAATGGTTGAAGTGATCCCAACAAGCCCTTTACCACAGAGAGGGGTCACTTTTAGTTTAGACTTTAACTATGGGAGGCATCAATTTGATTTCCAACTAAATAAACTCAAACTGATGCTGAGCAGTGGAAATGTCACCTCAGCGCACAATCATGCAGCACACCATTGTGTACTCGCTCAAGTTTTGGTCTAATTGGTAAATTAAAGTAATTTAAACCATTAGAATCGTGAATAATGGTGGATTTAGCATGTGCTAGAATTTTAAACTTTGCTGTACCAACATCCCACTGTAATATAAACTTAATATAAACTTCTTTTTTTTGCTTCATATTATCTGAACATTTTCAGAAAATAAATATCATGAAAGCCTTCTTTGCTGCAGGGTGACTTTTCATCCATTGCTTCGATTTAAAGACTTGTCGTGCAGTAATTAACGCTGAGTGTGAATAGGCCATAGCAATGAAAAATGGGCTGGAAACAATGACTGAAATGAAACTATAATCTCTGAACCGTTCTGCACCGCTCACAAGGTTAACTCTCCCAAAATGTCTTCAGACATACAATACCAACATTAGTCTTTTGAGGGAGACTTTTATTTTTCAATGAATTTGCATGAGGACAGAGCTAACCTTTATTCTTATCAGATTGTCTAGATGTAGGGGGATATTATCCTCTACGGCTCGCTCTTCAATATGTCTCTGTACCTTTACATAAATCTCACCCTTTATCTTGCGGTTCCACTCTCTGTCTTAGACAAGACAAGAATAAAGATCCTGACATTATGATTTAAAGTCTGCAAATGTTTTAGTTCAAGTTCTTTCTTTCTCTTTTCCCTTAGCTTTCTTTTTTTGGCTGCCTCGTACAATCTGGACCTCCACATACACAGAAACTTTCTTGTAAATGTTTAAAAAGTTTCAATATGTTAAATCAAAATTTGTAATAAACTTATTACATTGAATATCATGACGACTCTTGGAATAGTTTTAGCATGCTATTGACTATGGCAGTTGCCCACTGAAGCTAAGCAGGGTTGAGCCTGGTCAGTACCAGGATAGGAGACCTCCTGGGTAAACTAAGTTGCTGCTGGAAGAGGTGTTAGTGATGCACCGTCCTTTGGATGAGACTTTAAAGGTCCTGACTCTGTGGTCATTAAAATTCCCAGGTTGTTCATATATATATATATATATATATATATGAATGATGTAATTTCTTGCAGATTACATGTAAAGGAGCTATCAAACTGTGCCCTCAATAATTTCATGACTGAACTATGTAAACTTTTAAGATACAAACAGTGAAGTGAAGTGCCATGTAGCCAAGTCCCATAATCGGAATATGTGCTCTGCATTTACTCAACCCGCTCTGAGCGGGATTCAAACCATGGTCTCCAGCGTGGGAGACAGGCGTTCTAACAAGGAGGCCAAAGACCGTAACCTCTAGCATCAGTAGCTAGAGCGCCTCTTTAAATAAGGGGAGTGAGGTTTACACTTACTGACCTACAGCAGTTACACTCACCCCCCCTAAACCTCACTCCCACCTGAGTCGTGGCACCAAATGTAACCAGTTCTACTCAACTCGCTTCGAGTGGGACTCAAACCGTGGTCTCTGGCGTGGGAGGCAGGCGCTGAAACAAGGAGGCTAAAGAGTGCAGCCTCTAGCGTCAGTCACTAGAGCACCTTTTGAGATCAGGGGAGTGAGGTTTACACAGACAGCTCTTACTGGCCTACGACATTCACCCCGAAACATCACTCCCATCTGGGTCCTACTCAATCAAGTCAAGTCACCTTCATTTATATAGCGTTTTTTACAACACAGATTGCTTCAAATCAGCTTTACAGTGATAATAGGAAATTAATTTTGTTTTTGACGAAAAGTTTTTGATTAAATTCTGTTGTAAAAACTGACTAGTTATTTAATTTGGTGTTATTTAAACAATACCATCTTCAATCAAAACCGAAAACCCCCAATGAGTTGCGGACCCCATCCGCAAGGCAACAGCACCCATAAAAAGGCGAATCCGTGAAAACGGTGACGGCATATACACAAGCATTACATGTTAAGCCCATAGGCAAAAGCATGTTTGAATACGTTTGTGTGCATATGTGTTTTCATCTGTATAGAGGGAAAGGGAAGGGAATGAGGCCTTCACAGGGGAGAGTCTAGTTGACACGCTCTCTGCAGACACTTCAGGGATGCGTTGGTCATCTCTAGGAGCAGGTCCATCATCTGATCTGGATCCGGCTGACTACAATAAACCTTGGGATAAACAGAGAGACTAACATTAGCGTAGATGCCATTCTATTTATGATGTAACAAGTACATCAGGTGT
The DNA here is from genome assembly GCA_018749465.1 of Paracanthobrama guichenoti. NCBI lineage: Eukaryota > Metazoa > Chordata > Actinopteri > Cypriniformes > Gobionidae > Paracanthobrama > Paracanthobrama guichenoti. The sequence continues at coordinate 10,049,574 of CM031966.1, read as the reverse complement.
TATGGGAAGTGTAACAAAGTGTGACCTAGTTAATTCAGCCTAAAACAATCATTTAACTGATTTGAATAATAGAAATTGATAATGTTCTATGTGTATGCCATAGTATAGAAATGTGTTTTTAGTCTGCTCCAAGCAGGACTTGAACCATAAACTTTGGGCTACAAGTCCAACTCTCTATCCATTAGGCCACAACTTTCCAATGGTAAACAGGATCACCATTGAAAAATAGGAACTTATTGTAAAACAAAAATAAACTGAATTTACATAAAAGTTGACTAAACTTATATGTATAACGCTACATATAACATAGCACATAAATTTGATGGAAAAATGGTATTGATTTTCTACTGTTTATTGAAAGTCACATAGTTGACTTTTGCAGACCATAACCTTGTTAACAGAGGGAGAGAGCTGTTTTGATTTAAATATGTCCCTGTCCCTTTTTAGCTACAATTAATTTAATTTACTTTATTTATTTATTTTACTTTTTATTTTAGTAACACTTTGTCAGATAGAATGTTTAAAATCTTAAAGACATTCACTGTTAAAACCTATCTGTCACCCTCACCTTTTTGCCCTTTTCGTTTTGTTCTCAATGTTCCCTCTGCAAATTCCAGGTAATGTATGAGCTTTCTGCCAGCCTGCATTAGTGTCATAGCAAAGTGCTGCTTGCCCAGGACACACCAGACGCCCTGGAGCACATGGAGGCAGTGGACCTTGTTCAGAACAAGTGTGATGCCATGTCAGAATGAGAGAACAGTTCCCGTCTGAGTGCAGCACTACTGTGAAAGGCTCTAGGTGTTCTAGTGTTTATGTAATATTTGTGTCAACATTATTTGTTAAAAAAGTTAAGAAATAAAAAGTGTGAGTAATGAAACAAAAATCATTTACATGATTTTGTTTCTTATATCACCCTTTTTGAAACACATAATCCTGACTATTATTATTATTCATTTATTTTTTTCTTGCACATGGCACCACCTATGAATCCAGCAGATGACTCACTGTTAAAAGTCAGGTGATCATCAGTTGTGATAAACTTATAAACTATATGGCAGAATATTCATTTTGTGTTCAGTGACAAATTTTTGTGTTGATTTTGATGTTTGTTTTGGATCATTGTCCTGATGGATGTAAGGGTGGATCGCCTACAGCGGTTCTGACTGCAGGGTTGCCGAATGACTAAAGAAACGTTATCAGCAAGATGATAGAAAACTGTACATTTCTCGTCTTTACCACCCACTGCAGCTTATACCAACGACGGAAATAAGCGCAGTTACAATAGCTAAATATGTGGGAGAGCGTTGCTATAATGTGACTATATTGTATTGCAATAGGTAACACTTCAAAGTCAATACCAAATCAAAACTAGTTAGCACATCATTTGTAATTGAAAGAATTTAATGACAAAATCTAGTTATGGTTACACTTAAAATAGTTACAAAATAAATGTATGAGATGATGAAAACTTATACCATTAATCGTACCCAGCATGAATTTTACCTGAGAGAGAGAGAGAGAGAGAGAGAGAGAGAGAGAGAGAGAGAAAACAAAGAAGAGAGCAAAGGAGAGAAGAGCCAAAGAGAAGGCCCCAAGAAGAGAGAGCCCGAGAATAAAAGAGAGAGAGCAACAGTTACAATCTTCTTTTATCTATTCCTTGACCATGTGACTGAAACCCTAATGTGAGCCATTCAAACTGACCAATCAGACCAAACTTCCCCCACGGTGTTACAGGTGTGACACACATTTGGCCTACAGGCCTTCAGCATTTCTTTGTCTTTAGGAATTCCAAATGGCCCTCCTGGAGAGAGATGGGGGTTGAAAACAGTAAAGCAAATGTCTTTGTTCATTTTCAAAAATCAAATATCTTTGATTATTTTAAATACTTTCAGTCCCCTCTTGGCACCATTGGCCACAATCATTGAGTCCAAAGGTGGCACAGTCCACAAAGACATGCTTTCTGTTGTGTGTAGATGTCATCTTCAGACTTCTCATCCACACTTGTTGCAAAAGCAGCTGGTCAGTCTTCAGTCTTTGTTCTCATCTCAGTCCTGCATGAGAAGGCTCCATCAAATGGTGTTGCACCAATCATTGATATGCAAAACGTCCATTGAATCCTTCACACCTCGAGAACAGTCACTGAAGGTTAGAGCAAACACTTGTCCCTCTTTCTGAGGACACAGGATGTGAACTTGTGCAGCAGGGATCCTGTGATTAAAAGAACATATAGCACAACAAAGAACAAAAGCATACATGGTATTTGTCATTGGTCAGAAGTTTGATGTGGTCAGATTAAAATAGTCTCTGGCAATAAGCCATTAAATCGATGTACTTAATAAACTGGTCAAGGTTGAGAATAAAAGAAGATCTCACAAGCTCTTACATTGTTTCTGGAAACATTAAAAATAAATTGCATTATAACAAAACAACAATCATTGTTGGCTTAAATCCCCCTTTTCATGAAGAGTATCAGCAAAATATTCAGTGTAACCAAATACAGAAATTAAATTCCATAGATGTCCAAAAACATTGTTGCAAGTCAAATGGACAAAATACAAAGACTCAAATGCATTGTTACAATACAATGATAAAATAAATGTTTGCACTTAGGTAAGAATGAGAAATGCATAAATTCACATAAATTTTGATATTTAACTTGGTGAGACACATAATAACTAACTGATTTAGTAAATCTGAAAAAGACAAAAACAATAACTGGAAGAAATTCACAGTCATAATACAGTCTAGATGTAAAGACTTAAATAAAATAGAATACATTTTGTGAGGCTGATGTAGATTTGACTTTGTCTGTGAAGATCAAATCTATGTGGCTGCATTTAGCTGTGGCTATGTGTAAATCATGCCCCAAACACGGCAAGGAGGTTTACAATTGTGATGCATATTTGGTCCTGTTGTAACAGGAAGCCAGCATGAGAATGTGAGTAAGGTGTGGTTGGCTCAAACCAGTGTTTTTGTTAGGGAGCATGATAAAGTGCAAAGGTCAGAGTTACTGAATCCTGCTGTCATGAAAGCATTTTCATGGTTAATGCAGTTGTAAATTACACTGTAGCCACATGGCAATTCTATGCTCCTGTACATGGTTTTACTGCAGCTATATGGAAAATAGCAGAGTTTTCCACTCAGGACACAAACAAATTCAACATAGAAACACATGAAACTGGAAATGGCTAAACAATTCCAGTATTAAAGTTATTCCAATTTTCACAAGATACATGGCCTAGAATGCAAAGCATCAACAACCTTTATCCTAAGTGTTTCATACAACACTTACAGTAAAGCAATCATGTGTTTTAAAGAATAAACTTAACTAGTCTATGTGTATATATTAACACAAACAACTATAATGTGTGTTCAATGCGCACAATGTGTTTATTACAATTACAAATTTGAAAATGCAAACAGGATCATTGCAATTTAGATGTTTAACTATTAAACTCACTGCATGAGACTGCTAGTCCACTAGCCAATAAGGTTAATAGCTGAAGGCCTTGCATGAACACTGCGGTTAACTCACAGAGTTTTACCTGCAAATGAGCACTGATCTTTACCCTTAGAAAGTGATTTCCTAGTTTTCTGAAAATAAGGTGGAGGTCGACCTTTACCCAGTGACCAGCATTTCTCCTCTGAGTGGCCTATTTTCTGACAGGAACTGCAAAACCTGTTCTCTTTGCCATAGGATTGAATGCTATGTTCTCCTGGAGTTTGAGGATTTTCATGACTCTCTAATGCTTGTACACCATGCGTACTGGTACATGACTCTGCGCTATTACGGTACTGCATCACCTTAAGAACTGAAATGGGCACACATTCTTGAGTTGCACATGCATTTTCTGAACTAAACATTTCAGATTCATTAGAGCAAGTCAGCTCATCTAAGAAGTGAACATGCTTTTTAGTCCCATCGCTGTTAAGCGTTTTGGGAGACATTAACTTTTTAGCATTTAGCTTAGCCTTGAGATCTGCAATGGTCTCCTTGTGATTTTTACACTTTTCAGTCAGGGCTAACTGCTCAGCTAGTAATTTATCTAGCTGTGCTTGAAGATCTTGAATCTTTGCCTCAGACTTTTCTGCTTCTGCATTTTTAGAATGCACTTCTTTACATTTCTCATCTAGACTTGATAATAGAAATGGTGTCACATTATGTAGCCTTTTAAAACGTATGAAGTTTAAAGCCTCAATTATTTTACCATGTTTTGATTTCTTTTGGTGTTTGCCAATTATGTCCCACCATCGAATAATTTCATCATCTGAAATTTTAATTCCAATATACTCTTTCTTGAGTTTGGACAAGGTAGGCTCAACTTTTTCACTCCATAAAGCAAACAATAAGTCACTGTTATCAGAAATGTTCCCTTCCATCCCCGAGGAGATAATCTGAATATTCTCGGATTGTACAGTAATGGGACTATTGAAGCTATTTAAAACCTTCTAATTTCTGTTTCATGCAATTCATAAACAATGAAAACAGACTTACCAATTCCTTGGTCAAAAGGTCAGCTTTAATCCATTCACGATCAGCTGTGAAAAAATGTCCTCATTCTGATGACCGTTCAAAGTAAATTTCAGAAGATTCACTGCAAGGGATCCCGGGTTTCGGCACCATCTGTAAGGGTGGATCGCCTACAGCGGATCTGACTGCAGGGTTGCCGAATGACTAAAGAAACGTTATCAGCAAGATGATAGAAAACTGTACATTTCTCGTCTTTACCACCCACTGCAGCTTATACCAACGACGGAAATAAGCGCAGTTACAATAGCTAAACATGTGGGAGAGCGTTGGTATAATGTGACTATATTGTATTGCAATAGGTAACACTTCAAAGTCAATACCAAATCAAAACTAGTTAGCACATCATTTGTAATTGAAAGAATTTAATGACAAAATCTAGTTATGGTTACACTTAAAATAGTTACAAAATAAATGTATGAGATGATGAAAACTTATACCATTAATCGTACTCCAGCATGAATTTTACCTGAGAGAGAGAGAGAGAGAGAGAGAGAGAAAAAAACAAAGAAGAGAAGAGAGCAAAGGAGAGAAGAGCCAAAGAGAAGGCCCCCAAGAAGAGAGAGCCCGAGAATAAAAGAGAGAGAGCAACAGTTACAATCTTCTTTTATCTATTCCTTGACCATGTGACTGAAACCCTAATGTGAGCCATTCAAACTGACCAATCAGACCAAACTTCCCCACGGTGTTACAGGTGTGACACACATTTGGCCTACAGGCCTTCAGCATTTCTTTGTCTTTAGGAATTCCAAATGGCCCTCCTGGAGAGAGATGGGGGTTGAAAACAGTAAAGCAAATGTCTTTGTTCATTTTCAAAAATCAAATATCTTTGATTATTTTCAATTCTTTCATGGATGATCCAACCAAGGCCCATTATAAGATTTCTAGCAGATAATGTAAAAAAACATAAAAATGAATGGGAATATACTTCAGAGATATTTTACTCATAAGAATTTCTGGGGTGGCAATAATTGTGGCCAACATGCATTGGGAAAAAAAACATTGATTTCATAATGTGAGTTTTCCCCACATTCATTTTACTTCAATGAAACATTATAATTTACGATTTTTATTTTTATGAAATTTGATTTATTTTCACAGCCACCTTTGCTCATATTTACCAAGGGTGCTAATATTAGTAGAGGGCACTGTATATAGGTGGTAAAGAGAAAGCCAAAGTTTATCACAAGTAACCTTTACACAAGCTAAGTGTCATACAAATAAACACATGACAATAAATCAATATAAAAAAATAATAATAACATTATTTTAACAACTTAAGATGTAACATAAACCCCTTATATACATAATTGATACGTAAAAAATGTATATTCCAAATTATATGACATTCTTTTTCACTTCCAAAACTGTAAAAAAAAAAAAAAAAAAAAAAAAAACGTTTTTTCACCGTTATAGAGTAGGGCAACTAGCCAAGGATTTACCTCATATTGTGACATGCAAAATAAACTCTTTTTTTTTTTTCTGTAATTTGGCAAAAACCCTGTTATTTAAGATAAATACGATGACTAAAATACAATACATAACACATTAGCCTTTAAATATAGTGTTAGGGGTTAACAGTTTAGGACCAGTAGAGAAATATTAAGACCAGTAGAGAAAAATTAAGACCAAGAGTCAGGAGTGGAAATAATTAAAGACAAATTTACTGAAGAATAGTTTGCAGTTAGGAATTAGGCACGTAGTGACCTTCCAGATCTGGAGCAGGCGCTAGCTTGCCCACCCATCTCTTAGGATGCCCGTAATCCACCTCCAATACTGATCTGTAACACAGAATACTGAGCACATACACAGATACACAGTCTCTCCAAGGTTGGAGTTGGTTGAGCTCTGGTCCTAACCAGAAAGTTTCCCAAAACATACTGATAACATATGCTTTCTCTCAGTGAGAGGTACAGACAGTAGTACAGGCAATATTCATCTTGATTCTTTAGTTTCAGTAAAAGGAATATATATATATATATATATATATATATATATATATATATATATATATATATATATATATATATATATATATATATATATATATTGTTTATTTTAATTTTTTTTTGTGTTTGAAAAATTCATTTTTTCAGTAAAAATGAATCAAAAATAAATAAAATGAAAGGCAAATCGATATTTCATATCTGGAAGCTGGGCTAAGTGAGCAAGCACTGTTACTGCACTCCTGGCTTGTTAAGTTTAACACGTTAAAAATATTTAACGCAATTAACACAGCATCCGTTTTTTTCTCCCATCCTTTGGCTAGCGTTACATTATATGATCACGCTCTTATTCAAGCAAATGCTTTTAAATCATTCCAGCGTGACAAGACAAAAGAGACACTGTCTGTTGAATGTCCTGTGTATGTGACACACACACGATGCACAGAAAGACAGAATTGAGTTCTCTTTCACTCTTGAACAAACAATAACACAGAATTATGCCAAAATGTCTGTTTTGTTGAGTATCCTCATAAATTAGTTAAAGTCTTAAATGAACATAAAGAGTTGTGAGAAAATGGGACACATTTGAAATCTGTGTTATGAGCAGCAGCAGGGGCAGATCTTAAAGTGACAGCAGCCACTAAGGCTGTCTGTCATTAATGTTAATCAAAGTACAAAGGTAACAGAGAAAATTACTCACTGCCCTTGACTAAAAAAATGTTTGTAACTTTAATAAGGATAATCTATTTTTAACATAATTTATGCAGTGCAGACTGTTAACTTTATTCAATTTCTGTGTATTTCCTACCTGTTAGACAGGCAAGATATGCACAGGTAAATATGTAATTTATTATGGGTTTATGTGAGGATTGGTTTAATTTCACTTAAGTTAAAAGTTTAAAACTGATAGCTTTCAATTACACTGTAATGTTGAATGGCTATAATTAATGTTTAATTAAAATGGGGAACAAAAATCAATTTCATAGACCAGTAACTGTATTAGTATCAGTGTTACTGGCCTTAATTCACTTTATTAGGACTTTATTAAGAATATTCATCCTGTCATTCATGCCTGTGTATACTTGTCTGGTTGTTTCTTGGCTGCATTTAATTGTGAGAAATTGGTCCCACTTTATATTAGGTGGCCTTAACTACTATGTCCTTACATCGGAAAATAAGTACACTGTACTTATTGTGTTCATATTGTATTGCAAAACACTTTTACTGATATTGAGGTGCGATATGGGTAGAGTTAGGGACTAGGGTTAGGTAAGTGTCAGCAGTGTAATTATAAATGTAACTACAGAAATTAATTACAGATGTAATTACATGCAGGTATTTTTAAAATGTAAGTACAATGTAAAAACATGTATGTACACAATAAGTGCATTGTATCAAATTATTAATTTAAATGTTAGTATATATTAGTTAAGGCCACCTAATATAAAATGGGTCAGAGAAATTAAATATTGTCTGGCTGTGAGAAGTTAGATGCCGGTATGAAAATATTATATTCAGCCTTTCATTCAGACTGTGTTTACTTGTCCAGTTGATCTTTAGCTGCATTTAAGGAATTAAGTCAATGGTGAAATAGCCATCTGGCTTTGAAAAGTCTGGATGTCCATTTAAGAGCTGAATGTCGCTACTCAAGCCCTCCTCATAGAGAATGGGGTCGAGGTGGCACTTGCAGCTGGAAGTCCTTCCAGGAGCAGACAGATCTGAGGACCATCATCCTCTCAAAGAAGACTTCGGCAAAGAGATCCTGATGCCAAAAGGGTCAGGCCTGTGAGGGTAGACACCTCTGGGGGGAAATGGATACCACCTCATCACATGGTGCCCATCTCCCTTCGGTGCCCTCAGGGGTACGTTCTGCCAACCAGGCATATTACTCCTCCCACACTAAAGGTCAGTCTCGAGACTTCTGCATTGTGGCAATTTCTGCCAATTGTGTCTCTGTGTGTTTTGCAATTTAAGAGGGCCTGATGCCAAGGTGCTCAGGCCTCTAAGGGCAGGCCCCTCTGGGGGAAAGTGGCTCACACCTTATCATATGGTGCCCGCTTCCCCTCTGTGCCCTCAGGGGACCGTTCTGCCAGCCCCGCCACCCTAGGTGTCTCGGGTGCAGGGGTTTCCAATGAGTCAATATCCCAATGTCTGCCCTAGAAATGTAGCAGAAGCAGAAATAGGAGACTAATAACCACAGAGGAGGTTCTTAGAGCAGTCAGTTCAGTCATTCCCTGCCTGTCAACCACTTCAGGGCATCATGTACCAGAGGCCAGTCTCGAGAGACTGCTTTTAAATCAAATCACCTTCATTTATATAGCGCTTTTCACAAGTCCAATTGTTTCAAAGCAGCTTTACAGTGTTAACAGGAAAATAATGCAACAGAATTTGATTCGTCTGTACAGCCGCTCTGGTGAAAACGGTGATGTTATCCAGCTAATTTCAATTATCATATAGTGTCAATGCGGGCAGATCAGGAATATAGTTGAAATTTAGGTGTCCCCAACTGAGCAAGCCAAAAGCCAAAGGCAACGGTGGCAAGGAACCAAAACTCCTTCAGGGCCAGAATGGAGAAAAAAACCTTGGGAGAAACCAGGCTCAGTCAGGGTGCCAGTTCTCCTCTGGCCAACGAACAAACAGTGATTATATATGATTATATATGATATTATATATGATTATAATTCTGGCAACATTGCAGGTCTTAAGTCATATTAGGTAAATAGATATTCATAAGATTGTTCGAAAGATTGGAGTCGTCATGCCGGAGATGGGTTTAATGAGGATGTCGTGTCGATGCGGCATTTATGGGGGGAGTTTAATTGATGCTCTCTGCAGACATTTCAGGGATGTGTTGGTCATGTCCAGGCGCAGGTCCACCATCTGATCTGGATATGGCCCGAATCCGGCTGACTGCAGTAAACCTCGGGATAAACAGAGAGACTAACATTAGCATAGATGCCATTCTTCTTATGATGTAACAAGTACATCAGGTGTTATGGGAAGTGTTCCCGGTTCGGGCTGACCTAGTTAATGCAGCCTAACAATCATTTAATTGATTTGAATAATAGAAATTGATAATGTTCTATGTGTATGCCATAGTAAAGAGATGCGTTTTTCAGACAGAGTATGTCTGCTTCCCAAAAAATGCTAGGAAGACTGTTCCAGAGTTTAGGTGCTAAATAGGAAAAGGATCGACCGCCTGCAGTTGATTTTGATATTCTAGGGATTATCAACTGGCCAGAGTTTTGAAACCACAATAGACATGATGGAGTATAATGCGTTAAGAGCTCACTCAATTACTGGGGAGCTAAACCATTTAGTGCTTCATAAGTAACAAGCAAGATTTTAAAGTTTATACGATGTTTAATAGGGAGCCAGTGGAGTGTTGACTGAACCGGGCTAATATGGTCATACTTCCTGGTTCTAGTAAGAGCTCGAGCTGCTGCGTTTTGGACCAGCTGGAGTTTGTTTATTTAGTGAGCAGGGCAACCACCCAGTAGAGCAATACAATAATCTAGCCTTGAGGTCATGAACGCATGAATTAACTTGTAAGGTCCATCCGTTAGCCCAAGGACGGAATCTAACGGCCTGGTCGAAGGACTTCTGCGTGTTCGCCTTCTCAGCACTTCTTTTGGATTCACTTAATTTATGACCATCGAATTTTAAATCTGACTCCATGAATAATTTGATCTTACTCCAATTCTTTGTAACTTTGTTACATTTGTTACATTTGTAACTTAACAGCTGATCATAAGTTTAGTTGTGATTTAATTTAGATCTTTGATTTCTCTTAGTATCTCTTAATTTCAAATACTCGTTCCTCCATGGGACCCGGAGTCGCTCAGAGGATAATGCTCGCGATTATAATTACATTACCTCACGGACGCAAATTAGTCAGTTCTGAGATTACAGAGGATTACAGAGTGAACTATTTTACCTTTAAGTGAGTCGCAAATGCTTACTCATAACAGAAAGTGTAATTTTAGCAATAGTCACGAGAGCTGTAACTTGATAATAACAGTGACACCCAGAAATCAGATTGTCCCTCATGCTTAGCGCCATGCTCCGGTCATGGGGTCCTCGGTATGAATCTGCCCTGACAGAGAGATTTACGGAAACTCCTACAAACTCCTCATGCGACACTACTTGAGTAATGATTTATGAAAAATACAGAATAAATCAAGATTAACATTTATTTTGGCCAGACAGAACTTAAAGAACATAATTAAACATGAATCCATGGTACACAACTTTCAGCATAAAATACAATTAAGTAATATGAAAATAGTTTCAAAGAGTCATATCTGGCACAATACATACAGCGTGTGTGAGTGTCTCTTATGACACTGACACAACACTGCATGGGGGCTTCTGTCTACAGAATGTTCCCAAATGGCAGCCCTGCCACCCTTCCTTAAATACCCAGACCAGAACAAAGGGTTGTAACTATTTGCAACACAAACACCTAGTTTGGGGGAAGAAGATCAGATATCTTTGGAGAGACCACTCAAAAAGAGAACACAAGTCTCATATGTTTCAATCTTTCTAACCCTATCAGTGACTTCAGTGATGTTGAGACCATTTTACCAATCGCACTATGACCTTTAAAAAGACACCAGACATGAAAGGGATAAAACAATAGATTCACAAGATAAATCATATGTAGTATATCTGCATTCTGGGACTTGAATCAGGGGAAGGGAGGAAAGGGAGGTAGAGAGGGGAGAGGGTTTTGGTCAGGGCGGTGTCCTACAGTTTCTCTGTGAGATCTTCTCTTCAGATTGAGTTTTATTGTTTTAATGCAGGGTGTTGGATCTCAGCTTTTGTCTTAGCAGTAAAACCGGTCCTTACAGACGACCCCTGGCCCCTTGGGACAAATTCATATGAGTTTCCAAGGGGACATATTTGGATATTCCTGTTTCCATATTTTGGATGTTGTTTCCATAGTGTTCATGGTGCTGATCCTTGTTAACAGCACAAGTCCATGGGTGCAGGAATCAAGTAGTCACCTGAAATAACAACATTAAGACAGACTGAACATGAAGATGAAAACACTGCAAAACACACCTCTGGCACAGTCCCTTTAGATGTAGGCGTACTGCGCTGACTGGATGCTGTCGCAATTGGACAGGATATCTATGATCCTGTTGGTCAGGTTTGCTTCCACCTGCACTTGATTGTGATAGTTTTCAGTCTGTAGAATGACTTGTTGTCCCAAGTCTGTTGTGTCCATTAGCAGAACGTGTCAGTGGAAAGTGTCTTTACACTTTGAGGAAGCATCTGTGTCCTGTCCTCCCAGGATTCTTAGGTAGCTGACCCTTTGAGAAGTCCTTGGTCACCTTCAAGCAGAAGGTTTGGTTTGCCAGGCAGGTCAGATCTCCACGGGTGAAGGAATGGTTTCACTGATGAAGCTCCATTGTGTGTGAGACACCTGAACAACTTCTGAATAACCATGCAATAATTGAACACTGATGACTTTCTGGTTATTGTGAGATGGGAAAAGAGAGTTGTTGGATAAACACAAGAACATAAGAATAACAACACATGATAAACTCATGTCAGAAGTGCGAGTGGTAAATACGGTCTCATTTCTCAGGGTCAAATATTTAGTGAGGTCTCATTTGATAGCCAGATTCTTCACTACCACTGACATGGAAGTGGAATTTAAACGTGGTCTGGATGAATTACAGGAAGGGTAACAAAACATCAATATAACAAGTATATTTACCAGAAGTATGCATAATCAAAATATATCACATAATTAAACATGGAATTACACAATTTAATAATTGTTATTATAAAAGTGTCTATATCAGTTGGTTTTTACTTTCAAATCATTACTGAAAGCTAATATTTCAATCAAATCACTTAGAGAATGAGATTTACAGAAACAGAGATTTAAAATCTCTAGTTTAGCTTTTGCACTCATCTTCTGTGCATTTGATGTACAGGCTAAGACACACTCAATAAGGCAGGTCTGACTGAGAATTGTTTTATTAATTGATAGAAATGCCTGCACTCTGCATCTAACTCTTTTAGATATATTTTCATTGTCATTAGTGATATGTTGGAAACTAGGGGCCCTCCCAGTTTGCAACAATACCAATGACTGGACATAATAAAGATTTTGTCCATCAATTTACTAATCAATTAATTGTCAATCAATTGATGTGTGTTGATAGCCATGCACATGTTTTATGCACCTTACATGGAATACATATAGGAAGTTGACATGGCTGTAAGCCATAAACTTGTTCAACCTAACTGAAAAGGAATTATGAAAATAATTGCCCTTGTCCTATATGTATGAAGGTGAATAATGTATGATAGATTTGCATTATATTAATGATTTTGCCCTGGATAGTCCTATGATCTATTCCAGGTAGAGATGTTGTGTGGTTTTAGAGTTAAAAGTGTGTGTGTGTGTATGTTGTGTATAGGAGATGGGTGGTGTCTATCCTACCATAATCTGTGTTGTATAATTTAGTTCCAGTTTTTACACTGGGAAGCCATGTAGCTATGTGTGCTGTGGGGTGTGAATGGCTTCATGAAGTATCTTCACTCCCATCTCCTATGTTAAGTTGTGTGTGTGTATGTTGGCTTATGCCGGCCAGCCCAGACCCTTGTGGAGTCTGGGTCTGAAGAGTGGCAGCCATCAGCCTGAAAGGAAAACGAACACAGAGAGAGAAACACAGAGAGAAACACAGTCTAATATTGGACCTTTACACAAATTTCACTAAGATAGATGGTGCTATCTTATTTTTTCTTTAATGGCCTTAGCCAGACAGTTGTTGCATATGGCTTTAACCTGTTAAGGTTTTATGCCATTATGAGAGAATTTGTTTTAGTTTACAAAGACATGGATCATCATCATGATTATGTTTCTGTAAAGGAAAAAGGTCATATAAACTGATTTATAATGGTCAGATCTGACTGCTGGTGTGTAAATGCAGTCAGACCCGTTACACCTTAAGCTGTTGTTGCAGTTGTGTTTACTCAATCTGCTGTATTGTGATCATTATCACACTCAGGTCCCCTGGGGGGATCTCTTTGAATGATGCTGTTTATACAAGCCAGATCTGGGTTTAGAGCAACAGGTTCTTTGGTATTTATGGTGTCTTTCGAACTCTTGACCATTTGGATCTCTGTGGTGTGTATCCTGTGAAGTCAATGTCTGAGATTAACATAACACACAGCTTTTCATTACATTCCCGGTAAATAACTTTCCCGATCAGATCCCATCCCATCTAACGCTCCCAGTGAGGAGGTTGCTAAAACTTGCACCCCTTTGTTTGTCATTGCATCACAATGGAAAGCTCGCACCTCCTCTCTCTCCCTGGGTTTGAGATTGGAATGTAAATGATTAGGTCTTGAATGAATTCAGCCTATTCAAGTTACAGCAATCAGGTTAATCATTTAACTGGGCATTGTAATTTTTCTCATTAAAGATTCTTGCACAAATAGAAGGTAAAGAAGTTCTTTCTCTTTAGGTTTTTCACTTCAGTTTTCTTTCTTAACATTAGTTTCTTTAACCATCTATGTTCTCCTTCCCATCATTTCAACACTGATAGTGCTCTTGCCGTCTTGTTCCCTACCTGCACATCCCATCTTTCTACATTCTGATCCTTCTTCTACTCCTTCAACAATCTTTCATCCTCTAAATAATGCTGAATCATCATGAGATCAAAAGCCATTCTAGCCATTATAATATAATTTACATTATAATCATAATATAAATCATATTATATTAAAATAGTATGAATTAAAAAATAATTTTATTTGCTGGTCTCAAGAGGGTCTCTGCTGAGCCATTTGTCCAGAACCATTTGTTATAATCTCACTGATCTTTCAGATTGGCCCTGCAGCTCCTGCTGTGCTGGCGGGATCATTGTGTGACAGCAACAAGACCAAACTGGAAACCAGTCATCAACTTAGATGCTGTGGACGTTCAATAAACTGCAAACGCTGAGTGCACGGGTCAAATCATTGCTCAATTTAAAGATTTTGTGACTACACAATATAGAATTGGGCACAATTTTCTTATTTTTAGATATTATCAATTGCATTCTTTGGAGAATCTATTTGCATATAAAAAGAAAGGTTTGACAAAGACAGGTCTGATGAAGAAAGACAAAGTTCATCTTTGTTCTGTTAATTTTCTCAGTCTCTTTTGAGACACTAATGAAGACACAAAAGTGCAGCAATGTCTGAAATAAGACCATAGTAAAGTGCTATATTTCACAACACATTTATAATTGTGACATCAGTCTTGACTCAGTTTTGTCCACCTTCACATTTTACACACAAAGGATTGTAGTGAGATCTTTTCCAGTAAGATTTTGTTCACACGTTAACGTGGCCATTTGTTTTGTTTTTTTTCTTTGCTGTGTTGTTGCAGCAAAGCAAATAAACAAATGTGACTGGACCTTTAACTTACAGCCTTCTTTTGAGTACCGAAATAAAATTTCCTCTCTCTTGCTGCGTATGCAAACAAGGAGAATTTTAAAGCAAGGGATATCATTTCTACTCTACGCTGTTGCTTTCATGTTCCTGATAAGCACTTTGGTTGTCTAATTCTCAAGCCTTCATCGGATTTATACAGTATTTAATATATTCCCAACATTTCTAAAAGCAAAAAAATGGACTTACCATCACAGCTGAAGAAAGAGAAGGAAATCACCTCTTGCTTGTTGTAATCCCAATACTTCGCTGAAAAGACACTCGCATCCTGGAGATCACGGAGGTCCGGGTCACCATTTTGTAAGGTCCATCCGTTAGCCCAAGGACGGAATCTAACGGCCTGGTCGAAGGACTTCTGCGTGTTCGCCTTCTCAGCACTTCTTTGGATTCACTTAATTTATGACCATCGAATTTTAAATCTGACTCCATGAATAATTTGATCTTACTCCAATTCTTTGTAACTTTGTTACATTTGTTACATTTGTAACTTAACAGCTGATCATAAGTTTAGTTGTGATTTAATTTAGATCTTTGATTTCTCTTAGTATCTCTTAATTTCAAATACTCGCTTCCTCCATGGGACCCGGAGTCGCTCAGAGGATAATGCTCGCGATTATAATTACATTACCTCACGGACGCAAATTAGTCAGTTCTGAGATTACAGAGGATTACAGAGTGAACTATTTTACCTTTAAGTGAGTCGCAAATGCTTACTCATAACAGAAAGTGTAATTTTAGCAATAGTCACGAGAGCTGTAACTTGATAATAACAGTGACACCCAGAAATCAGATTGTCCTCATGCTTAGCGCCATGCTCCGGTCATGGGGTCCTCGGTATGAATCTGCCCTGACAGAGAGATTTACGGAAACTCCTACAAACTCCTCATGCGACACTACTTGAGTAATGATTTATGAAAAATACAGAATAAATCAAGATTAACATTTATTTTGGCCAGACAGAACTTAAAGAACATAATTAAACATGAATCCATGGTACACAACTTTCAGCATAAAATACAATTAAGTAATATGAAAATAGTTTCAAAGAGTCATATCTGGCACAATACATACAGCGTGTGTGAGTGTCTCTTATGACACTGACACAACACTGCATGGGGGCTTCTGTCTACAGAATGTTCCCAAATGGCAGCCCTGCCACCCTTCCTTAAATACCCAGACCAGAACAAAGGGTTGTAACTATTTGCAACACAAACACCTAGTTTGGGGGGAGAAGATCAGATATCTTTGGAGAGACCACTCAAAAAGAGAACACAAGTCTCATATGTTTCAATCTTTCTAACCCTATCAGTGACTTCAGTGATGTTGAGACCATTTTACCAATCGCACTATGACCTTTAAAAGACACCAGACATGAAAGGGATAAAACAATAGATTCACAAGATAAATCATATGTAGTATATCTGCATTCTGGGACTTGAATCAGGGGGAAGGGGAGGAAAGGGAGGTAGAGAGGGGAGAGGGTTTTGGTCAGGCGGTGTCCTACAGTTTCTCTGTGAGATCTTCTCTTCAGATTGAGTTTTATTGTTTTAATGCAGGGTGTTGGATCTCAGCTTTGTCTTAGCAGTAAAACCGGTCCTTACAAACTGTTCAGCATTTTGCAATGAAATTTATATATATTTTTAAGGTGGTAGAATGCAGTTTTACAGATGCTAGAAACGTGGCTTTCAAATGAAAGATTGGTATCAAAGAGCACACCCAGGTTCCTAACTGACGATGAGGACTTGACAGAGCAGCCATCAAGTATTAGACAGTTTTTTGTCCAATAATTAAAAATTCTGAATTAAATTGCAGGAAATTACTGGTCATCCAATTTTTTATATCAGCTATGCATTCGTTAATCTTGTGAATTGGTAAGTTTCGTCAGGGCGTGAAGAAATATAGAGCTGAGTATCGTCAGCATAACAATGAAAACTCCATGCTTCCTAATGATATCTCCCAGTGGTAGCATGTACAGGGTGAAAAGCAACAGTCCTAGCACTGAGCCTTGCGGTACTCCATACTGAACTTGTGATCGGTGTGACATCTCTTCATTTACTGCTACAAACTGATAACGGTAAGATAAGTATGATTTAAACCATGCCAATGCAATTCAACTAATGCCAACGCCAAGAATGTTGTGGTCGGTAGTATCGAATGCAGCGCTAAGATCGAGTAACACTAATAGAGAGATACAACCATAATCGGATGATAAGAGTTACTCTGATGAGAGCAGTCTCAGTACTATGATACGGTCTAAATCCTGACCGGAAATCCTCACAGATACCATTTCTTTCTAAAAAGGAGCATAATTGTGAAGACACTGCCTCTTCTAGTATTTTTAACAGAAAAGGTAGATTTGGCCTGTAATTAACTAATTCTGTAGGATCAAGTTGCATTTTTTTAATAAGTGGTTTGATAATAGCCAACTTAAAAGTTTTCGGTACATATCCTAATGACAAGGATGAATTAATGATATTAAGAAGAGGATCTATGACCTCTGGAAGCATCACTTTTAATAGCCTAGTCGGTATAGGGTTGAGCATACATGTTGATTTTGATGATTTAACGAGTTTAGCCAATTCTTCCTCTCCTATAGCAGTGAATGAATGTAATTTTTCTCAGTGACACAACAATGCTCTGTCTGATGTGATACTGTAGTAGACTGTTGCATGGTTATAATTTTCTTCCTAATATTATCAATCTTACACGTAAAGAAGTTCATAAAGTCATTACTGCTGTGCTGTTTACAAACATCAAAAGCTTTATTTTTGGTTAACTTAGCCACTGTATCAAATAAATACCTAGGGTTATGTTTGTTTTCTTCTAAGAGAGTCGATAAACAAGCAGATCTAGCAGTTTTTTTACGGCCTTTCTGTATGTGATCATTCTCTCTTTCCACGAATTGTGAAAAACCTCTAGTTTTGTTTTCTTCCAGCTGCGCTCCATTTTTCTGGCTGCTGTTTTGAGGACCCGAGTGTGCTCGTTGTACCACGGGTTAGACTATTTTCTTTAATCTTCTTTAAGCACAGGGGAACAACTGTGTCTAAAGTGCTGGAAAAAAGAGAGTCAACAGTTTCTGTTGCAACATCAAGTTCTTCTAAGCTATCTGGGGTGCTGAGGAGATGAAACTGATGAGTAAGATTATTTACAAAGCAATCTTTAGTGGCGACAGTGATAGTCCTGCCATATTTGAAGCGAGGGGATGGCTTTGCAGCCTTAGCTAAATTAAGTATACAAGATACGAGGTAATGATCTGAAATGCCGTCGCTCTGCTGCAGAATTTCAACGGTATCAACATTTATACCATGTGACAGTATTAGGTATAATTACACGCGATGAGTGGGTCCTGACATGTGTTGCCTTACTCCAATAGAGTTTAGAATGTCTCTAAATGCCAATCCCAATGCGTCTTTTTCATTGTCTACATGGACATTAAAATCACCAACAATTAGTACTTTATCTGCAGCCAGTACTAACTCTGATAGAAAATCAGCAAATTCTTTGATAAAGTCTGTCTTATTCCCTGGTGGCCTGTATACAGTAGCCAACACAAATGTCAAACGGGATTTATCAATTACACTACATAACATTACATAAAGCACCAAAACTTCAAAAGAATTATATTTGAAACTAGACTTCTGAGTAATACTGAAGATATTATTATAAACTACAGCAACCCTCCCCTTTGCCTTTCAGGACGCGGCTCGTGTTTATAACAATAATCTTGGGGTGGACTCATTTAAAGTAATATAGTTGTCAGGTTTTAGCCAGGTTTCTGTCAAACACAGCACATCTAGATTATTATCTGTAATCTATAATCTTTCCTTAATATACTATCTGGCAGTGTGAAGGCCTCTGCTAAACATATCACAATGGGTCTTGCTCACATTAGAAAAAGGATACAGAATTTCGCTTTGGAATTCTCGTCCTCCCCGCTTCATCAGGGTCCTGCTGGTGGGCCCTGGGCAGGCTCTGGTGATGGAACCAGAGGTGAAGACTCTCTTGGTCAAGCAGACCATAGAACACGTTCCTTCACCTGAGAGAGAGAGAGTCTGGGTTCTTGTGAGGGACCAAGCAATCCAAGACGAGGAACACAGGATTTCCAAACAACAAAATCATATTTATTCAATACAAAAATAAACAATCAAAATTACAAAGAAAATAACTCATAACTAAATGAAAATAAAGAGACAAATAACCAAAAACCAACTTTAAATCAAAAAAATAAAACATGACCTGACCCCCCAATTGTTACACCTGGGAAGCTTATATACTCAAAGGACAAGACCATTTCACACACACACCCCCGGCTTATTTCCTGAATAGGTTAGCCCAGTGGAACAAAATCACAGCAAGAGGCGCCAGCCGGTCCTTTATTGGGACGGACCTCCCAACAGCAATAGCAAGTCCCGGTAGCAGCAGACCTCCACTCTCCTCACAGGTAACTTAAACTCAAAGAAATAAGTTTTAATCAAACATATTACTAATAAAGAGTACATATGCTTTCAAACTAATTAAATATGCTTTCAAACTAATTACTTGTATGCAATAAATATAAATGAAAACAAGCCAAATCTGTGTCTGTTGTTATTATAAAACATAATATAATTTGTAACAAACCAACTAAACAAACGCGATGTATGCATGCATGTGTGACTGAAATACCATTACATTACTGTGTGGTCCCGTCAGCGGCCATCACACTCCCCCTTCAGGAACCTCACTGGCACATCAAGAGAGGAAATCCGCCATAGCATTGAGTTTCCCGGGAACATACTGGACAGTGAATCTGTAGGGCTGCATAGCCAAGTACCATCGGGTAATTCTACTATTCGTGTCCTTCATCCTTTCCAGCCATTGTAGGGCCTTATGGTCAGTTTCCACAATAAACTCTCTCCCCAACAGGTAATATTTTAGGGAATCCAAAGCCCATTTCACTGCTAAGCACTCCTTTTCGATGGTAGAATATCGCACTTCTCTTGGGAAGAGTTTCCAGCTAATACAAGTTGGCGTCCGTCAGGTGGCCCTTGCAGTAGCACGGCTCCAATACCTCGTTCAGAAGCATCTGTTTGCACAACAAACATTGATTAAAATCAGGATTATGTAA
Source organism: Paracanthobrama guichenoti (assembly GCA_018749465.1). NCBI lineage: Eukaryota > Metazoa > Chordata > Actinopteri > Cypriniformes > Gobionidae > Paracanthobrama > Paracanthobrama guichenoti. The sequence continues at coordinate 10,029,533 of CM031966.1, read as the reverse complement.
CACTGAGTCCTCACCCAGGGCCATCTGAATGTCTTTGAAGGCCATCCTGCTTCCTCAGACCACTGAAGTTGGTTAGGCATCTTGAGCCCACCATATCCGTCAAGGCTGCTGCTCTGCCAGAGAAATTAAGAATGAATCGGTTATAAAACCTGCCATACCAAGGAATGATCTTAATTCTTTACGCGTTTGAGGTAATGGACACTGCTGAATAACTTGGACCTTCTTCACCTGGGGTCTGACCACCCCTTTACCAATGACGTAGCCCAGATATTCAACTTCGGTTCGAGCCACAGCACATTTAAGGGGATTAATAGTGAGGCCAGCTTGTTGAAGTCTCTGCAGCACTTCTTGAAGGTGTTGTAAGTGCTGTTCCCAAGTGTCACTATAGATAACAATGTCATCCAAGTAAGCAGCTGTAAAAGACAAACCATGTAATACCTGATCCATCAGCCTCTGAAAAGTGGCTGGAGCTCCATGCAGGCCAAAGGGGAGGACCCGGAAATGAAATAGCCCCCATGGTGTTCGAAAGGCAGTCAACTCTCTAGATTGTGAAGTGAGAGGAATTTGCCAGTATCCTTTGGCGAGGTCGATGGTGGTCAGATACTTGCTTCGACCCAGGCGGTCAATAAGGTCGCTTATTCGTGGGGTGGGATAGGAGTCAAACTTAGAGATGGAGTTTAAGTATCGAAAATCAATGCAAAATCTTAAGGTACCATCTTTTTTGGGGACTAAAACCACTGGATGGCACCACTCACTCTTCGAAGACTCGATGATTCCCAGTGTCAACATCAGATCAAGCTCTTTCCTCAAGGAGGCCTGTAATCGCTCAGGTATTCGATAACTCATCCTTTTCACAATCGCATCGTTTTTCAACACAATCTCATGTTCAATCAAGTTTGTGACTCCTGGGTACTCATTAAAAAGATCAGGGTGGCAGAGAGCTCTCACCTGTAACTGGCGATCTCTTGGCAGATGCTCCAACTTGACACATTCAGTGTTCGGCTGAGGCAAATATTGCTCCTCCCGTTCTTCCTCCTCAATCACCTGCTGAATCATCAGGACTGGGGACTTTCTCTCAGGACGATGAACCCACTCCTTAAGCAAGTTAATGTATAGTTTTTTACTAGACCGGTCCAATCCTGGTGTGGAAATTTCATAAGTGGTGGGTCCAAGCTGTCGCTTGATTTCAAATGGACCCTGCCACTTCGCCAACAGTTTGCTCTCTTGACTTGGTAGCATAACCAACACCTTCTGGCCTGGGTTAAAACTCCGCTCCCTAGTTGACCGATCATACCATGACTTCTGATATCTTTGTGCCTCAGCCATGTGAGTTTGTGCCAGTTGTGTCATTGCCTCCAACTGTTCTCTCATCCGCACAACATAAGAGACCACATGGTCTCACAGGGTCACACACACACACAGGGTATGTGGTATCACAGGGTCCCCGCTACCCTGAGTTCCTTCCCACAGTTCTCGAAGCATGGTCAAAGGGCCCCTCACCTCATGTCCATATAACAACTCAAAGGGGGAGAACCCAGTCGAAGGGTGGGGAACTTCCCAATAGGCAAACAGGAGGTAGGGTAACCACTGGTCCCAATCCTTGCCTGACTCACCGATGAACTTGCGAAGCATTTGTTTGAATGTTTGATTGAAACGCTCTGTGAGGCCATCAGTTTGCGGGTGGTGTAAGAATGGATTTCACCTGAGAGCAAACTCAAGAGATCTAAGCTGCACTAAGACAATAAAACTTCACTCATCTGAATAAGAAAAAACAAGACTCAATCTTATCTCCTCCCCTGCCGAGTTCTGACCCTCTCACTCTTCCTGCCTCGGAGACCACACAATCATGCAAATCTCACAGATACTGCCACAAGGTGTTTCTTTGACTTTTGGTGTTTCTGGTAAACAGGTTTCATTCCCACATCAGAGGAACAGGTCATAATAAAGACAACAGAGCTTGTTCCTGGTGTGGAGAGATGCTCAGAAAGATCTTTTGATAAACATTTGCTGTCATCCCCAAAGATAGGTGTGACCATTTGGTCACGAGAAAGTTTCAACCAAAAGCTGCATAAATATTTGGGTGCTAAATGTTTATTGTTCTTTGTTCTGGTTGAGTATTTAAAGGGAATGGGGAGACCACTCACGGAAGCATCTGTAATCAGAACTCCACGCTGTTGAAGTGTGTCTCTATTGCCAGGTAACAATGACTCTTGGAAACTATTTTTATGTTTTTAGAATGATGTTTTATATTGTATGCTGATCAGTTGTGTATTATGGATTCTTTCTAAATTCTTTTATTTGATATGTTTACCTGGCTATAATAAACATTAATCTTGATTTATCTTGTATAAGTCTAAATTCCTTTATTTAAGTAGTGTCGTATGCGAGGAGTTTTGTAGGAGTTTCCGTAAATCTTTCTGTCAGGGCAGATTCATACCGAGGACCCCATGACCGGAGCATGGCGCTAAGCATGAGGCAATCTGATTTCTGGCTGTCACTGGTATTAACAAGTTACAGCTCTGTGACTATTGCTAAAATTACACTTTCTGTTATGAGTGAGCATGTGCAACTCACTTAAAGGTAAAATAGTTCACTCTGTAATCCTCTGTAATATCAGAACTGACTAATTTGCGTCCGTGAGGTAATGTAATTATAATCGCGAGCATTATCCTCTGAGCGACTCCGGTCCCATGGAGGAAACGAATATTTGCAATTAAGAGATACTAAGAAAATCAATGATCTAAATTAAATCACAACTAAACTTATGATCAGCTGTTAAATTACAAATGCAACAAAATTACAAATAATTGAGTCAGATAAAATTATTCATGGAGTCAGATTTTGAATTGGATCTTCACATTTTAATAAATTAAAGTGATTTTCTAGAAGCGCCAGAAAAGACATACACGCAGAAGTCCTTCGACCAGCTGCTGGATTCCTACGTTGGGCCAATCAGCTGGACCTTACAAAGTGGTGACTGCCTCCGTGATCTCCCAGTCTCAGGAGAAGTGACGCTCTTTTAGGCGCGACAATTCAGATCCAAGCCGAGTGAGCATGAGGTTTGAGGTTCTACTTTTCTGTCTACAAATGTCCTGGTAAGTTCATTTTGTTTACCTTTTAGAAAGTGTTGAGGGAAAACCTAGGCACACCAATATAAACACATTTGTAGAACGGGTTCGGTATACCCACATTAGACCGGAGACCGTGAGAATCCCGGTGGTGTTTAAGATTATTAGAAAACAACATGGCTTGTCAGGGAAATGGTAGTTCGAGTGTAGATAAGAGAGGTAATGGACACTCTTGGAGTACAAATTAAAGATCTTCTCTTTCGCTTTGCATAACAGGGAGTAGATTTTGGTGGAGCAATGATCAAATTTTAGCCTGGTATAATACAGAGGGCCGAAAAATTAGAAACTAAAGCTCCTTTTTAAGAAAATTCTGGTCGCGATCGTCTATATGTTACGTCGAAAGCGATTTGACATCTATTACAGAAAACGAACGCGTAATAGCAAACATAAAAGAGCTAGAAAACGCAGCGATCAGGCGAGCTAAAAAGCTAAGAGCACAGGTCGAAGCATCTGTATATGATAAACAAACTTGGGCAAGACAGGGCAACGCGATGGAATCGAAAATGAAAAAGCTTGAAAAGAAGTTTCGATTAGATAAAGAATACACATCTGCGCTCGAAGAATGTTGCGAATCAGCAGGATTTCCTGTATCTGCGGTAAAAGTCGCGCGATAAACAGTAAAATTGGTAGCGAGATATATAGCGACAGCGATGATGACATTGCAGCTTTATCAAGCAGTAGGCAAGGCCATCTGGACCTGAGAGAGCGAGTTTTCCCTAGAAACCGCGAATGAGGAAAATAGGCCCGGAAGCCGAAACAACGTAGTCCCATAATGACTCGAATTAAATCAGGCTGGTTCACCGAAAACCAGTGAACATTGCTGTGCTTAAAACAATGAAAAATGCAGATGATGAAGTCACTACCATTAGCCGCCCTTTAACTTGCGAAGAATGCACCAAACACAAAGAAGTTGTGGAATGATGCCCGAAAAGGCCTGTTCCAACCCTACTGGGACAACTTAATGTTACAGGCATCAGTGTACAAATTAGAGATCAGGGATGTTTGGCAAGTAGCTCTCCTTACTATTCCAGACGAGTTAAAACCAAAAATGCCCCGTGAATTGAGAAGTGGAGAAATTGTAGTCAAACAGGAAGATGAGGACTAAAACGATGTGTATGAAAGATTGAGGGGACTCTATTAGAGTTATGGGACCAACGACGCTGAGTGGAGTGAGAATTTTAGAAATAAAACAGGCAAATAAAGAACCGTTTGAAATTTATGCTGAGCGCCTATGGGTGACCTACAAAGAGCATTCAGGGTTAGAAGATGCACAGCGCGATCAGGAAGTTTTACTACAACTCCTGAAAAATAACGCCGGTTCCCATATACAGCAGGCATTAGCTCACGGAGCCGATCCACCAGAGAATACCTACCGGTCATTGGTGGATTGGGCTTCCAAAAATAGAGGCCAGACTAAAAACAAACAAAGCTCGTTCCATTGCAACAACACAATGGTTGGCCGAAGGAAAAGGTGTTGGAGATCCTAATCCTAAACCTCAGATACCGCTCTGATTGTAAGTATTGCAAGAAAATCAATCATACCGTTCAGAACTGTCTTAGATTGAACGCTGCGGCAAAACAATCAAACCATGCATTCTAAAAATGACAGTGACATTCTCAGGCGTTTAGGGAATTTGATTGCAGGAAGGATAATTCAGAAAACAGCTTAAAGCAAACTGAAGAAAGAACAACGAGCCAAGAGAGCCCGTGATAATAAATTGCAGACAGAGCTCGCAGCCCTGTTAGCGAAATTTAGCGAACCCCAATAGGGGTGCGTGGCCTCCGTCGCTATAGGAAGTTGTCACCAGCGGTAACCGCATCAAAATACGAGCTAATCTTGGAGGCGGTTAGTTAATATTCTAGATTGATTCTGGAGCCGCCTGCTCTTGTGCGAACCTTCGGTACCCTGAAGTGCGAGAACAATTCAAATTAAAGGTATAGGCGATACTTTGATGACCGCAACACAAACAAAACCAGTGAGACTCGATTTGGGCATGGTAGTGCTAACAGAACATTTCTGGTATTTACCAGAGAATAGTGAAGGAACTGTGCTGGGAATGGACATTATGAAAGCATGGATTTGTCATTCATTGCTTTGAAAAACAAATTGAACTACAAACAAATAAAACCACAAAAAGAGATGCTTGCCTAAAGGCAATGCAAGCATTATGTCCATCTCCAGTTCAGATCAATTCAACTTCTCATCAGCAAACACAGCAATGTTTGGGCTGATCATGAACACGACTGCGGCCTTGTTGACTTTGAGGTATGCATCGGGAGAGCCCCTCCCCGCAAAAGCAATACCGTGCATCAAGCCAGAGGGCAGAGGTAAGCTGTTCATGAGATAGTACAACAACTTGAGAAGAGAGGAATAGTTCAAGCGATGCAGTTCAACCACAAACTCCCGTGTCTGCCAGTGCAAAACCTAATGGTAAAATGGCGTCTGTGCATTGATTATCAGCGTCTCAACAAAGCTTTTACCCAAAGCGACACCAATAGTCGCAAATCCAGCTACTATTTTATCACAAGTCTCAACCAATGCTTCGTGGTTCACAGTGCTTGACATCAAAAATGGTTTCTGGTCTCTTAAAGTTAAACGAGAAGACCAATGGAAACTAGCATTTACTGTAAACCAAATGCAGTATACATGGGAACGAATGCCACAGGGCCTTCACAACAGCCCAGCCATTTTCACAGAGCTGTGGCAGATGTGCTCAGTCCCTTACTAGGAATGGCAAGGTTAGTTCACTATGTAGACGACATTCTGATAGCTACAGAAGAACCACTTGAGAACCACTTGCAACTGGTTGATGACGTTTGCATAGGTTGGGTGACGCAGGCTTTAAAATGAACAAAGAAAAAGCCCAAATTGCACTAAAAGAGGTACACTATTTAGGGTACACTCTGACGCAAAGCCACAGAGCCTTAACAGGCGATAGAAAGAAATGCATTGCCCGAACTGCCTCTCGACCTCATACTTTAAACTCGCTGCAAAAAGTATTAGGAACAGCAAACTATCTTCGAGAGTTTATCCCTGATTTTGCAAACACCGCTGCGCCATTGTATTCTCTTCTAAAAGAAAAACAAAACCAAATGAGGTCCTTGAATGGACTGATTAAACACGAACAAGCTTTTTAGCGATTTGAAACAGCGTTTGTGCTCCGCGCCTGCCCTGGGACTGCCCAACGTATCCAAAGCTTTCCACATTCAGGTAGACACGCATGAAATAACATTAAGCGGAGTCTTAGCTCAGGAACATGGGGAAGACTGACTGCGTCCAATCGCATATTACCAGCCGTAAGAAATCTCTGGTCGAGCAAGGATTCGACCCATGTACACAGCATGTGCTAGCGATTGCATTGGATGCTAAAAATAACAGAACCCATTGTCGGTTTTCAACCTGTTGTTGTACATACCATGCACACGCCTGTACGAATGCTGCTACAGGGCGAATAAAGGAGTTTCCTCCCAGCGTTTAGCGAGATGGATAGCAGACATTCAGCGGCGTGAAATTACAATAAAACACACGAATTTTGCCGCATCTGCTCGGGATGTTGAGGGAAATCCACACACATGTCAGCCTGTCAAAGAGGCACAAAGCCTTGTGCATGACCAGCCATTACCAGGCCAAGCACCTGTGTACATAGATGGTTCCCGATTCTGTCAGAATGGTCATTTTATGCTGGATGTGCTGTGTGGGCTCCCCATCTTCCCGAAGCGGATGCGAGACAACAATTGTTGTTTAAATTACCATCTAGCATATCCGCGCAAGAAGCCGAACTCATTGCATTGCTAGAAGCGATTAAGGCACACCCTGAACCACTTTGCGTGTATACAGACAGTCGGTATAGCGTTCGGTGTTGTAACTGATTTTATGGCCCAATGGCAGTTGCGAAATTCCTCACCTCCGCCGAACGCCTATAAAACATTTCAGCACTATAACGTCAATATGGCAAGCAATACAAGCGCGAAAACCCCATGTCTGTTGTGAAAGTGCGCGCACACATCAACAAAAACCTGATGTGCATGAGGGAAACAATAACGTTGTTGACCAATTGGCTAAGCTGGCCGCAGTAAACGCGACCAGTGGAAAAAGAGAGACACCCTCTGCTTCTGTGGCAAGTGCTGTCCAAGTCACCCCCATTGACCTCAAACAGTATCAACAAGATCTGTGGGTCTCTAATGGAGAGCTTGTACGGCGCCTGAAGCAGGATCAGATGGTGAATGTAATTGAAGGCATAGTAATTCGAGATGGAAAATTTAGTGCGTTCCAGAAGCTCTTCAAAACCAATAATCAAATTATACCATGAGTATGCGCGCATGTATCGGCGACAAGAACCACGCCAGTTGATAAAAATCAGTTTTGGTGGCAGGGAATGACAGCTGACATTGAAAGATGGTGCAACACCTGCGTGGTGTGTGCTACCATCAACCAAGGAAAACACGGCCGAACAAACCTCGTGAGGCCAGAACCACCGAAAGGACCCTGGGAGTCCTTACAAATGGATTTCATTGGTCCACTATCCAGTGCCAAAGGGGGTATCGATATTGCCTTGTGATAATTGATAAATTCTCAAAATGGGTTGAAGCAATTCCCACTCGGAATAACACGGCAAATACTGTGGCACGTGTGATGGCGAACCAAATCATCCCTCTTTGGGGGCACCAATTCAAATTGAATCGATCAGGGGACTCATTTTACTGGACAAGTGATGAAAAACATGTGCAAAATGCTAAACATCAAGCAAAGATTCCATATTCCATATAGGCCACAAAAAGTTCAGGGAATGTTGAAACGATCTAACGCACCATAAAAGAAAATATTGCAAAACAGATAGCACAACACCAAAACAGGTGGATTGATGCCTTACCCACAGCTCTGACTGTGTGATTCGCGAGCAACCCCATCAAAAGCTACAGCATTAGCCCATATGAGCTTATGACTGGAAGGGTGATGAAGTTGCCCATTGATCCAGAAATTTCCCCAGCAGACCTGGGGCCTCTCATGCTTGCAACTCAGCAAACTGTGTTGGTGAAACTGCAAAGAAAGATTGAAGGTGTTGCACACACAGGCTGTACTGAAACAACAACAGTCAGACCTGTCAAATGATGCTAATTTAACCCAATCTCTGAAACAAAATTTTCAGAAGGAGATGTGGTTATGGTATGTGCGTCTTTGTGAAACAAAATGCATTTTCCCCTAGATGGCACGGGCCCTATGAAGTGCGCTGTTTGTAACAGTTGTGTGGCCGTGAAAATCAGAGGAAAATTGAAATGGTACCACATGTCCCAGTGTAAACCATTCAAAGGTTCAGTGAGTTAAATATGATCTTCTTTCTCTTCTCAGGAGGATCACTGCAATTCCATGGAGGCGGATGCCAGGGGTATCCGGACCAACCTGCATCGAATTGGGACAACGATCATCACTCTCACACACACCCTAGGATGCGAGAGATGGGTATGGAAATATACCAAGGGACCATTCACATCTTACACTCCAATTACATACAAAGAAATAGTCACATGGCCCCGGTTAGTTAGCACCGGAACCAAATTGCACCACAAAAATCTGCTGTAATACAGGTTCTACTCCATCTCCCATGCCAAAACCTTACCGGATACACACATGCACCACAAATTCACCATAATCTTACGGCCTGGGACCAACTTAAAATGTACCCAGATTCAGAAATTGGTAGGATGTACACATTTTATGAGAAGAACAATTATGGCACAGATCAAAAAAATGTTACTTCATTAAAGATCTTGAA
>CM031966.1:9670442-9996238 GCA_018749465.1 Paracanthobrama guichenoti | reverse complement strand
TACTGATATTGAGGTGCGATATGGGTAGAGTTAGGACTAGGGTTGAGTAAGTGTCAGCAGTGTAATTATAAATGTAACTACAGAAATTAATTACAGATGTAATTACATGCAGGTATTTTTTAAAATGTAAGTACAATGTAAAAACATGTATGTACACAATAAGTGCATTGTATCAAATTATTAATTTAAATGTTAGTATATATTAGTTAAGGCCACCTAATATAAAATGGGTCAGAGAAATTAAATATTGTCTGGCTGAGAAGTTAGATGCCGGTATGAAAATATTATATTCAGCCTTTCATTCAGACTGTGTTTACTTGTCCAGTTGATCTTTAGCTGCATTTAAGGAATTAAGTCAATGGTGAAATAGCCATCTGGCTTTGAAAAGTCTGGATGTCCATTTAAGAGCTGAATGTCGCTACTCAAGCCCTCCTCATAGAGAATGGGGGTCGAGGTGGCACTTGCAGCTGGAAGTCCTTCCAGGAGCAGACAGATCTGAGGACCATCATCCTCTCAAAGAAGACTTCGGCAAAGAGATCCTGATGCCAAAAGGGTCAGGCCTGTGAGGGTAGACACCTCTGGGGGGAAATGGATACCACCTCATCACATGGTGCCCATCTCCCTTCGGTGCCCTCAGGGGTACGTTCTGCCAACCAGGCATATTACTCCTCCCACACTAAAGGTCAGTCTCGAGACTTCTGCATTGTGGCAATTTCTGCCAATTGTGTCTCTGTGTGTTTTGCAATTTAAGAGGGCCTGATGCCAAGGTGCTCAGGCCTCTAAGGGCAGGCCCCTCTGGGGGAAAGTGGCTCACACCTTATCATATGGTGCCCGCTTCCCCTCTGTGCCCTCAGGGGACCCGTTCTGCCAGCCCCGCCACCCTAGGTGTCTCGGGTGCAGGGTTTCCAATGAGTCAATATCCCAATGTCTGCCCTAGAAATGTAGCAGAAGCAGAAATAGGAGACTAATAACCACAGAGGAGGTTCTTAGAGCAGTCAGTTCAGTCATTCCCTGCCTGTCAACCACTTCAGGGCATCATGTACCAGAGGCCAGTCTCGAGAGACTGCTTTTAAATCAAATCACCTTCATTTATATAGCGCTTTTCACAAGTCCAATTGTTTCAAAGCAGCTTTACAGTGTTAACAGGAAAATAATGCAACAGAATTTGATTCGTCTGTACAGCCGCTCTGGTGAAAACGGTGATGTTATCCAGCTAATTTCAATTATCATATAGTGTCAATGCGGGCAGATCAGGAATATAGTTGAAATTTAGGTGTCCCCAACTGAGCAAGCCAAAAGCCAAAGGCAACGGTGGCAAGGAACCAAAACTCCTTCAGGGCCAGAATGGAGAAAAAAACCTTGGGAGAAACCAGGCTCAGTCAGGGTGCCAGTTCTCCTCTGGCCAACGAACAAACAGTGATTATATATGATTATATATGATATTATATATGATTATAATTCTGGCAACATTGCAGGTCTTAAGTCATATTAGGTAAATAGATATTCATAAGATTGTTCGAAAGATTGGAGTCGTCATGCCGGAGATGGGTTTAATGAGGATGTCGTGTCGATGCGGCATTTATGGGGGGAGTTTAATTGATGCTCTCTGCAGACATTTCAGGGATGTGTTGGTCATGTCCAGGCGCAGGTCCACCATCTGATCTGGATATGGCCCGAATCCGGCTGACTGCAGTAAACCTCGGGATAAACAGAGAGACTAACATTAGCATAGATGCCATTCTTCTTATGATGTAACAAGTACATCAGGTGTTATGGGAAGTGTTCCCGGTTCGGGCTGACCTAGTTAATGCAGCCTAACAATCATTTAATTGATTTGAATAATAGAAATTGATAATGTTCTATGTGTATGCCATAGTAAAGAGATGCGTTTTCAGACAGAGTATGTCTGCTTCCCAAAAATGCTAGGAAGACTGTTCCAGAGTTTAGGTGCTAAATAGGAAAGGATCGACCGCCTGCAGTTGATTTTGATATTCTAGGGATTATCAACTGGCCAGAGTTTTGAAACCACAATAGACATGATGGAGTATAATGCGTTAAGAGCTCACTCAATTACTGGGGAGCTAAACCATTTAGTGCTTCATAAGTAACAAGCAAGATTTTAAAGTTTATACGATGTTTAATAGGGAGCCAGTGGAGTGTTGACTGAACCGGGCTAATATGGTCATACTTCCTGGTTCTAGTAAGAGCTCGAGCTGCTGCGTTTTGGACCAGCTGGAGTTTGTTTATTTAGTGAGCAGGGCAACCACCCAGTAGAGCAATACAATAATCTAGCCTTGAGGTCATGAACGCATGAATTAACTGTTCAGCATTTTGCAATGAAATTTATATATATTTTTAAGGTGGTAGAATGCAGTTTTACAGATGCTAGAAACGTGGCTTTCAAATGAAAGATTGGTATCAAAGAGCACACCCAGGTTCCTAACTGACGACGAGGACTTGACAGAGCAGCCATCAAGTATTAGACAGTTTTTTTGTCCAATAATTAAAAATTCTGAATTAAATTGCAGGAAATTACTGGTCATCCAATTTTTTATATCAGCTATGCATTCGTTAATCTTGTGAATTGGTAAGTTTCGTCAGGGCGTGAAGAAATATAGAGCTGAGTATCGTCAGCATAACAATGAAAACTCCATGCTTCCTAATGATATCTCCCAGTGGTAGCATGTACAGGGTGAAAAGCAACAGTCCTAGCACTGAGCCTTGCGGTACTCCATACTGAACTTGTGATCGGTGTGACATCTCTTCATTTACTGCTACAAACTGATAACGGTAAGATAAGTATGATTTAAACCATGCCAATGCAATTCAACTAATGCCAACGCCAAGAATGTTGTGGTGGTAGTATCGAATGCAGCGCTAAGATCGAGTAACACTAATGAGAGATACAACCATAATCGGATGATAAGAGTTACTCTGATGAGAGCAGTCTCAGTACTATGATACGGTCTAAATCCTGACTGGAAATCCTCACAGATACCATTTCTTTCTAAAAAGGAGCATAATTGTGAAGACACTGCCTCTTCTAGTATTTTTAACAGAAAAGGTAGATTTGGCCTGTAATTAACTAATTCTGTAGGATCAAGTTGCATTTTTTTAATAAGTGGTTTGATAATAGCCAACTTAAAAGTTTTCGGTACATATCCTAATGACAAGGATGAATTAATGATATTAAGAAGAGGATCTATGACCTCTGGAAGCATCACTTTTAATAGCCTAGTCGGTATAGGGTTGAGCATACATGTTGATTTTGATGATTTAACGAGTTTAGCCAATTCTTCCTCTCCTATAGCAGTGAATGAATGTAATTTTTTCTCAGTGACACAACAATGCTCTGTCTGATGTGATACTGTAGTAGACTGTTGCATGGTTATAATTTTCTTCCTAATATTATCAATCTTACACGTAAAGAAGTTCATAAAGTCATTACTGCTGTGCTGTTTACAAACATCAAAAGCTTTATTTTTGGTTAACTTAGCCACTGTATCAAATAAATACCTAGGGTTATGTTTGTTTTCTTCTAAGAGAGTCGATAAACAAGCAGATCTAGCAGTTTTTTTACGGCCTTTCTGTATGTGATCATTCTCTCTTTCCACGAATTGTGAAAAACCTCTAGTTTTGTTTTCTTCCAGCTGCGCTCCATTTTTCTGGCTGCTGTTTTGAGGACCCGAGTGTGCTCGTTGTACCACGGGGTTAGACTATTTTCTTTAATCTTCTTTAAGCACAGGGGAACAACTGTGTCTAAAGTGCTGGAAAAAAGAGAGTCAACAGTTTCTGTTGCAACATCAAGTTCTTCTAAGCTATCTGGGGTGCTGAGGAGATGAAACTGATGAGTAAGATTATTTACAAAGCAATCTTTAGTGGCGACAGTGATAGTCCTGCCATATTTGAAGCGAGGGGATGGCTTTGCAGCCTTAGCTAAATTAAGTATACAAGATACGAGGTAATGATCTGAAATGCCGTCGCTCTGCTGCAGAATTTCAACGGTATCAACATTTATACCATGTGACAGTATTAGGTATAATTACGGCGATGAGTGGGTCCTGACATGTGTTGCCTTACTCCAATAGAGTTTAGAATGTCTCTAAATGCCAATCCCAATGCGTCTTTTTCATTGTCTACATGGACATTAAAATCACCAACAATTAGTACTTTATCTGCAGCCAGTACTAACTCTGATAGAAAATCAGCAAATTCTTTGATAAAGTCTGTCTTATTCCCTGGTGGCCTGTATACAGTAGCCAACACAAATGTCAAACGGGATTTATCAATTACACTACATAACATTACATAAAGCACCAAAACTTCAAAAGAATTATATTTGAAACTAGACTTCTGAGTAATACTGAAGATATTATTATAAACTACAGCAACCCCTCCCCCTTTGCCTTTCAGACGCGGCTCGTGTTTATAACAATAATCTTGGGGGTGGACTCATTTAAAGTAATATAGTTGTCAGGTTTTAGCCAGGTTTCTGTCAAACACAGCACATCTAGATTATTATCTGTAATCTATAATCTTTCCTTAATATACTATCTGGCAGTGTGAAGGCCTCTGCTAAACATATCACAATGGGTCTTGCTCACATTAGAAAAAGGATACAGAATTTCGTTTGGAATTCTCGTCCTCCCCGTTTCATCAGGGTCCTGCTGGTGGGCCCTGGGCAGGCTCTGGTGATGGAACCAGAGGTGAAGACTCTCTTGGTCAAGCAGACCATAGAACACGTTCCTTCACCTGAGAGAGAGAGAGTCTGGGTTCTTGTGAGGACCAAGCAATCCAAGACGAGGAACACAGGATTTCCAAACAACAAAATCATATTTATTCAATACAAAAATAAACAATCAAAATTACAAAGAAAATAACTCATAACTAAATGAAAATAAAGAGACAAATAACCAAAAACCAACTTTAAATCAAAAAAATAAAACATGACCTGACCCCCCAATTGTTACACCTGGGAAGCTTATATACTCAAAGGACAAGACCATTTCACACACACCCCCCCGGCTTATTTCCTGAATAGGTTAGCCCAGTGGAACAAAATCACAGCAAGAGGCGCCAGCCGGTCCTTTATTGGGACGGACCTCCCAACAGCAATAGCAAGTCCCGGTAGCAGCAGACCTCCACTCTCCTCACAGGTAACTTAAACTCAAAGAAATAAGTTTTAATCAAACATATTACTAATAAAGAGTACATATGCTTTCAAACTAATTAAATATGCTTTCAAACTAATTACTTGTATGCAATAAATATAAATGAAAACAAGCCAAATCTGTGTCTGTTGTTATTATAAAACATAATATAATTTGTAACAAACCAACTAAACAAACGCGATGTATGCATGCATGTGTGACTGAAATACCATTACATTACTGTGTGGTCCCGTCAGCGGCCATCACACTCCCCTTCAGGAACCTCACTGGCACATCAAGAGAGGAAATCCGCCATAGCATTGAGTTTCCCGGGAACATACTGGACAGTGAATCTGTAGGGCTGCATAGCCAAGTACCATCGGGTAATTCTACTATTCGTGTCCTTCATCCTTTCCAGCCATTGTAGGGCCTTATGGTCAGTTTCCACAATAAACTCTCTCCCAACAGGTAATATTTAGGGAATCCAAAGCCCATTTCACTGCTAAGCACTCCTTTTCGATGGTAGAATATCGCACTTCTCTTGGGAAGAGTTTCCAGCTAATACAAGTTGGCGTCCGTCAGGTGGCCCTTGCAGTAGCACGGCTCCAATACCTCGTTCAGAAGCATCTGTTTGCACAACAAACATTGATTAAAATCAGGATTATGTAACACTGAGTCCTCACCCAGGGCCATCTGAATGTCTTTGAAGGCCATCCTTGCTTCCTCAGACCACTGAAGTTGGTTAGGGCATCTTGAGCCCACCATATCCGTCAAGGCTGCTGCTCTGCCAGAGAAATTAAGAATGAATCGGTTATAAAAACCTGCCATACCAAGGAATGATCTTAATTCTTTACGCGTTTGAGGTAATGGACACTGCTGAATAACTTGGACCTTCTTCACCTGGGGTCTGACCACCCCTTTACCAATGACGTAGCCCAGATATTCAACTTCGGTTCGAGCCACAGCACATTTAAGGGGATTAATAGTGAGGCCAGCTTGTTGAAGTCTCTGCAGCACTTCTTGAAGGTGTTGTAAGTGCTGTTCCCAAGTGTCACTATAGATAACAATGTCATCCAAGTAAGCAGCTGTAAAGACAAACCATGTAATACCTGATCCATCAGCCTCTGAAAAGTGGCTGGAGCTCCATGCAGGCCAAAGGGGAGGACCCGGAAATGAAATAGCCCCCATGGTGTTCGAAAGGCAGTCAACTCTCTAGATTGTGAAGTGAGAGGAATTTGCCAGTATCCTTTGGCGAGGTCGATGGTGGTCAGATACTTGCTTCGACCCAGGCGGTCAATAAGGTCGCTTATTCGTAGGGGTGATAGGAGTCAAACTTAGAGATGGAGTTTAAGTATCGAAAATCAATGCAAAATCTTAAGGTACCATCTTTTTTGGGGACTAAAACCACTGGATGGCACCACTCACTCTTCGAAGACTCGATGATTCCCAGTGTCAACATCAGATCAAGCTCTTTCCTCAAGGAGGCCTGTAATCGCTCAGGTATTCGATAACTCATCCTTTTCACAATCGCATCGTTTTTCAACACAATCTCATGTTCAATCAAGTTTGTGACTCCTGGGTACTCATTAAAAAGATCAGGGTGGCAGAGAGCTCTCACCTGTAACTGGCGATCTCTTGGCAGATGCTCCAACTTGACACATTCAGTGTTCGGCTGAGGCAAATATTGCTCCTCCCGTTCTTCCTCCTCAATCACCTGCTGAATCATCAGGACTGGGGACTTTCTCTCAGGACGATGAACCCACTCCTTAAGCAAGTTAATGTATAGTTTTTTACTAGACCGGTCCAATCCTGGTGTGGAAATTTCATAAGTGGTGGGTCCAAGCTGTCGCTTGATTTCAAATGGACCCTGCCACTTCGCCAACAGTTTGCTCTCTTGACTTGGTAGCATAACCAACACCTTCTGGCCTGGGTTAAAACTCCGCTCCCTAGTTGACCGATCATACCATGACTTCTGATATCTTTGTGCCTCAGCCATGTGAGTTTGTGCCAGTTGTGTCATTGCCTCCAACTGTTCTCTCATCCGCACAACATAAGAGACCACATGGTCTCACAGGGTCACACACACACACAGGGTATGTGGTATCACAGGGTCCCCGCTACCCTGAGTTCCTTCCCACAGTTCTCGAAGCATGGTCAAAGGGCCCCTCACCTCATGTCCATATAACAACTCAAAGGGGAGAACCCAGTCGAAGGGTGGGGAACTTCCCAATAGGCAAACAGGAGGTAGGGTAACCACTGGTCCCAATCCTTGCCTGACTCACCGATGAACTTGCGAAGCATTTGTTTGAATGTTTGATTGAAACGCTCTGTGAGGCCATCAGTTTGCGGGTGGTGTAAGAATGGATTTCACCTGAGAGCAAACTCAAGAGATCTAAGCTGCACTAAGACAATAAAACTTCACTCATCTGAATAAGAAAAAACAAGACTCAATCTTATCTCCTCCCCTGCCGAGTTCTGACCCTCTCACTCTTCCTGCCTCGGAGACCACACAATCATGCAAATCTCACAGATACTGCCACAAGGTGTTTCTTTGACTTTTGGTGTTTCTGGTAAACAGGTTTCATTCCCACATCAGAGGAACAGGTCATAATAAAGACAACAGAGCTTGTTCCCCTGGTGTGGGAGATGCTCAGAAAGATCTTTTGATAAACATTTGCTGTCATCCCCAAAGATAGGTGTGACCATTTGGTCACGAGAAAAGTTTCAACCAAAAGCTGCATAAATATTTGGGTGCTAAATGTTTATTGTTCTTTTGTTCTGGTTGAGTATTTAAAGGGAATGGGGAGACCACTCACGGAAGCATCTGTAATCAGAACTTCCCACGCTGTTGAAGTGTGTCTCTATTGCCAGGTAACAATGACTCTTGGAAACTATTTTTTATGTTTTTAGAATGATGTTTTATATTGTATGCTGATCAGTTGTGTATTATGGATTCTTTCTAAATTCTTTTATTTGATATGTTTACCTGGCTATAATAAACATTAATCTTGATTTATCTTGTATAAGTCTAAATTCCTTTATTTAAGTAGTGTCGTATGCGGAGTTTTGTAGGAGTTTCCGTAAATCTTTCTGTCAGGGCAGATTCATACCGAGGACCCCATGACCGGAGCATGGCGCTAAGCATGAGGGGCAATCTGATTTCTGGCTGTCACTGGTATTAACAAGTTACAGCTCTCGTGACTATTGCTAAAATTACACTTTCTGTTATGAGTGAGCATGTGCAACTCACTTAAAGGTAAAATAGTTCACTCTGTAATCCTCTGTAATATCAGAACTGACTAATTTGCGTCCGTGAGGTAATGTAATTATAATCGCGAGCATTATCCTCTGAGCGACTCCGGGTCCCATGGAGGAACGAATATTTGCAATTAAGAGATACTAAGAAAATCAATGATCTAAATTAAATCACAACTAAACTTATGATCAGCTGTTAAATTACAAATGCAACAAAATTACAAATAATTGGAGTCAGATAAAATTATTCATGGAGTCAGATTTTTGAATTGGATCTTCACATTTTAATAAATTAAAGTGATTTTTCTAGAAGCGCCAGAAAAGACATACACGCAGAAGTCCTTCGACCAGCTGCTGGATTCCTACGTTGGGCCAATCAGCTGGACCTTACAAAGTGGTGACTGCCCTCCGTGATCTCCCAGTCTCAGGAGAAGTGACGTCTTTTGCGCGACAATTCAGATCCAAGCCGAGTGAGCATGAGGTTTGAGGTTCTACTTTTCTGTCTACAAATGTCCTGGTAAGTTCATTTTGTTTACCTTTTAGAAAGTGTTGAGGGAAAACCTAGGCACACCCAATATAAACACATTTGTAGAACGGGTCGGTATACCCACATTAGACCGGAGACCGTAGAAATCCGGTGGTGTTTAAGATTATTAGAAAACAACATGGCTTGTCAGGGAAATGGTAGTTCGAGTGTAGATAAGGAGGTAATGGACACTCTTGGAGTACAAATTAAAGATCTTCTCTTTCGCTTATGCGTAACAAAGAGTAGATTTTGAGTGGAGCAATGATCAAATTTTAGCCTGGTATAATACAGAGGGTCGAAAATTAGAAACTAAAGCTCCTTTTAAGAAAATTCTGGTCGCGATCGTCTATATGTTACGTCGAAACGATTTGACATCTATTACAGAAAACGAACGCCGTAATAGCAAACATAAAAGAGCTAGAAACGCAGCGATCAGACGAGCTAAAAAAGCTAAGAGCACAGGTCGAAGCATCTGTATATGATAAACAAACTTGGGCAAGACAGGGCAACGCGATGGAATCGAAAATGAAAAAGCTTGAAAAGAAGTTTCGATTAGATAAAGAATACACATCTGCGCTTCGAAGAATGTTGCGAATCAGCAGGATTTCCTGTATCTGCGGTAAAAGTCGCGGCGATAAACAGTAAAATTGGTAGCGAGATATATAGCGACAGCGATGATGACATTGCAGCTTTATCAAGCAGTAGGCAAGGCCATCTGGACCTGAGAGAGCGTGAGTTTTCCCTAGAAACCGCGAATGAGGAAAATAGGCCCGAAAAGCCGAAACAACGTAGTCCCATAATGACTCGAATTAAATCAGGCTCGGTTCACCGAAAACCAGTGAACATTGCTGTGCTTAAAACAATGAAAAATGCAGATGATGAAGTCACTACCATTAGCCGCCCTTTAACTTGCGAAGAATGCACCAAACACAAAGAAGTTGTGGGAATGATGCCCGAAAAGGCCCGTTCCAACCCTACTGGGACAACTTAATGTTACAGGCATCAGTGTACAAATTAGAGATCAGGGATGTTTGGCAAGTAGCTCTCTTACTATTCCAGACGAGTTAAAACCAAAAATGCCCGTGAATTGAGAAGTGGAGAAATTGTAGTCAAACAGGAAGATGAGGACGAAAACGATGTGTATGAAAGATTGAGGGGGACTCTATTAGAGTTAAGGGGACCAACGCACGCTGAGTGGAGTAGAATTTTAGAAATAAAACAGGCAAATAAAGAACCGTTTGAAATTTATGCTGAGCGCCTATGGGTGACCTACAAAGAGCATTCAGGGTTAGAAGATGCACAGCGCGATCAGGAAGTTTTACTACAACTCCTGAAAAATAACGCCGGTTCCCATATACAGCAGGCATTAGCTCACGGAGCCGATCCACCAGAGAATACCTACCGGTCATTGGTGGATTGGGCTTCCAAAATAGAGGCCAGACTAAAACAAAACAAAGCTCGTTCCATTGCAACAACACAATGGTTGGCCAAGGAAAAGGTGTTGGAGATCCTAATCCTAAACCTCAGATACCGCCTCGTTGTAAGTATTGCAAGAAAATCAATCATACCGTTCAGAACTGTCTTAGATTGAACGCTGCGTGCAAAACAATCAAACCATGCATTCTAAAAATGACAGTGACATTCTCAGGCGTTTAGGAATTTGATTGCAGGGAAGGATAATTCAGAAAACAGCTTAAAGCAAACTGAAGAAAGAACAACGAGCCAAGAGAGCCCGTATAATAAATTGCAGACAGAGCTCGCAGCCCTGTTAGCGAAATTTAGCGAACCCCAATAGGTGCGTGGCCTCCGTCGCTATAGGAAGCGTTGTCACCAGCGGTAACCGCATCAAAATACGAGCTAATCTTGGAGGCCGGTTAGTTAATATTCTCGTTGATTCTGGAGCCGCCTGCTCTTGTAACGAACCTTCCGGTACCCCTAAGTACGAGAACAATTCAAATTAAAGGTATAGGCGATACTTTGATGACCATAACACAAACAAAACCAGTGAGACTCGATTTGGGCATGGTAGTGCTAACAGAACATTTCTGGTATTTACCAGAGAATAGTGAAGGAACTGTGCTGGGAATGGACATTATGAGAAAGCATGGATTTGTCATTCATTGCTTTGAAAAACAAATTGAACTACAAACAAATAAAACCACAAAGAGATGCTTGCCTAAAGGCAATGCAAGCATTATGTCCATCTCCAGTTCAGATCCAATTCAACTTCTCATCAGCAAACACAGCAATGTTTGGGCTGATCATGAACACGACTGCGGCCTTGTTGACTTTGAGGTATGCATCGAGGGAGAGCCCCCTCCCCCGCAAAAGCAATACCGCATCAAGCCAGAGGCAGAGGTCGCTGTTCATGAGATAGTACAACAGCTTGAGAAAAGAGGAATAGTTCGGCGATGCAGTTCAACCACAAACTCCCGTGTCTGCCAGTGCCAAACCTAATGGTAAATGGCGTCTGTGCATTGATTATCAGCGTCTCAACAAAGTTTTACCCAAAGCGACACCAATAGTCGCAAATCCAGCTACTATTTTATCACAAGTCTCAACCAATGCTTCGTGGTTCACAGTGCTTGACATCAAAAATGGTTTCTGGTCTCTTAAAGTTAAACGAGAAGACCAATGGAAACTAGCATTTACTGTAAACCAAATGCAGTATACATGGGAACGAATGCCACAGGGCCTTCACAACAGCCCAGCCATTTTTCACAGAGCTGTGGCAGATGTGCTCAGTCCCTTACTAGGGAATGGCAAGGTCGTTCACTATGTAGACGACATTCTGATAGCTACAGAAGAACCACTTGAGAACCACTTGCAACTGGTTGATGACGTTTTGCATAGGTTGGGTGACGAGGCTTTAAAATGAACAAAGAAAAAGCCCAAATTGCACTAAAAGAGGTACACTATTTAGGTACACTCTGACGCAAAGCCACAGAGCCTTAACAGACGATAGAAAGAAATGCATTGCCGAACTGCCTCGACCTCATACTTTAAACTCGCTGCAAAAAGTATTAGGAACAGCAAACTATCTTCGAGAGTTTATCCTGATTTTGCAAACACCGCTGCGCCATTGTATTCTCTTCTAAAAGGAAAAACAAAACCAAATGAGGTCCTTGAATGGACTGACGAACACGAACAAGCTTTTAGCGATTTGAAACAGCGCTTTGTGCTCGCGCCTGCCCTGGGACTGCCCAACGTGTCAAAGCTTTCCACATTCAGGTAGACACGCATGAAATAACATTAAGCGGAGTCTTAGCTCAGGAACATGGGGAAGACTGCGCCCAATCGCATATTACAGCCGTAAGAAATCTCTGGTCGAGCAAGGATTCGACCCATGTACACAGCATGTGCTAGCGGTGCATTGGATGCTAAAAATAACAGAACCCATTGTCGGTTTTCAACCTGTTGTTGTACATACCATGCACACGCCTGTACGAATGCTGCTACAGGGTCGAATAAAGGAGTTTCCTCCCAACGTTTAGCGAGATGGATAGCAGACATTCAAGCGCGTGAAATTACAATAAAAACACACGAATTTTGCCGCATCTGCTCGGGGATGTTGAGGGAAATCCACACACATGTCAGCCTGTCAAAGAGGCACAAAGCCTTGTGCATGACCAGCCATTACCAGGCCAAGCACCTGTGTACATAGATGGTTCCCGATTCTGTCAGAATGGTCATTTTATGCTGGATGTGCTGTGTGGGCTCCCATCTTCCCGAAACGGATGCGAGACAACAATTGTTGTTTAAATTACCATCTAGCATATCCGCGCAAGAAGCGAACTCATTGCATTGCTAGAAGCGATTAAGGCACACCCTGAACCACTTTGCGTGTATACAGACAGTCGGTATGCGTTCGGTGTTGTAACTGATTTTATGGCCCAATGGCAGTGCGCGAAAATTCCTCACCTCCGCCGGAACGCCTATAAAACATTTCAGCACTATAACGTCAATATGGCAAGCAATACAAGCGCGAAACCCCATGTCTGTTGTGAAAGTGCGCGCACACATCAACAAAACCCTGATGTGCATGAGGGAAACAATAACGTTGTTGACCAATTGGCTAAGCTGGCCGCAGTAAACGGCGACCAGTGGGAAAAAGAGACACCCTCTGCTTCTGTGGCAAGTGCTGTCCAAGTCACCCCATTGACCTCAAACAGTATCAACAAGATCTGTGGGTCTCTAATGGAGAGCTTGTACCGCGCCTGAAGCAGGATCAGATGGTGAATGTAATTGAAGGCATAGTAATTCGAGATGGAAAATTTGTCGTTCCAGAAGCTCTTCAAAACCAATAATCAAATTATACCATGAGTATGCGCATGTATCGCGACAAGAACCACGCAGTTGATAAAAATCAGTTTTGGTGGCAGGGAATGACAGCTGACATTGAAAGATGGTGCAACACCTGCGTGGTGTGTGCTACCATCAACCAAGGAAAACACGGCCGAACAAACCCCACGTAGGGCCAGAACCACCGAAAGGACCCTGGGAGTCCTTACAAATGGATTTCATTGGTCCACTATCCAGTGCCAAAGGGGGGTATCGATATTGCCTTGTGATAATTGATAAATTCTCAAAATGGGTTGAAGCAATTCCCACTCGGAATAACACGGCAAATACTGTGGCACGTGTGATGGCGAACCAAATCATCCCTCTTTGGGGGGCACCAATTCAAATTGAATCCGATCAGGGGACTCATTTTACTGGACAAGTGATGAAAAACATGTGCAAAATGCTAAACATCAAGCAAAGATTCCATATTCCATATAGGCCACAAAGTTCAGGGAATGTTGAACGATCTAACCGCACCATAAAAGAAAATATTGCAAAACAGATAGCACAACACCAAAACAGGTGGATTGATGCCTTACCCACAGCTCTGACTGTGTTGCGAGCAACCCCATCAAAAGCTACAGGCATTAGCCCATATGAGCTTATGACTGGAAGGGTGATGAAGTTGCCCATTGATCCAGAAATTTCCCCAGCAGACCTGGGGCCTCTCATGCTTGCAACTCAGCAAACTGTGTTGGTGAAACTGCAAGAAAGATTGAAGGTGTTGCACACACAGGCTGTACTGAAACAACAACAGTCAGACCTGTCAAATGATGCTAATTTAACCCAATCTCTGAAACAAAATTTTCAGAAGGAGATGTGGTTATGGTGCGCGTCTTTGTGAAACAAAATGCATTTTCCCTAGATGGCACGGGCCCTATGAAATTAACGCTGTTTGTAACAGTTGTGTGGCCGTGAAAATCAGAGGAAAATTGAAATGGTACCACATGTCCCAGTGTAAACCATTCAAAGGTTCAGTGAGTTAAATATGATCTTCTTTCTTCTCAGGAGGATCACTGCAATTCCATGGAGGCCGGATGCCAGGGTGGTATCCGGACCAACCTGCATCGAATTGGGACAACGCATCACACTCACACACACCCTAGGATGCGAGAGATGGGTATGGAAATATACCAAGGGACCATTCACATCTTACACTCCAATTACATACAAAGAAATAGTCACATGGCCCCGGATTAGCACCGGAACCAAATTGCACCACAAAAATCTGCTGTAATACAGGTTCTACCCATCTCCCATACCAAAACCTTACCGGATACACACATGCACCACAAATTCACCATAATCTTACGGCCTGGGACCAACTTAAAATGTACCCAGATTCAGAAATTGGTAGGATGTACACATTTTATGAGAAGAACAATTATGGCACAGATCCAAAAAATGTTACTTCATTAAAGATCTTGAATCTACCACATATAGGTGCACACACACAACAACACATAACCATACACATTTAAAGTTTACTGAGCTTCTTTTGATCTAACAAAGAGGGCATCTAATAACAATGTAAAAACATTTGTTTGGACTAGTCGGAAAGAAGGAACATACTGTGTGGGAAAATGTGAAGCAAATATGGACAATTTTACTAGCCCTCACAATTGCTCATGGACTTTACACCATTGCTTTAATTTGACTACCTGTGGATACGAGAAACCCACACAGTGTCCAAAATTACATCCCACCCCTCCAGGTGGTCTGATCAAAGGAAATGTAAATAAGACATTGCTTCATGATGTCAACCTTGTGATAACACATGTGACGTATAACATCTCTAATATTTTGTCTGCTTATGTAAAACACTGTAACATTAATGACAAAACATACACATGGCTACAGTCACGCGTCGATGATTTAGTTTCTGATTACAAAAATAGACTTGCAGTCCAAATTCCACCTGCTCGTACTAAACGAGACCTGCTTGGAAATATAGCAGGCCTTTTTGGTTCAGTCAATTCTATATCCAACACCTACAAAATAACAGGTCAATCTCAATTTTCAACATGGTTTGCAAATCAGGTGGCCACTGGTTTCAACACATCACTAATAGTAACGAGAATATTATCAAAGCGGTCAGATCCGAGCGCAGGCGCTTCTGACGACCAGCCAGACAATTTTCAATCAGACCCGTACCATCGAGCATGACTTAGCCTGTAGGTTGTATGCACAAGATTTGTTTGCTGCAGCAAGACAGGAGATTTTAGATCTTCGTCTCCATAAAACACCTAGGCATGTTTTAATTGATCTTGAAATTTTAGACCTGCATAGATGGCTTGCATCAGAGAAAATGAAGAATATTAATTACTCTGAATTATTATCAACGTTAATGATGTATACTGGAAATGAATGTACTGGCTGTATTGGGTTCTTTGCCACTTTCCCTTTAATCCACCCAGATCAGGTTTACCTAGATTCCACCGCCATACGCTCTATTGGTGTTGTAGTAAAGGATCAGATCATTAAATGGGACCATCTTACGGGGTATATGACTTTGAAGGGCACTGAAACCTTGTTTACCACACGCACCTGTTGTCATGAAACATCAAGTTATATTATTTGCACTTGCAACACGTTACAACCTTTTTCTTCTAATGACTCTAAGCTGGTTAACGTCCAGTCATTGCATGGTCATTCTGATGCTGTTCAAGTGTCTCACACACAGTGGTGCGTCGTCAGCGAGATGAATTCCTTCACCTACGGAGGTCTGACCTGCTCTGCAAACCACACCTTCTGTTTAGAAGTGAAAGAGGACTTTACGATGGGTCAGATAAACATCCTGGGAAGGGTGCCCATGGACTCAGACATTTCTCCTGGTGGGAGGACACTTTCTATGAACAAAGCACACAGGACTTGGTAAAAACAATGGACTTAGTACAAGAAATTATCTTGCAGACGGAATACCATCTCAACCAAGCACAAGTGGAAGCAAATCTGGTGAAAAAGACTGCAGAGATCCTGTCCAGTTCCTCTACCCGCTCAGCACGTTATGCTTACACATGGTGGGACTGGATGTTCCGTGGATGTGCCATCGCCAGCGTGCTCATCTTCTTCTTCACACTCTGCCAGTGCTGTTACTTTAGATGTCTTCTTCAAACGATGCGCACATCAACCAACATGGCCATCGCACTCAGCCCATTACAGGTACCAGCTCTACGGAAAGTGCAGTTGTAAAGCAAACTTCAAGAAATCCCTGAAGATGGCCCCTCGGAGACTGCTCTGAATCTGCTCCAAGGGACCAAGGGCGGAACTGTAAGAATGGATTTCACCTGAGAGCAAACTCAAGAGATCTAAGCTGCACTAAGACAATAAAACTTCACTCATCTGAATAAGAAAAAACAAGACTCAATCTTATCTCCTCCCCTGCCGAGTTCTGACCCCCTCTCACTCTTCCTGCCTCGGAGACCACACAATCATGCAAATCTCACAGATACTGCCACAAGGTGTTTCTTTGACTTTTGGTGTTTCTGGTAAACAGGTTTCATTCCCACATCAGAGGAACAGGTCATAATAAAGACAACAGAGCTTGTTCCCCTGGTGTGGGAAATGCTCAGAAAGATCTTTTGATAAACATTTGCTGTCATCCCCAAAGATAGGTGTGACCATTTGGTCACGAGAAAGTTTCAACCAAAAGCTGCATAAATATTTGGGTGCTAAATGTTTATTGTTCTTTTGTTCTGGTTGAGTATTTAAAGGGAATGGGAGACCACTCACGGAAGCATCTGTAATCAGAACTTCCCACGCTGTTGAAGTGTGTCTCTATTGCCAGGTAACAATGACTCTTGGAAACTATTTTTTATGTTTTTTAGAATGATGTTTTATATTGTATGCTGATCAGTTGTGTATTATGGATTCTTTCTAAATTCTTTTATTTGATATGTTTACCTGGCTATAATAAACATTAATCTTGATTTATCTTGTATAAGTCTAAATTCCTTTATTTAAGTAGTGTCGTATGCGGAGTTTTGTAGGAGTTTCCGTAAATCTTTCTGTCAGGGCAGATTCATACCGAGGACCCCATGACCGAGCATGGCGCTAAGCATGAGGGGCAATCTGATTTCTGGCTGTCACTGGTATTAACAAGTTACAGCTCTCGTGACTATTGCTAAAATTACACTTTCTGTTATGAGTGAGCATGTGCAACTCACTTAAAGGTAAAATAGTTCACTCTGTAATCCTCTGTAATATCAGAACTGACTAATTTGCGTCCGTGAGGTAATGTAATTATAATCGCGAGCATTATCCTCTGAGCGACTCCGGGTCCCATGGAGGAACGAATATTTGCAATTAAGAGATACTAAGAAAATCAATGATCTAAATTAAATCACAACTAAACTTATGATCAGCTGTTAAATTACAAATGCAACAAAATTACAAATAATTGGAGTCAGATAAAATTATTCATGGAGTCAGATTTTTGAATTGGATCTTCACATTTTAATAAATTAAAGTGATTTTTCTAGAAGCGCCAGAAAAGACATACACGCAGAAGTCCTTCGACCAGCTGCTGGATTCCTACGTTGGGCCAATCAGCTGGACCTTACAGTGGTAAGGTGTAGTATGTAAACTTTCAATACCGAGAAGCTTATACACCTGCTTTAAGGGAGTAGACATAAAGTTAGTACCCTGATCCGTAAGAACCTGACAGGGAAATCCAACTCTTGAAAAAAGTTGTATCAAACATGTCGCCACATACTTGGCTTTAATGGACTTCATTGGAAACACCTCCGGATATCTGGTCGCATAATCTGTTATAACAAGCATAAATTGATTTCCTGCTCGACTCCTTTCTACTGGGCCCACAATATCCATACCCAGTCTCTCTCAGTCCGACTCATAGCTCACCCCAACATCAGGAAGTCAAAAAAAGGTGAGGAAGAAAAACAAAAAAACAAAAAACAAAACAAAAAAACAATTGGAAACCTGCGTCCTCTATTGATCCCACTTCTGACACCATATGTGAGGGACCAAGCAATCCAAGACGAGGAACACAGGATTTCCAACAACAAAATCATATTTATTCAATACAAAAATAAACAATCAAAATTACAAAGAAAATAACTCATAACTAAATGAAAATAAAGAGACAAATAACCAAAAACCAACTTTAAATCAAAAAAATAAAACATGACCTGACCCCCCAATTGTTACACCTGGGAAGCTTATATACTCAAAGGACAAGACCATTTCACACACACACACCCGGCTTATTTCCTGAATAGGTTAGCCCAGTGGAACAAAATCACAGCAAGAGGTGCCAGCCGGTCCTTTATTGGGACGGACCTCCCAACAGCAATAGCAAGTCCCGGTAGCAGCAGACCTCCACTCTCCTCACAGGTAACTTAAACTCAAATAAATAAGTTTTAATCAAACATATTACTAATAAAGAGTAAATATGCTTTCAAACTAATTAAATATGCTTTCAAACTAATTACTTGTATGAAATAAATATAAATGAAAACAAACCAAATCTGTGTCTGTCGTTATTATAAAACATAATATAATTTGTAACAAACCAACTAAACAAACGCGATGTATGCATGCATGTGTGACTGAAATACCATTACTGTGTGGTCCCGTCAGCGGCCATCACAGTTCTACAGCTGGTACTTCATCGTTACAAAGAAGGATGGTGACTCAAGTTCAAAATGTTAACTTTGAAGCAAATCGTGACTCAAATCATGTTTTTTCATGATACACATTAAGGACACATATTTCCATGTGTCCATCCTTCCATAACACAGGAAGTTCATGTTGTCACCCTGCACTTCCACGAAATACATGGATGCTGCACTGGCTCCTTTGCGACTCTGGGGCATTTGCATGTTAAACAATATTGATGTTTGGTTTGATATTAGCTCACAGAGCACTTGACAGCTCGAGGACACCAGATCTTCCTGTGGGCAGCTTACATTCCTGGGCACCTAAAACCGGGAGCAGACATCCTGTCAAGGCAGGGGCTGAGGCCCAGGGAATGGATACTCCATCCCAAGGTGGTGGATCTCATATGAAAAGGATTTGGCCAAGTGGAAGTGGATGTATTTGCGCTGCAGGAAATTACACTGTCCATTGTGGTCCTCTTTGATGCATGCAGCTCCACTGGCATTTGATGCCATGGTGCAGACATGGCCAAGGCTACGTCTGTAAACTATTTCCCCGATTGCTCTGCTCCCGGGTGTTCTGGAGAGAGTTTGCCAGGACAGGGCCTGTCATTTGCTAGTAGTTTGATTTGCTGATCTTATATCTCTCCTCGGCGGCTCTCCTTGGGCCGGGGGCTCAGTCTTTCACCCCTGTCCAGAGTTATGGAAGCTGTGGGTGTGGCCCCTGAGGGGGCTCACCTCATAGAGGCTGGTCTCTCAACTGAGGTTGTTGAGACTATTCTTCACTCCAGAGCTCCCTCCATGAGGAAACTTCATGCCTTAAAGTGGAAGGTATTCACTTCATGGTGCGAGAATCGTCAGCTGGACCCAGTTAACTGCCGGTTGGTGCAGTGCTGGAATGCCTGCAGGATTGATTCTCCCCAGGGTTATCCCCCTCCACTCTAAAGGTTTATGTGGCGGCCTTAGCTGCTTACTACACACCTTTGGGTGGTGTGATGGGGAGAGACCCATTGGCACCTTGTTTCCTCCATGGTGCATCGTATCAGGAGAATGAGTATGGCGGCTTTGAAAGCCTTATAATAAGGGCTAACCCTACAAGATGTGTGTGATGTGGCGGGCTGGACCTCTCTGCACACATTCATCAGGTTTTACAACCTAGATTTGGGCTTCACCCTGGGGTCCCAGGTACTTCTGTCTTAGTTGCGCTCGCCTGATTTCACACATGACAGGCATTGGTTAGTACGGTGGATTAGCATTCCCATTGTGTCATAAACTTATGAAGCAGTGCAAGTTGCCTTGAAAGGGACCGTCTCGGACCACCTCGGTTCCCTGTAGAGGAAATGAGAAGGTGGGTTGCCCTGCCATACTTCAGGCATGTCTGCGATCGACTTGCTTCAGCCTATCAGAAGCTGACAGTGTTTGGTCTGTCTGCGCTTTATAGCTTCCTGGTCATGATGTCTCCCACCTATGACATTCTGTCACGTCATTGGGCTGATTTCATATGTGCTTCAAGACGCAATCACGCAGAGGCTTTCCCATTGTATCATAAAATTATGACGCAACATCTCGTTCCCTCTTCAGGGAACCGAGGTTACAGTCGTAACTGAGATATTTTCACACACACACACACACACAAAAAAAACTGATTTGTGATATATGAACTCAAACTTGAGATAAAAATACACTATTTAATTTTTTCAAGCTTCCACCACGGAATAAAATCCAAACAAGCTTCCATAGGTCTACCAGTTTATTAGACAAGCTTTTCACTTTTCTGAAATACTTGGAAGATCTGTGTGTTTGGATAGTTTACATTGGATAGTAAACAATTTTACAGAAGGCATTAAACATACAGAAAAATTTTCTATGTATGTATGTATGTATGCATGTTTTTTCCTAGTACTCAAAAATCAGTTCACTGTTCCGATTTATCACAAGGTCTATGGTTGGTAGTTTTCTTGCACTGCTGTCATCTTTTCTACACTGGACTCTTTGCGGTTTGATCATTTTGAAGCTTTCAGGCAGATAATAACAAAGGGGTTGAAATAAATCAATAAATCTCATGTATTTTGTATGACCCTTTTCTGCACAATGTGTCTTAACAATAAAGGTCAGCAGCCCAGTACAATGCCTCAGCCTATTAGCCATGAGATTGAAGAAACATCTCTCTGTTCACTGGCTGTCCTGCAGAACTAAGATTTTATATTGGTGACCCAGCACACTCCCAAAATTGTTTATCGTTCAAAATCGAGTTTTAATGGTTTCATGCTCATGGCAGCCAGTAATTTACAGCACAAAACATACTGTGATCAGCACAAGCAAGTTTTATCCTCGTTGTGAGTGAACACGTATTTACTGTAATCAAAAGGTCTTTTTTTAGTTTTGTTCATAGTTTTTGATGATGAGACCATGTCATACAAGCTGTTGACATCTGTCTAATTTGTAAAACTTCTACGAAGTGATAAATTAATTAGTCAAAAAAAAAAAAGTTTCGAACAGACCATAAGCCAGTCTATTGTGAGATATATATATATATATATATATATATATATATATATATATATATATATATATATATATATATATATATATATATATATATATATATTGTGACGAGATATTGCTTCCGCCCCACTCATCACCACTGGCAACACTAATCAGTGGGTACACCTGGCGATCCCAGCAGACAACAAGGAGACAATCATCCAGAGGGAGATATAAACGGCTGGAAACAAGAGGAAAAGAGAGCTGTATGGACTCTCACAGAGTGTGTCTCTAACCCTGTGTTCTTTGTTTCCTCAGAGAGTGATTGACTTTGCAGAGTGAGTGTGGATTACCCAGCAAGTTGGCCTAACTCTCGTCTCTTCACTGGACAAGGAGGAATTGCAGTTACCAAGACCACAATACCAAACACTTCACCTACACAAATCAGAGACTGAGTTTGTTCGCACCAAAAGTTTGAGTTTGTTCACTGCTTTAAAGAATTAAAAGACACCTTCCGGGGTGACACTTCACTGCATTATGTGTCTGTTCTCCTCTTTTCCCGTAGTAGTGCGCTACACTGGTGGAGAATGCTGGCAGGAGACCCCAGACACGAGGACCCTAGTGAGACAGCCTCTCACCCTAGTGTGGAGGATGTAATCCATCTAGCCGAAGTGTCAATTCGCCAACAACAGCTATCAGAACGGTTGGTAGCAGGACAAAATCAGGTGGCTGAAGAACTGGTGCGTCTTCGTTCAGACTACTCCAGAACCCTCTTGGCAGAGGCTAGACCCGTGCCCCAGCCCACGGCACTTCCAAGGATGACTGAGCAGGATGACCCAGAAGCTTTTTTACACACGTTTGAGGTGATTGCAAAGAGTGGCGGGTGGGGAAAGTCAGAATGGCCCAGAAATTAGCACCCCTTCTCACTGGGGAACCACAACAAGTTTATTTTTCCCTTCCGCCATCCCACCTGGGTGATTTATGATTTTCTGAAGAGAGAGATCCTGGCTCAGGTAGGCCTCTCCCCTGTGTCTGCTGCCCAGAAGATTCACGACTGGGTGTATGATACGCGGATTCCCATTCGCATGCAATCAGCACAACTCACTCGGCTCGTTAAACTGTGGTTATTGGCAGAGGATGTCACCGTGATGGAAATTGTGGAGGAGGTCACTGTGGATAGGTTGCTACGTGCGCTACCCCCGGCCCCACCGACGCACTGTGGGACTACAAAATCCCCAAACTTTGACAGAGTTGATTGAGGCTGTGGAATTGTCTGAAGCGGCCATGGCAAGAGAATCAGGAGAGAGAGCTGCCTCCTTTCCCCGGAGGGTTACTGGAGACCGGAGAGGGGTGAACGGTACCCCCAAGTCAGTGAGCCTGGTGAGCCCTTCTCAAGCATCCCGACAGGATGAGCCCATGCCGACTGACCGAAACCCACCTGGAGCTCACGCCTTGATGGCAGGGTGCATTCTACATCACAGCATTCCCCCGGGTGCCCCAGAGGAGGAAGTCCGAGTGAACGGCCGTCGAGTCTGAGCCATACTGGACACGGGCAGCAGTGTGAGCCTCATCCAACTGCAGATTCTTGGAACCACAAAACCTGGCCGATCCCTTCTCCCAATCACCTGCGTACATGGTGACACAAGGTATGTGCTGGCCCAAACTGTCTCAATCTCCGCTTCCCCAGGAACCTGGATGGTTGGGGTGTTGAAGGATCTGCCAGTACCCGCCCTTCTGGGCCGAGATTGGCCAGGTCTGGAGCAACTGCTACGGTGTCCTGACAACCCTGTGCGTCGAAGGGGAGGGGCCCCATCTCGAAAACCAAGGACTCGCCAGGCTTACCTCGTATCAGAGAGTGAGAGAGCGGGTGAGTCTTCTCAAACTAATCTTGAAGTCTTCTCTGATCTGTTTCAGCAGATAACAGGGAAGGGCTCCCTGGGAAGAACAGAAGGAGCTTGAAACACTGAGGATGATCGCGTTGAACAACACCCCTCTCCACACTTCATTGTAAAGTCAACACTGTACTGTGGCGGAAAGGTGGGGGTAAAAATTGCTGGTTCTGCCTTGAAACAGAGATGACCCAGCTGGCACCCCTTGCACACCCAGCGGAGAACACCTCAGCGAATCAGAGATCACTTCACTGGCCTGATAAAGAACAAGGCCTGTGCTGTGTGTACTGCTCCTCAAAGACCCGCCCCGCTCCCTGATTCCACTACCAGTAGCGCATTGGAATGGAAGGTGCCAAAGTCCACGGGCCACGAGTACATTCTGGTCTTGCTGGATTATGCAACCCGCTATCCTGAGGCCATTCCTCTTCGTCGAGCCACGGCCACTGTCATTGCCCAGGAGTTGTTTGCCCTCTGCAGCCGGGTGGGTATTCCATCTGAAATTCTGATTGACCAGGGCACCCCCTTTGTCTCCCGGGTCATGACTGCTCTGTGTAAGTTACTGCAAGTAAAACCTCTCTGAACCTCAGTTTACCACCCCCAGACAGATGGCCTGGTGGAACGTTTCAATCAGACCCTCAAGAGAATGTTAAAAAGGGTAGTTGCTGAGGACTGTCGTGACTGGGACAAAATGATTCCCTATGTGCTCTTTGGAATTAGAGAAGTGCCCCAAGCTTCAACCGGCTTTACCCCGTTCAAATTACTATTTGGACGACAACCCCACGGCTTGCTAGATGTTGCCAAAGAAGCCTGGGAGCAACAGCCTTCCCCACACCGCACGGTGGTTGAGCATGTTCAAGAAATGAGAGAAAGAATTGAACGTGTAATGCCTTTGGTCAAGGAACACCTGATTGAATCCCAGCGTGCCCAGCAGCGACTTTATGATCAGCCAGCGCAACCCCGCGAGTTCCTTCCTGGCGACCAAGTCCTGCTCTTGGTACCCAATGTCGCCTGTAAATTCCTGGCCTCCTGGCAGGGCCCGTACACTGTCGTTGAAAGAGTTGGTCCAGTAAACTATAAATTGCGTCAACTTGGGAAACGGAGAGGTGAGCAGATCTACCACGTCAACCTCTTAAAACGGTGGCTCCCAGAATGGCCGGCGATAGCCTTGATGGCAGACAAAGGAGATCCTGTGGTAGACCTGAGTCCACAGCTCAACCCAAATCAAAAGAAAGAGCTAGAAGTCCTGGTTCGACGCTTCTCTGACTGTCCGGGACGCACTTCTGTACTCTCACATGACATCCGAACTCCTCCCGGTGTCACAGTTCGGCAGCGGCCCTACCGAATTCTAGAATCTCGTCGGCAAGCCATTGACGAAGAGGTAAAAAAAAATGCTCCGACTAGAAGTCATTGAGCCTTCCGCCAGCCCATGGTCCAGCCCGATTGTGCTAGTCCCCAAACCTTCTGTAATGACTTCCGTAAACTAAATTAAGTTTCTGAGTTTGACAGCTACCCCCTGCCTCGGGTGGACGAACTCATTGAACGCCTTGGCAGGGCCCGGTATATCTCCACATTAGACTTAACAAAGGGTTACTGGCAAGTACCACTCTCCCCTTCGGCAAAAGAGAAAACGGCCTTCAGTACACCCTCAGGGCACTGGCATTACCGCGTCTTACCTTTTGGCCTGCATGGGGCACCAGCAACCTTCCAAAGGCTAATGGACAGAGTGCTCCGACCTCACCAGTCCTATGCAGCCGCCTACCTGGACGATGTGGTGGTCCACTCTGAAAGCTGGGAGGAACATTTACGTCGACTGAGGGAGGTACTGTCTGCGTTACGTCGGGCTGGTCTAACGGCTAACCCTCAAAAATGTCACTTGGGACTTTCGGAGGCACGTTACTTGGGTTATCGCATTGGGTGGGGACTGATTGAGCCACAAGAAGAAAAAATAAAAGCTATCAGGGAATATCCCCGGCCCTCTACCAAGAAGCAGGTACGTGCCTTCCTAGGTTTAGCCGGCTATTATCGATTGTTTTATTCCTGGTTTCTCTTCTCTGGCTTGCCCCCTTACAGACCTGACCAAAAAAGGCCAGCCAGATAAAGTGCAGTGGAATTCTGAGGCCGAGCAAGCCTTCCGACAACTACAGCCCGCGCTGACCACAGCACCAGTCCTACATGTCCCAGATTTCTCCCTGCCATTCATCCTTCAAACGGATGCCTCTGACACAGGCCTAGGAGCGGTACTGTCTCAAACAGTCCAAGGACAAGAACATCCTGTAACCTTCATCAGACGGAAACTTAGCCCTGCTGAAACACGGTATGCAGCTGTCGAGAAAGAGGCCCTGGCCATAAAGTGGGCTGTCGAGGAGCTCAGGTATTATCTTCTAGGTCGTTCATTTACCCTGGTGACAGACCATGCCCCTCTACAGTGGATGGCAAGGGCAAAGGACAGCAATGCTAGAGTCACCAGGTGGTTCCTGGCTCTTCAAGACTTCCATTTTCGTGGTCAAACATCGAGCTGGTTCAGTCAATGGCAATGCTGATGCTCTGTCAAGGATGTTCTCTGGCTGGTCAGGTCTGGTAAGGGTCACTCCCACCGGCTAGAGTGATACCTGAGTGCTGAACACTGAGGGTCAGGGCGGGGCAGCATATATTTTCTGCCAAAACCCGAAATTTTTGGTGTACATATCTGTTACTATGGTTCAACAGACATTAAAACCAGACAGTGTGTGTGCGCACAATTATGAATATGGGACTACTGATATAAACTTCTTGTGTTTTATATGTCCAATAAGAAGAATAATTGCAAAAAAAGAATGGCAGTCTGTCAAAACAGACTAGTGAAGTAGTGGCGACGAAAGCTGATTGCATGGTCACCTTGCGTCAGCTGTGTCCATAGAAATAACTCTATATCAGCAGCTATCTTTTATTCTGTGCACTGTCTTGTTTGCTAAACTGAATAGCCAATCAGAGTGATCTCTCTCACCGATGGCACCAATGTTAAATCGAGCCGATGTGTGGAACACACTGCAAAAACATTCCATTTTGGTTATTTTATGGTCACATAGCAACATTTAAAGAGGACATTTGGGACGTTAACAGAACATTCTCATATGGTTCCCTGTTAGTCAGATGGGGATGTTTAATTCGGGACTGTGCTGCAACATATCTTGTTTAGTGCAGTGATCTCTACACTACAATAATGTTTGCAGGACCTTTAGGGGACCAACCTAGGATGTTATTTTTGGTCCTGTTTAGGTCCTTCCATCACATTTACTAAATGAATCAATGTACACTGGGCTGCTTTGCAAATGAGGGTCAGTAAAACACAGGATTTGCACAAAAGTTGCTTCTCAAAGATGGATCAAAACCAACTGTTTGTCCAACTTCATATTCAGAACATGTAAGTACCTTCACACTACAGATTTTTGCCACATGTTGGCAAAATTTCAGGATTTCTTTCATCATAGTCAATATGTATGCTCATGTTCGGTCTGTTGCCCAAAAACATCAGACTGTACACAACTTTTTTTTAGGACAAACATCAAAATTAACACAAGTGCTTGGATGAGTTTATCTGCTACCGTTTCAATTGTGTGTGTCAATGAGGATGTCAGAACGTTGTCAGTCGAGACCAAAGTCCTAAGATGTATTGTACGATGTGACATAAAAAGACTGTTGATGGTGCACAGTCTGCATTGGCCTTTACCTGTGATCTAAATGGGGTCATATCATACAATCTGACAAGCAATAATCATAAAGGACAGAAAATTTCTCATATTGTACACCTGCTTTAGTGAGACAATCACTTCAGAGAGCATTGGGATTGCGGTCACATCCAGACGTTTTGAAGGTGAAGTATATAACTCCTGTGCACTTCAAGGTCCAGCGAGCGGAAACACATTCCAGCTGCCACTCAGTATAAGACGAGGCTATGCCGTTTGATTGATAGCTGTCCATTTACCACATAACAACCTGAATTGTGCAATCCATCCTCTCATCTGGCAGTACAAGCAAACAGATCAGCGCACATCAACACAATCTCTCTCCTCTCTTAGATTTTTAGCAGTGGCACCTGTAGCTCAGATGTCTAATTAAAGGACCTTCATTGTGCTTTTCCCACCGAACATATTGCACAGCTCGGACCATTTGTTTTGCAAAGGTCACAATCTAATGTCCATTTGAGATTTCTTCAGGGAAATTTCATTGCAAATGTCTTGCTCTTTAAGGGATAGTTAATCTGGAAATTAAAATGTACTTGCCCTCATATTATTCCAAATCTTTTTCACAAAAGGTATAAAAGCAATGAAATGGTACAAATTTCACAAAAGTAAAAAGATTAACACTTTAAAAATAAGGTTTCATTTGATATCATTAGTTAACTACATTAGTTAGTATGAACTAACAATAAACATCAGCATTTTATTCTTAGGTAATGAATATGACAGCATTTACTAATACACTTTTAAAATAAAATGTACCTGACATAAGTTAATAAATAAAAATATACTGCTAAGTTCTGGTTAAGTTTAGCAAATGTTGACTTATGTTAAAGGGGTCCTTGATTATGATTTCACTTTTTAAACATTAGTGTGTAATGTTGCTGTTTGAGCATAAATAACATCTGCCAAATTATGACGCTCAAAGTTCAATGCAAAGGGAGATATTTACTTTTACAGAAACTACAACAAACAGCTGGTAGGGACTACAACGGGCTTCTTTGTGGGTTGGTGACATCACAAACCCTACAATTTACATAAACCCTGCCCCCGGGAACACACACCAAAGGGGGAGAGGCCATGTTGGGCTGCTTTAGAAAAGAGAAAGAGTTGTTGTTGTAGAGCACATTTAGGAGTCTGCTCAAGCTGCTATAAAAGCAAGTTGACAACAAAAGTTGTAACCGTAATTAAACTAAACTATACCTGTTATATCTTCATGCAGAAAATATTCTCTGGCTCTGAAGGCATCATACAGCAATTCCCACATGAGCGATTTATAGATTATCATGACTGAATATGCTAATCAATGACTTGAAGATGGTGAACTCCACATCAGCTAACGTCCTGTTGCATTCTACATGTTGTCACTTCTTCTTGAGTCTCTCCATTGTCCGACTCCGGTTTGAAAAGGCTGAACAGTTTCTGTCATTTTCAGTGTGTGTCTGTGTGAGGTAATCTGAGCTGCTAAACACAAGCTCTTGTTCTAGAAAGTGGTGTGTGGGAGAAGCAACTCAATTGCATTTAAAGAAACATACAAAAGTGGTGTGTTTTTGCTCAACCTCAAAAAGTGACAATTTTAAAATGCTTTTTAACTAAGGGTGTGAAACTACACCGGTCTAACGGTTCGGTTCGATTATGATTATAATGCCATTGTTTCGGTTCAATTTGATATTACAATGCATTGACGATGCACTGCATCCTCATGTAAACAATTTTGTCAGTCAGTTATATGAACTGAACCTTTAATTTTACCTGCTCAAAGAAAACATGCTTCTTAAATGTAAAAATCAAGTCTGGGCACAGAAGACAACAGGAGCATTTAGAACAAATACACAAAAGTAAATAGTTAAGACAATACAGGAGGTGGTCTGAGTCGCATTAGTCAAAACTGAAGTCTAAATGCATCTGGTTGTTGAAACCATATATGTACATTTTACTCCTCGCAACAAGGCTAAAAACAATTTAACGTGTGAGAGCGTGTTATGGGTTATATGACATGTTATAGCCCGATATGACAGCGCTACTGAAGCATGCATAGCCACAGACGAGCAGCTGCGTATCTCTTCATCAAGCCAGCGCACAAACTACCGAAAGTAAGTCGCAGTTGCTCAACACAATCATCTTCATTAAAAGTAAAGAAACTGAATGATCTTACCAGTGCTGTTGCCGCACTCTCTCATATTATGGTCTTTGATTTTGAAATTAGCTGATTATCAATAAAATGCAGCTCATATCTGTTGTTTCCTGTGACGTGAACGCCATTAAATCTGCAGTCTGGGATTTATACCAATTTTGCAGAGATACATTTATGTGCCCAAGTGTAAATGAAATAGTTTTGATAAATCAGATAGCTCTGATTGACACAGCACATGTGTTCTCCAGGTCGTGCTTACCAGGTTGTTCATAAAAGCCGAAATGTGCCCAGATGTCAGCTTTTAAGGTAGTCTGAGCACTTTTAATGACTCGCACTCGCGTCTCGCCTCTCGCCTCTCGCCTCCCTCTGCTATTATATGCTACCGCGACAAAGGAGGTATGTGACAAATGACGTCAGAAAATAATCAGTACATTATAATCGGTTATGGTCTATTACTGAACCAATACCGAATCGCCCTAGTTGCGATGCATTGAATAAACTATTAATTTCGACACCCCTATTTTTAACATGCAAATGTCTTTGATTAATTGATCATCAGCAAGTGAGATCCCCTCTATAAAAGCAGTGGTTTTGGCAGTTTGCTGATCTGAAGAATTCAGGAGTGTGTTAACACAATGCCAAGGAGGAAAGACATCAGCCATGATCTTACAGAAGCAATTGTTGCTGCCATCAATCTGGGAAGGGTAATATGGCCATTTCCAAGAAGTCCATCATTCTACAATGAGGAAGACTATTCACAAGTGGAAGACATTCAAAACAGACACCAATCTTCCCATGAGTGGACGTCCCAGCAAATTCACCCCAAGATCAGAGCGTGCAATGCTGAGAAAAATTACAGACAACCCAATAACTACACATCAGACCCTACAGGCATCAGTTAACATGTTAAAGATCATGACAGTACAATTAGAAAAAAGACCAGACAAGTATGGCATGTTTGGAAGGGTTGCCAGGAGAAAGCATCTTCTCTCTAAAAAGAACATGGCAGAATAGCCAAGGTTTTCAAAGTTGCATATGAACAAAATATAAGACTTCTAGAACAATGTCCTTTGGACAGACAAGACCAAAGTGGAGAAGTTTGGCCATAATGCACAGCGCCACGTTTGGTGAAAAACAAAAGAGAATATCTCCACAAATACCTCATAGCAAAGGTCAAGCATGCTGGTGGAGGGGTGATGATTTTGGGTTTATTTTGCAACCACAGGACCTGGGCATTCTGCAGTCTTTGAGTCAACCATGAACTCCTCCATATGCTGAAGTATTCTAGAGACAAATCTGAGGCCATCCGTAGCTAAAACAGCCCAGTCGAAGTCCAGACCTCATCCTGACTGAAATGTTGTAGCAAGAGCTGTACATAAACAAATGCCCAAAAAACTCAATAAACTGGAGCAACACAAATTCTCCATAACGATGTGAGACTGATAAAGTGAAAAAGTGCTCAAAAGTTTACACACCCCTTGCAGAATCTGTACAAATGTGAATAATTTTAAACAAATAAGAGGGCTCAAACAAAATGCATGTTATTTTTTATTTAGTACTGTAAAACAAGACAATCTATATATATATATATTTATATATAGATATATATCTTTTTTTTTTTTTTCAATATTTTGCCATGGCATTTTGACTTCCTCTCCTGCATTGCAGTCTGTCAGTTCAGAGGTGTGCTGTTTTTTTGCTGATTCTAATTTGAGATGCTGTCTAAAGATGGCTGATGTACTCATATTTTACTCTGTACTGCTGGTGTTGTTGATTAACAACAAGGTCATGAAAGACAGACAGGGCTTTATCTTTGTTGTGTGTGTGTGTGTGTGTTCTTGTCTAACTCTTTTCACAAACCTCATTGATCCATCCTACCAAGCTCAGACCTACTGAAAACAATAATGGAAAAATACATATATAAAGTAAATATCATCAAGACAAAGGAACAGAATGTGTGGGTGGTTTACTGCTGTGAGTCATTCACTGAGAGCATTTTTACTCCATCATGCACTGACCTTATGAGTTTCATCCATTGATCTCATTATTGCAGATCGTAATGAAGTGTGGCACTTTCCACAAATAGGGCACAAAAAGGACCTCAAATTATTATTTTTTTTTTTTTAACAAATGGGCAGTGAAAGGATTAACCTTCAGAAAATGTTGATTATTAACTCAGGGGATCAAACTGTTTTATTTAATATTCTTTGTAAATAATGTTTTTGCAGTCCTGTTACCAATATTTGGGACGAGTGGTAAAAATGGATGGAAATTTTTAACTAAATAAACGAATAATTAAAAAAAAAATAAACTACTATAAAGGTCTCATTCTGGTTTGGTGTCATTTTCAGTATTTTCCATCTTCCTGTTTGCCTGAGTTCTCGTGCATTGTTTGCTTTTCACTTTTTTATTTAAAAAACAAACAAACAAAATGACAGTGGGAGCAGTGCTGTGGTGGCCAAGTTATGTAATCTTGTATGGCCGAACATCGATAACACTGACTACCACAGTAAACCTACCAACCATCAGCCACGTCCATCACAGATTACAAGCCAGAACCCATTGCAGACCTGGAGCCCACTGCAGATCCAGAGCCCAAGCCCAATATGAAGCCAGAGCCAAAGCCAACGCCTGAGCCCAACTTCGCCACCCAGCCCAGCTCCAAGTCTCTTGGCATTGATGCTGGTCCCGCCCACCTTGAAGTCCTACTCAGCCTCCCTCTCCCGCCTCTATTGGCTATTTCGGATTTTTGGCTCCTCCTTTGGTGGCTCCTCTCTGCTGCTCGGATCCATCTTGGGCCTTCCGGTCTCTAGCTCCGCCTTGGTGCATGGATCACCTGGCTTTGCCTCGGGCCGCTGAACCCATTACTCCACCCCAGTCCGTCGACCTGTTGGCTACACCTTGGCTTTTCGCTCCTTTGGCTCCACCTGGGACCATCGCCCTTACGACTTCACCGGGCAACCTTGTCCCTCTGGCTTTGCCTTGATCAGATGTTACTCTGCCAACGACACAGACATTTTTGGCCTTCGACTGCACCTCGTCCTTCCACCCCTTTGATGCCATCAGACTCCTTCCCTCCTGCTTCGCCTTGGTCCTCAGTCCAACCGGCTTCACCTGAGTCCTCTGGCAACCTGGCTCCACCTTAGCGGCTCATCACCACGGCTCCACCTTGTCCTCCTATGGTCCTATGGTGTTTGCCTGGTCCCTTCATCTCCTCAGCTCTGTCCTGGCTCTATCGCTGTTGTTCAGTTTCCTGGTTTCATCTGTAACCAGGTCAGTTACATCTGTAAATAGGCTATTTAGGCCCCTCGCACCATTGGTGCGAGGACCCTATTGGCATTGCTCTGTTTATGTAGTTTTGTCTTTGTTAACTTAGTTAAGCATTAAACTGCTAGCAACTGTTAGCAGTAGCACCCCATTACTATCATCATTCAAAATACTGTATGCTAAAGGACATCTTTATTATCTATTGTAAAGTTACAGTAGTAATTTAGCAGACAAATATTCACATGGTTTAATAATAGATTGAGAGGGAGCTAGAGCAGACAACACCACAAACCTTA
Organism: Paracanthobrama guichenoti; assembly: GCA_018749465.1. Classification (NCBI taxonomy): domain Eukaryota; kingdom Metazoa; phylum Chordata; class Actinopteri; order Cypriniformes; family Gobionidae; genus Paracanthobrama; species Paracanthobrama guichenoti. The sequence goes on along the minus strand of CM031966.1, from coordinate 9,963,559 downwards.
CGGAAATTAACGATGGTTTTACTACATACAAAACCAAAAACATAGCTACTTTAGTTAATTATAATTTATCTAACATGTCTAATAATTATACTCAAAATATTGGATTTCGATCAAATCCTTTAAAAAATTAATACACCAAAATGTATTTAATGTATTTATTAAAATCCTCCTTTCCACTCTCTATGGCACAGCATTTCCCCTGTGTCAAATGATTATTTATTTTTCTTGCTGGAACAGAAAACCTTGAGTCTTGATTGGGCAAGAGAGTGGCCCAATGAGAGAGTTTCTCTTGTAAGCCAGAGCACATAAGATTTGAAACAAATCGATTCTCATTATTTATGGGCTTTTCTCACCGTGTAAACCAGTCAGGCTTGAATAAACCAACCACACGCTCAGTCTTGCACAGAACATTTCATCACATGCACACACACACACACTATTCACCTTCAAGCTCAACACCTGACAAGTAAGAAATGTGATGGTGGACGGGGTCCAAGAGACAAGTCACCCTGGACCTGCAATGTGTGAGAGAGGAAGCCAACAGCCTAAAACCAATTTACACGGTCTTGCATTCCCAATTCATTTCACAATTATTCACTTCAGACTACATCTGCACCTGAGGCAGATGGTCACAGTGAGTTGATTTTTTTCCTGTAAGCTCACCTGAGGGATGCAGTGTTGGCGTTGATAATGAAGTATTCACTTTCAGTTGCTAATTTATATAATCATTCATATGTCACTGTTAAAATTGAATCAATAGCTTTTTTTTTTTTTTTTTTTTTTTTCTCCAAAAATAATTCACAAATGGTACGTAAAAAAAAAAAAACAGTTTTATCACTAAGATGATATTAGTTTTCTTAATTTATTCTTTGTTTAAACTTTTCCTATATATATTATATATATATATATATATATATATATATATATATATATATATATATATATATATATATATATATATATATATATACACACACACACACACACACACACACACTCACCTAAAGGATTATTAGGAACACCTGTTCAATGTCTCATTAATGCAATTATCTAATCAACCAATCACATGGCAGTTGCTTCAATGCATTTAGGGGTGTGGTCCTGGTCAAGACAATCTCCTGAACTCCAAACTGAATGTCAGAATGGGAAAGAAAGGTGATTTAAGCAATTTTGAGTGTGGCATGGTTGTTGGTGCCAGACGGGCCGGTCTGAGTATTTCACAATCTGCTCAGTTACTGGGATTTTCACGCACAACCATTTCTAGGGTTTACAAAGAATGGTGTGAAAAGGGAAAAACATCCAGTATGCGGCAGTCCTGTGAGCGAAAATGCCTTGTTGATGCTAGAGGTCAGAGGAGAATGGGCCGACTGATTCAAGCTGATAGAAGAGCAACTTTGACTGAAATAACCACTCGTTACAACCGAGGTATGCAGCAAAGCATTTGTGAAGCCACAACACGCACAACCTTGAGGCGGATGGGCTACAACAGCAGAAGACCCCACCGGGTGCCACTCATCTCCACTACAAATACAAAAAAGAGGCTACAATTTGCATGAGCTCACCAAAATTGGACAGTTGAAGACTGGAAAAATGTTGCCTGGTCTGATGAGTCTCGATTTCTGTTGAGACATTCAGATGGTAGAGTCAGAATTTGGCGTAAACCGTATGAGAACATGGATCCATCATGCCTTGTTACCACTGTGCATGCTGGTGGTGGTGGTGTAATGGTGTGGGGGATGTTTTCTTGGCACACTTTAGGCCCCTTAGTGCCAACTGGGCATCGTTTAAATGCCACGTCCTACCTGAGCATTGTTTCTGACCATGTCCATCCCTTTATGGCCACCATGTACCCATTCTCTGATGGCTACTTCCAGCAGGATAATGCACCATGTCACAAAGCTCGAATCATTTCAAATTGGTTTCTTGAACATGACAATGAGTTCACTGTACTAAAATGGCCCCCACAGTCACCAGATCTCAACCCAATAGAGCATCTTTGTGATGTGGTGGAACGGGAGCTTCGTGCCCTGGATGTGCATCCCACAAATCTCCATCAACTGCAAGATGCTATCCTATCAATATGGGCCAACATTTCTAAAGAATGCTTTCAGCACCTTGTTGAATCAATGCCACGTAGAATTAAGGCAGTTCTGAAGGCGAAAGGGGGTCAAACACAGTATTAGTATGGTGTTCCTAATAATCCTTTAGGTGAGTGTATATATAATTTGTTTTTAATTGACATATTCAGACATATATAAGTTTTTTAATGCTTAAATGTAAAAACAACAACAACAAAAACATACTTTTTATGCATATTTTGAAAAATGCTGGATGGAAACGCCAAGATGTGCATAATTTGTAAAAAAAAAAAAAAAAAAAAAAAAAATGAAATGAAAAACATATTTGCTCAATTGAAGCCGATCAACTTTTTATCCAATAAGAAAACATGCACATAAACTACGATAGAAAAACATTCACTGAATAAATCCCTCAATGTGAAACAAAACAACTTTGCCTTAAGGTTCAAGGTTTATATTTGTGAATACCACCAAATGTGCAGACACACAGAGGCATCGAAATAATGTTTCTCTTCTCTCACATCACGTTTGCTAAATAAATAAGGCAATAAATAAATCTTGTATAACTTCTAAAGTAAATGTAAACAGTAAACTCTGTTATATCCAAATATATGTAAATAAAAATTGTAAAGTGTAAATATACATCCAAAATATTTAAACATTTTGAAGTTCTGACAGTGGATGTGATTGGATAATGGGACTAACCAGTGGACCAATTGCATCATACAGCATCTTAAATCTTGGTTTGATCATTCTGAAATGCCTGAGCTAAAGTCTGTCATCAAAATGATTTGGTTTAATTCCCTTCCAGAAGCGTCTCACATGATTGCGAAACACAATTCATCCGAATGCAAGATACAATATATTGCCAAAAGTATTGGGACACCCCTCCAAATCATTGAATTCAGGTGTTCCAATCATTTTCATGGCCACAGGTGTATACTCACTACTAAATATTCCACGGTCAACTGTTAGTGGAAGCAATTGAGAACAACAGCAACTCAGCCAAGAAGTGGTAGGCCATGTAAAATCACAGAGCGGGGTCAGCGCATGCTAAGGCACACTGTGCACAGAAGTCACCTACTTTCTGCAGAGTCAATAGCTACAGACCTCCAAACTTTGTGTGGCCTTTAGATTAGCTCAAGAGCAGTGCATAGAGAGCTTCATGGAATGGGTTTCCATGGCCGAGCAGCTGCATCTAAGCCTTACATCACCAAGTGCAATGCAAAGCGTGGGATGCAGTGGTGTAAAGCACGCCGCCACTGGACTCTAGAGCAGTGGAGACGTGTTCTCTGGAGTGACAAATCATTCAATCTTCTCTGTCTGGCAATTCAATGGACAAGTCTGGCTTTGGTGGTTGCCAGTAAACGGTACTTGTCTGACTGCATTGTGCCAAGTGTAAAGTTTGGTGGAGGGGGGATTATGGTATGAGACCTGACCTCAACCCAACAGAACACCAAACTTTTGGCAATATAGTGTACCATGACAGCGTTTATTGTGTTTTGTCTGCGCGCTCTGAAGTCATTTATGATGTAGGAAAAAAAATAGTCACAGTGGCTTCCCCAATTGCAGAATCTTCCATTTGTATTCCAGATATCTTGCACCAATTTCCCAGGACGTGACAATTTTGTTCTCTTGAACACGTGGGATGGACACGGTGCTTTATTTTGCAAATGTTTTATGCAATATTCCAATTTTGCACACAAGTTAATTCACAACTATAGAATCTTAGCTACTGTTGCAGTTCCAGTCTCCCAGTAGCTTTCTGTTCATGAAGCCCCTACTTCCAAAAAGCACAATGTGTTGTGACCAGTGTGTTGTGATTGGCCAGCCTCTTTGTGCATGTTTCAGAAATGTCAAACCCCTTACCATAACCGAGAGTTTCAACACACTACGAACACAACTCAGCTGGGTTTCATCCTTGTTTTTGCATATTCCTTGGGTGGGATTATTTAAATGAGGTACGTTCCCAGTAGAAAGCTAAAGACTACAACTGACGTGTTTCAGGGAGTTCAGAAACAGTGTGCACTGAAATAGAGAATAACTCTCTTTGGAGTGACTTCATGCTTTGTAACTATGCAGACCTTTTTCATTGTCGAACAGCAACATTACACAATAAAGAAAGTTGAAAATGTAAAAAAAGCATAATAGGTCATCTTTAATGTTTCATAAGGAAATACATCAATACCAAAGGGGTCAAAGTTTGGCTGTTTTGCATGCATATGCTGCAGGTGAGCAACTGCAAGTGAGATGAATGGGAATGCTTACAGAGTGCTTTCACAAAGTATTATAGACTTAACCGATCAATACAGGGAAGAAAATTACACTCTTTAAGTGATGCCAAAGGGTCTTTAAGCAAAAGTTATCTTTTGCTCTTTATGTAATCTCATTGGTGTCATCTAATTTTCTTGTAATTTTTCTTTCCAAGCTGTGACAGCAATCACATCACCAAATACAAGTTCTTATTAGGTGAGACATTCTAAAGACAACAGATACTTCCAGTGTAAAAGTGAAAAACACATGAATTCAATAAATGAGACAACATCTATTAGTAGGTCAAAATATGTAGAACTATAAATGGTAGGGGTGTAACGGATCACGACTCATGGTTCGGCATGCACGTGACCCGCGGATTTATTGCACATTTTTTTTAAACTTGCGGATTAATCTTAATTGTTTAGCGATTCCAGAGTAAAAGACAAGTAAAAGTTTTTCTGTGGAAATTGCTGAGTTTCAGTGAAACTACACGCAACAGTCATGTGTTCACATGAACAGGGCATGTTAATCAGTCAGCAATGCCTAGCGGAATAGCAGAAGAACTTGAAAATATTCCTGCATCATTCAAATCGCATGTATGAGAGCATTTTGGTTTCCCCGTAAAATATAACGATGACGGAAGAAGGGTGGTGGACAAAACTGTATGTAGGCACTGTGGCACGAGAAAGCTGAATGAAAGTGGCAATACAGGAGTATGGCTACACATCTGAAGCGACACCTGCTGACGCCCGTTTCACACATACTCTGTATGCGGTGTGTATTTTTTTCCGTACCCATGTTAACAGATTACAGCTTTCACACTGCACACGGTTTCGGTCCGTCAGTGCATTCCAAGAGCGGTGCGTATACAGCAGGTTAGCGATCGTTTCCGCACCGAGTCTATTTGTTGCTGTGCTACACGCGCTGAATTAAAGTGACAGCGCATTGTCCGCATTAAAACAAACATGTATCGATGCGAAAGTTTTGTAATTCCACCACAGATGCATATAATGTAAACTCTACTCTGTTTTAAAGTCAACACATGGCTTTTTGCCTCGGGTAAAGCAAGGAAAACGGCATTTAGGTAAACAGGAGAAATAATGGAGAGCACTTGTCCTTTCTTGGAGGTGGAAAAACAAAGTTCTTTATGACCTGCAGGATTTCTTGTAAGAAGATTTTAAAAAACGATAGAAAAGACGAGAGTCGGCTGTAAGTTCTAATTTAAAATGTTTGTTATTTTAACAGTCTATAGCCTATGTTTCTAAAGTAGGTACTAGGCTATATAAATATAAAGTAATGAATTGAATAAAACATTGTTTAAATGTAGTGTGAATACATGTTGTGTGAAACAGGCGTGAAAGGTCTACTCTCCCCTGAGAATGTTGACATCCTAATTTTAAAAAAATTAATAAAAAATTGTCATTATAAGCTCAGGCCCATTTGCACGTTTTTCACTGAGTAAAATTTGATTTATTCAGCTGGTTATTTGTTTTATTTTTGTTAAAACCATAACCATATAGGTTATTTTTGTTGACACCAAAAGTTCCTTGTTAACCTATAAACCATATAGGTTATGTTAACACCAAAAGTTTTCATGTAATAAATGGAAAGCAAATAAAAATAGTCTCCTCCCCTTATTTTCTTAACCCGAAAAATGATCCGATCCGTGATTCATGATCCGTAATGTGATCCGTTACACCACTAATAAATGGTCGTCTTTACACTTACTTGTGTGTGAATATGTGAAATGTTTGTGATGATAACCTGTGACAGAGCAAACTACACTGCCTATTGTGTGACTCATGAATAGGTTTATTGATGAGCAACAAAAAGGGGCTTTTGAAAATTCCCCATTTTATGGAACAAAAGGATAATTTGAAGTAATAGATAGTGGTATTGATTTTAGACTTACATGAGCATTGCCTTTGTGAGTCTTAAGAATTGTAAAATTAAGTCAAACCACTATAATCTTCAAACCAAAACAAAAAAACACGAATCTGCAAGTGATCTGAAAAGCTCTATTCCACAGAGCTTCTGCATTTAGATAATTTTCAATTCATTTTTTTTATAGTTAAAGTTTTAGGGCAGTAAACCTACCATCCTCTTTTCAAACCTACCACGTTTTTTCATTTACCCATTTTATACCAATTAACCATTATATGCAGCATATGCATATTCATAGCATATTCAGCCCGATCTCTAGGCAATTTGTACGCATTTTACGAGGTGGCTAATTCGTACACATCTGTATGACCTCACTTATACAAATTTGTAAGATTTTTCAAAAAGTGTCATTAACCAAATTAACCACCTCTTAAAATACGGATGAATTGCTGTGAGATTGCATATTAGACAATAGTCTATGAGCGAAACTCATTAAAACTGTTATGTCCATAACATCCATCCATTTTCCAAAAGGACTGTCCTATGCAGGGTTGCAGGAGGAGGCTATCAGAAGCAGGGAAACACCCTGGACTGACAAAATAAATACATACATACATACATTGTAAAACATCTGGGGTCCGTTCTTCGTACCTCGTTTAATAATACATCTAAGATGATTTGACAAATCCCAGATCTTTTAATCGTGATAACTGATCTCTGGCTAATTTGGTTCTTCAAACGAATTTGCAGATTGGATTAAAATATCTGGATTAAATTATCTGAGATTACGGTGCTTTCTTGTGTTCACTGAAGAGGGCAGATGCATCGATAATCCCAACTATTTATATTCATGATTTTGTAGTATTTGTACACCTTTACATTTTTATTTCAATGTTGTAATTAGCAATTAATTTAATTTAAGTCAGTTTGAAGCAGATTTATGTGAGAGCATTAATTAAAGTTTCTTAAGAGTCAAGATCAAGTTTTCTGCATCAAGCCATCCCGTAATATCCGTCACCACTCAAATGAATGCACGGCCCAGAGTAACGTTACAGCATGTGTGTAAACCTCCAATAAAAATATAAAGTAATTATTCAATCAAGTGTCTATAGTATTATACACCTTTTACACAACATTATAATATTATTTTCAAATACATTTTTATATTATTATCATTTAAAATTATTATTGCCCCTGGTTCAGTAAAGAACTCTTGTAATAAAGTAGCAGTGCCTGGGACAGATTTTAAGTATCACCTCAAGATGCAATCTAATCCTGTTTACATGAAATAAGCTGCTCCCGGGCAGGTTTAAGTTTACGGACCTGTTGCTATGACAGCAAGTCCAGGATAAGCTTCGAAGAACCAAACAATCCAAGATCATGTCAAATCGCCAACAATCAAATCCAGCTAACTGAGTTAGCGACGTACGAAGAATGGACCCCAGGACACTAAAGATTGAAAAAAAATATTGAAAATATCTGATGAAAATGTCATAATGCACAAAACCTAGTGGTACTAATTTCTTTATGTAAAATATATTTGTTTTCAAATGGGGGTGAATTATGTTTTCATAACATTAACCCACATGCAGCCCATGTACAGTAGGTTGTTTTTGCCCTCTTACAGATCTCTAATTAATCACAGGTCAGGAGAAAAGGACCACAGCTGCCACAGGTTTCCCCCTGTGTTTGTTTGCACTATAAATAAATCGGTTATGCCTGACTAATCTCTTTAATGAAAGTGTAAATGGTTTTGGAGCAGCAGAACCAATGGGTCACAAGGATTAACATGCCACTTTTCCTCAGCCTTGATGTTTAATTATAGAAAAGTTGTTATTTCCCTTCCTTATTATCACTGCTTGTGTTCACTGTTGATAGTGAGCGTTTGTGAAAGATTAAATGGAGAACAAAGGCAAGACCAATCTGCTGAGAGAAAAAGGGGGTTGTGGCAGTGTAAAGGGGGTAAAGGTCATTGCAGTCACAAAACATTTAGAAACAAAATGTCCCTAAATCTGGAAAAGTGCAACCACACACAAAGACATTTCTACAAAGACAAAAAATGTACTCCAAAATGTCCTCCCCAGTCAAAGAACCAGCATTTCAATCATAACAACTCAAAAAAGTTAACATGTTAATGAATATGGCAATGACTGGATCTGCTACAGTACACTGCTGTTGCTGCAGAGCAAGTATGGACTTGCCAATAGATACACAGACATGCTTCTGTGAGCATGTAAGATATGCTGCTGCTGCATAATTAGACATACATAAATCCCGTAGCAGATCAAGGCAGGTGGAGCTGGGGGAGGTGGAGGATTTCAGAGGAACTAGTACAATTTAAATCTAGATTAAAAACACATTTCTTAAACCTAACATACACATAGCACACTTGTTACATCGCAAGAAGAATGGCATCTACACTTATATTATTTGTCTGTCTCATTCTATACCGTAACTACTCTTGTGCATTTAGTAGCTCAACATTTGGAGACTCCAAAAGCAAGGGCACGGCTGACTTTTATTGATTTCTCATGTGTATTCAACACAATTAGGCCACATGTGTTAGCTGAAAAGCTTGTCAAACTATTTAACCTGGATCTTAATTTGGTAAGATGGATAGCCGTTTTTTTATCGAACAGGACTCAGTGTGTGAGAGTCAATGGTTTGCTATCTTCCAAGTTATTTTATATACCAATGATTGCAGTAGTACATTGGACAATAGGTATATACTGAAGTTTGCAGATGTCATTGTCATTGTGAGCCTCCTAGCAAATGAGGAGACATCTCATGGACCTGTGGTGGAGGATTTTGTTTCTTGGTGTGCAAATTGTGGTCTAAATTTAATTATAGCTAAGACCAAAGACATGATTATAGACTTTGGAAAGTCAGCCATTTCTGTCTCTCCTATTGTAATTCGGGACCTTGAGCTTGTGGATGAGTATAGATATCTGGGTACATTGACTGATAATAAATTAAACTTTGATGCTAATACTGATGCCATTTGTAAAAAGGTTCAACAATGTTTGTTTTTTAAGGAAAATTATTATTTTTAAGGTATCTAAAGTGTTAATCACACTGTTTTACCAGAGTTTTATTGAATCTGTTATTTCTTACTGTGTCATTGTATGGATTGATTGTATTAGCTTGTCTGGTAGAAACAGAATGACTAAGTTGATTAAGACTGCATCCAAGGTTATCAGAGTTCAACAGATATTGCTTCAAGACATTTTTAAAGAACACGTTGTTAAAAAAGCCTTTGCGATAATTAATTGTCCATCTCATCCATTATATAGAGAGTTTGTTGTACTTCCATCAGGCCGTAGATATAGAGCAATTAGTGGGAGAACAAGGAGGTTTAAGAACTCATTTAAACCAACTGCTATTTCTATGTTAAATCACCTGTAATCATGGGTAATTGATTGCTGCTAAATCTATTTATTTATTTATTTTTAAATGAATGTCTATGTGTGTGACTGTATAAATGTGATGTGTGGCATCTGTGCAAACAAAATTTCCCAACGGATGAATAAACTGAACAGAACTGAGACCGTCAACTCAACAATCCCCTGTAAAGACCTCGTTGACTCGACAGCAATCGGCAAAATTCAGCATACGGACACAAAATAACTGCAAATCCACGTTTCGCTGCATGGAGTCCAGATGTTTCTGTGAATTGCAGCAATCCATTTACTGCTCTTTTCTGTAGCTTTCAGCAGTCTGTAAAAATATACCTCAGATTTCTTGTCAAACCTATTTGTACAGTCAATCTTAAAGCTCTTTCCCGTTTTAGCTGTGTTTTGTGTTTTTTTGCGGCATTCAGGCTGAAAATGTTTTGCCACTCAGTGGGCGTAACCCCAGTCACTACAGACAACGGTGACGTCACATGCATACCCTCTTTTGAATTCATTTAAAAATTGATGATCTTTAAAACGTAACTGAGCTGCTTCATAGTCAAATTAAACTATGTTTGCATCACGGAATAATTTTTTTCATTATGAATGTAAAGGTGCTTTGAAACCTGTATTGTATAAAGCGCTATAAAATAAAGGTGACTTGAGTGACTAGTAAATGTTGAGCAAGCAATCTCATCGTTAGAAGAATGGCATCGACATAATATTAGTCTGTCTGTCTCATCCTTATCCCGAGTTTACCGTAGTCAGCCAGATCCAGGCAGTATCCAGATTAGATGGTGGATCTGCATCTAGTGATGACCACAACAAGTCAAGTCACCTTTATTTATATAGCGCTTTTTACAATGCCGATTGTTTCAAAGCAGCTTCACAGTGTTAACAGGAAAATAATTCAACAGAATTTGATTCGGCTGTACAGCCGCTCTGGTGAAAACGGTGATGTTATCCGGCTAATTTCAATTATCATATAGTGTCAATGCAGGCATGTCAGTAATATAGTTAAAATTTTTGTGTCCCCAACTGAGGAAGCCAGAAGCCAAAGGCGACACTGGCAAGGAAACCCAACTGCATCAACGGCACTTTGTTCAGAACTTGTTTGGTGATTATTCAACCAAATTACGCGTCATGTACTAACCGGCTTTAAAGTAATGGAAACCAAAAAATCTGAACCAAACTGAACCACGGACAAACAGCATTTTTTTTTTAAGACAGGAGAAAAACACCCAAGCCTGCCACTATAATCAGTCACTCTTGTGCACAAGATGCCATGAAATAATTAATACAAGTGCACAGTGGAAGTAATGAAAAAAACCTTTTGGTGTTGAATGTTTATTTAATTTTATTTAATCAATATACACCGTTTCATGTCATACTTTCAACAGGCTTGTTTTACTTGATTGGTAAAAATGCACATTGGTTCTTTCTTTCTCAATTAACATGAAATCATCCATCGTGTTTGCAGATGACTTAAGGGACCTATTTTGATCCCTTAATTTTTTAAGGTCTAAATGGTTACTAAGGACTTTGTTGCAACGCATAACAGAACTTAAGGGAAAACTTAAGCATTTAAGGGAAATACTAAGTGACAGCCTTAAGTTTCCTTAAGTGAACCCTTAGGGTTTTTCTTGCAACCCATGTTTCACTAAGGGTACCCTTAACCTTATAACTAAGGGTTTTCTTAACATAAGGGCTTTCAAAAAGAATTGAATAAAAGGGTATACAATGTGTATTATAGAAAAAAAAAAAAAAAAACATTTATTTCATAATAAGATTTATTTTCACAGCCTTCTTTGGTCATATTTACCAAGGGTATGAATAATTTTGAGCACGACTGTATAAATATATACCACTATAAAAAAAAAGGTGACTTGAGTGACTAGTAAGTGTTGAGTATGCAATCTCATTGGCTGCTGAATCATCACATGCCAGTCAGCTTGTGCCATTCAGTAAAGATGTGATTGCTTGTAGATTGCATGTAAATGACTTATCAGCCTGCTTCTCTTAGATTCTGACTGAACTATATATTTATTGGATTGATATTGACTGTAAAATGTGTGAATGTATCCTAAACATACCTTCAGAAGATGTTAATTCATGTTTATCCTTTGACTGAAGAGATAATCGCGTGATCTGTGATAGTGACAGTGATCTGTCACATCACATTAAAGAGTGTCAAAACGGCATTTAACGTTTGAATTTCGTGAAAAAAAATTGACAGAATACTTAATATGTTCCTGTGGGAACTCAGATTTAAGTGTGTTCCACTTGTAAAACAAGTTAACTGTTAAAGATTGCATTCGGTACTGTTCAGTACACATGTGGACTGTACCACAAGCCCTGTACCGAATCGGTACGAATACATGTACCGTTACACCAGTACACTGTACCGTTACACTCACCCCCTTTTTTTCTTGGGGAAAAAGGTCAACTAAGCCTAAAATCAGCTTTAAAGTCAGCTTACAATATTCTGTTTTATAATACTAAATTAGACAAGAAATGCCACAAGCAAACATCAGAGTGAGCGTGAGAGTTAATCACCAAAAACAGTTATAAAAATGCAAATCATCATTACACATAATTGCATCACACAATCGGTGTGTTATTTCAATGGAATATGGTGACAACTGGCCACAAAACCATCAAATAAAACAAAATATTATGTAACCCTGTGCATCATGGCCACATGATAGTTTAGGGCCCTAGATGGTTCCCCCTGTGTTACACCCTTAATAATAATAATAATAATAATAATAATAATAATATATAATATATATATATATATATATATATATATATATATATATATATATACACACACACAGGTGCTGGTCATATAATTAGAATATCATCAAAAAGTTTAATTGTGATGATTATAACTGACAACTAAGGAAAATCCCAAATTCAGAAAATTTGAATATTACTCAAGACCAATACAAAGAAAGGATTTTTAGAAATCTTGGCCAACAGAAAAGTATGAACATGAAAAGTATGAGCATGTACAGCACTCAATACTTAGTTGAGGCTCCTTCTGCCTGAATTACTGCAGCAATGCGGCGTGGCATGGAGTCCATCAGTCTGTGGCACTGCACAGGTGTTATGAGAGCCCAGGTTGCTCTGATAGTGGCCTTCAGCTCTTCTGCATTGTTGGGTCTGGCATATCGCATCTTCCTCTTCACCATTTAAGGTCAAGCGAGTTTGCTGGCCAGTTAAGAACAGGGATACCATGGTCCTTAAACCAGGTACTGGTTGCTTTGGCACTGTGTGCAGGTGCCAAGTCCTGTTGGAAAATGAAATCTGCATCTCCATAAAGTTGGTCAGCAGCAGGAAGCATGAAGTGCTCTAAAACTTCCTGGTATACGGCTGCGTTGACCTTGGACCTCAGAAAACCCAGTGGACCAACACCAGCAGATGACATGGCACCCCAAACCATCACTGACTGTGGAAACTTTACACTGGACCTCAAGCAACGTGGATTGTGTGCCTCTCCTCTCTTCCTCCAGACTCTGGGACCCTGATTTACTTTCATCAGAGAACATAACTTTGGAGCACTCAGCAGCAGTCCAGTCCTTTTTGTCTTTAGCCCAGGCGAGACGCTTCTGACGCTGTCTGTTGTTCAAGAGTGGCTTGACTCAAGGAATGCGACAGCTGAAACCCATGTCCTGCATACGTCTGTGTGTAGTGGTTCTTGAAGCACTGACTCCAGCTGCAGTCCACTCTTTGTGAATCTCCCCCACATTTTTGAATGGGTTTTGTTTCACAATTCTCTCCAGGGTGCGGTTATTCCTATTGGTTGTACACTTTTTTTCTACCACATCTTTTCCTTCCCTTCGCCTCTCTATTATGTGCTTGGACACAGAGCTCTGTGAACAGCCAGCCTCTTTTGCAATTACCTTTTGTGTCTTGCCCTCCTTGTGCAAGGTGTCAATGGTCGTCTTTTGGACAACTGTCAGGTCAGCGGTCTTCCCCATGATTGTGTAGCCTACAGAACTAGACTGAGAGACCATTTAAAGGCCTTTGCAGGAGTTTGGAGTTCATCAGCTGATCAGAGTGTGGCACCAGGTGTCTTCAATATTCAACCTTTTCACAATATTCTCATTTTCTGAGATACTGAATTTGGGATTTTCCTTAGTTAGTCAGTTATAATCATCAAAATTAAAAGAAATAAACATTTGAAATATATCAGTCTGTATATAATGAATGAATATAATATACAAGTTTCACTTTTTGAATGGAATTAGTGAAATAAATCAACTTTTAATGATTTTTCTTGATAATTGATGATATTCTAATTATGTGAACCTGTGTGTGTGTGTGTGTGTGTGTGTGTGTGTGTGTGTGTGTGTGTGTGTATGTATGTATATATATATATATATATATATATATATATATATATATATATAAACTCTGTGACAATTTAACTGACACATTTAACTGTTCATTGGTAGATGGCATGGGGAAAGACACTTTTCTTGTGCCTGACTATTCAGATGGCAACCGTTCAAAGAGGAAGTGGGTGTGAAGTGTCCAGAGTGATTTTCTGAGCCCTTTTCCTCACTCTGGATGAGTACAGTTCTTGGAGAGTGAGAAGGGGATTACTGATAATTCTCTCAGCAGTCCAGACTGTCCGTTGTAGTCTTCTGGGGTCTGATTTGGATGCTGAACCAAACTAGACAGTTATTGAAGTGCAGAGGACACACTGTCCCACTTCAAGTCCTGAGAGATGGTAGAGCCAAGGAACCTGAATGAATCCACAGCTGCCACAGTGCTGTTTAGTATGGTAAGGGAGAAGTGCTGGGGTGTTTTTCCTGAAGTCCACTATCATCTTCACTGTTTCTAACGTGTTTGTCCAGGTTGTAGTGACTGCACCAGACAGTTCAACCTCTCCCTGGATGAAGCCGATGACTGTGGTGACATCTGCAAACTTCAGGAGCTTAACAGTGGGTTATGCAGAGGTGCAGTCATTTATGTAGAGGGAGAAGAACATGTCCTTGTGGAGCACCAGTGCTGATTGTATGGGTGTTGGATCTGAACTTTCCCAGACTCACTAGCTGCTGCCTGTCTTTGGTAATCTACTGAAAGATAGAGGTTAATTTAGATAGGAGGAGGTTTGGGATGATGGCGTTGAAGGCCGAACTGAAGTCCACAGACATGATCCTTGCATAAGTCCCTGGTTTGTCTAGATGTTGCAGGATGTAGTGCAGTTTCATATTGACTGAGTCATGTTTGCAATATGCAAGCTGAAGGGGGTCTAGCAAGGGTCTAGCGATGTCCTTTAGGTGGGCCAGCACCAGTCTCTCATATGACTTCATGACCTCAGATGTTAAAGCAACAGGTCTGTAGTCATTCAGTGGGATGGGGATGATAGTGGAGAGTTTGAAGCAGCAAGGAACTTCACACAGCTCCAGAGATCTGTTGAAGATCTGGGTGAAGATGGGTGACAGCTGATCTGCACAGACAGGTTGTCTGCGCCCAGTGCTTTCCTTTTTATTTATTTCCAGTCAATACATTTTGTGCTTCAACTTAAATGTATTTCCAAGACATAATTTCAAATTTCAAAGTTTTTCAACTAATATTTATATTTCATTTCAGCTTTATTTAAAATAACATAAATATCTTTAATATTTTAATTAGCGATAATGAACCCCATTTTTGACATGAATGCTTAGCTTTAGCATATGCATACAGCTGAACACAAAGTACAGGTATGCTCCATTTGATAGCATGTGCGATCACAGGCGGTCAAAACGTGCAGAAGTTATGAGTACTAAAAATATCTTTGTACTCTTTTAAACTAGAGTTGCGTGTATCTCTTAACCACCTCACACAAGCGCTAATCAACATGGGTGTCTTTGCGTCTCCGGTAGTTTGTTGTTGTTTCTCTCTTTCTTTTTTGACTGAGAAACAACAGGTTGCACAAACTAATTAGTGCAAAAAAGTTCAAGGTGAATGTAACTGTACAGAGTACATATGGTTAAAAAAAATTGCCCGCATAGAGTACTAGTAGAGTACAAAATTATGTTGTGCACTATACACATACCCTAGCGTATGTGTAAAACCAGAGTAAACTAAAGGCTTTAGTTCTCCTGCTAGCTGCATTAGTCAGTTAAAAACACATTGAACGGCAAAAGAAAGTGCGTTTCTGCAGCCTTGATTGACCTGAAGAAAATGTAATTGATCCCTCTCTAAAACAGAGACCCCAGACAAGAACTATATGGGGAGGCAGGCAGAAATTTAATGTGCAAGTCAAAACATCACATACATCACATTGAGTCTAAGGCATATGGTTGTACCTTTAGATTCCTGAACAGCACAATGGCTGCAGAATTAAACATTGATTTACAAAGGAGAGTGAGAGTGACTGTTGACTTGATCATGTATTTTGCTCAAGAACAAAATAAGCCTCACATTCTAAACTCCCTGAGGACAAGTAACAACTGGAAACTTTGAATGTCTCTTAATAAGCATGTTTCTCTCACAAAAGTTATGTGGAAAAAGAGTCTGTTTGCAACTTACTTTACTCACACTGGAATTGACCAAAGCATTCATAACTGATTCATTTGCCCCCCTGCTATTCTCTGATTCAATTGCCCCCCACCAAAAAAAAAAAAAAAAAAACCCCAAACACAATTCACCTCAGTATGAAGGTACCTGAAATTAATGATTAGACCACTTACATCCCATGTGCTTAGATAATTAGAGGCAAATTGCTTATTAAATGTATAAAAGGCTGTTAAGAATCAGGTGCAATTGTTTCAAAAGTTGCCTCTCAACATGGTAGCCAGTGTATAGTTTCTGAAAGTATTATGTATTCAGTGGGCCCTATTGTACACCCAGCCCAATGCGACGTCAGGCACGACGCAAGTGTTTTTTGCTAGTTTCAGCGTGACACAGTTATCATTTTCACATCCAGCGCCACATTGTTTAAATAGCAAATGCACTCGCGCCCGAAAACGAGATGTTCAGGCGCATTGTTGGCGCGTTGCTATTTTGAGGAACTGAAAACATTAGCTATGTTTCTATCCACCTATTTTTATGCGCATTTTGTGATATCGCATCAAAAAATGCTGAATGGAAATGCCAAGATGTGCTTAAATGTGATGCGCTTAAATGTATGTGTCTGATTAGGGTTGGAGCAAAACTGTGCAGAGCTGTGGCCCTCCAGGAACTGAGTTTGAGACCACTGCCTTAAATGGGATTGTGTGCATTTGGCATTGGATAATGTGTGTCTGATAGCCACACAAACACACAAAGACTATTGCTTATACAGCTTTTATACAGTCAAGGACCAACAGTTGATCAATCATTAGGTCCTTCTCTCCTCTGCTGTCTGTAGAAAAGCCATATTGATTGTTACACTTGGGAAATTTTAGCTTGCACTGACGAAGAAAAAACAAACAAACAAACAAACAAACAAAAAAAAAAAACCTTTGGTAGGCCTTTCGAAGCTCCTCTAAATAATTTGGCTGTCTTCATTATTGCTGCTTATTGTGTACCTTTAGGGGATAGAAATCAATCAGGAGCTGTAGAGGCCTGATTATTATCAGTCAATACTCTGCTTTATAGCACCACTTTCTTAGCATGATCTCAACGAAGGTAATTTAAAAGCTGCACAGCACAAGGGACAGAGAATGAAACCCATTCTTGAAAAGGAAATATAATTAACATGTTAGATGTTTGACCCTGAAGAGAACAATTTTACTGAAGTACAGGCATAGTGGTTAGCATGACCCCATTAGCCCCTACTGGTAGGTGTCATAACTACACTATAAAAACTGAACAGTGACAAATGTCCATCGAATGCACACTTCAGAATCTCAGCAGAAGTAGTAGGTCATCGGAGTACCTTTCTCTACTTTTATGAATACTATGAATTGTACTCAGCTCACATACTGTTTCTTTCCCTACTATATATTATGGGTGTACGCGTATTCAGATGTAGGCCTTTAATATTCATGTAACTGATCACCTCAATTTTTACAGTGTACACTACCTGCAATAGTAGAGCATCTTTTTCCATTTACAGCCATTCAAATGTATCGGCAATATTTAATTATGTTATAGTAGGATATTTGTTTTACCAGTCAATGTTAGTCAGGTACCATATAGAATTCTTTTGGTGGCACCACATTGTACCAACTTTTCCAACAGTCATATAAATACATTTTTGTTGTACCTAAAATATAGATATATTTGGTATGACCACTTCCACAGAGCCACGGGTTTTGATGTAGGCATCAGTTTTCACTTTGTGTTTCATGCAAGTTTCATTTTTATTTATTTTTTTTTTTTTAACACAAGTCAAACTGTTCCTTTGCATTATATCCAAAACAGCAAGTGATGGCGGAGGGAAAAAAAACATACACGTTACTTTTGCTGACCCAGAATCATTGCTTGTTTCATCTCACAAGCCCTGAGGTTTCAGTGCGGCAGAACTCTGGGAGAAAATTTGACATTTGGGTCAGATCCAATGACTCACACTCCTCTCTTCTATCTCTACCTTTCCCAAATCTCATTTCACTTCTCCCCCCATCCCCCACACTTACTCACTGGGGATGCCTTTACCTGCACAAACTGCAGAACCACATCGGAAAATGGCAGAAAAAAAAAAAAAAAAAAACTTTCAGGGATTTCAGGGTGATCACTTATCCAAACGTATGAAAATGTATGAATGGTTAAATTACACTTTACATAAAAATACCTCCATTAGTATTCAGTTGTGTTGTGTTGCCATTTATCCACACTGCCTCCTAAAACAGACGTTTATTGTTTAGCATTTTAAACGATTAAAATAAATATTAAAATATAATATTTATTCTAATGTCATATACAACTTTAACCTGTCTGTTTTTTCCATGATTAAACAGAGCTCATCTTTTCAAATCAACATAAATTATGTGAGAAATCTTCAGTTAGATAATTATTATCTGACCAAATTGTACCCCAGTGTATATATGATTATTCACTGCTTGATAATTGAATTATATTTATTTGCTGCGTGATGCCTAATTGGCCTTTATGGGATTATGTGGCACTTATGACAGAAATAAAACTGTATTTTATTTTAGCTCCCAAAAATTGAAAATAAGTCATCAATTACTCACTCTCAAGTCATCTTTAATGAAAAAGCGAAATATATGGAAATTGTTTTCCTGTCCGTTGCATGAACCTGATTATTATGAGCCAATTATTTTGTTATGCTAACTATTCATGATTATATGGTTAGTTGCATTTTAGTATTTGCATTTATGGTTTCAGCTATTATCAGAATAGAACATTCTAGTGATTCATTTATGGGACACAACTCACCAGTTGCAGAGACCAGTTCTAAACAATATCTTCTAAATGTAATGACCTTCATCTCTGTCTCCTCTCCTCATCATGAAATTATGCTTAACGTCCTGCCTCATTATGCTCAAAAGGCGAAGCTACATGAAAATAATAAACACTTTCCTGTTCTCTCATTACGCTCTTATGAAATACAAAACTGCATAACAAAGACAATCCTTTATTTCCTCCACTAGACCGGTAATGATCAGTTTCGTTCATTATTAACTGTTTAAATCATGCAGCTCAACATTTCCCCAATCAACAGTCTTTATTCGTATAAGTTCCCTCTCAACAAAGTGCTCATAATAATCTTGTGAGGTTTGAAGTCTATAATGTGTGAAGTACTTCACTATATTGTAACAAAATCTTCAGACCACTGATTAAAATGTTTTATGCATAATGCTTTCCCCAAAAACTGAATTTGATAGGTGAAATGATTTACCTATAAACAGCAGCAGTGAAAAATGGCCTTGACTTTGGCCTGCACCTTTCAAGGTTTGTGTAAAAATTGTGCTTAAAGCATTTAAAAGTGACATTTGTTATTTCTGTCCCAAAGCATCATAAAAGGAATCGCAATAATAATGATTCTTTTCAAGCAGGTTTATCGAACACTCTTCCCGTCTTTCATTGTTTGGCCGTCAAACAGACAGCCCCGCCTCCAAACACACGTCATTGGTTTGCAATTTTTATGCAAGGAAATCAACCTGCAAATGTCTGGGTGGGTGTTTTAACAATTACACACTTCAGCTTTTATGAAAAAAAAAAAAAAAAAAAAAAAAAAATTCTCTTTGAAAGAAAGCAGTAAAGTGCTTAGAAAAAAAAAAAAAAGATTGTAATACATTCATATAAAATATATCAATATTTTTAGACTCCAAATAAATGTGTTACTTACATAGCAAGCACAAGTACACTCACATTAATGATTACATTTCTCAAGACTACTTAAGAAAAAATGCTTTTGTGCAGTGACCTGGAGGGGACGTTTTTGGTTCAGTTCGTTTTGTCGCGGGCACAACATATAAACTCGTGGGAACATCATATTAACTCGTGGGAATGTACGGTGGCCCAGTAGTGCACAACACAACGAAATTTAAAAAGCAAACATAAATTCACAACATAACGAAATCAAGCCACAACACAACAAAAAAGCCACAACACAATGAAATCAAGCCACAACACAACAAAATCAAACCACAACACAATGAAATCAAGACACAACACAAAATCAAGCCACAAAACAACAAAATCAAGCCACAACACAACAAAATCAAACCACAACACAATAAAATCAAACCACAACACAACAACATCAAACCACAACACAACAAAATCAAACCACAACACAACAACATCAAGCCACACCACAACAAAATCAACCCAACGAAATCAAACCACAACACAACAAAATCAAGCCACAACACAACAAAATCAAACCACAACACAACGAAATCAAGCCACAACACAACAAAATCAAGCCACAAAACAACAAAATCAAGCCACAACACAACAAAATCAAACCACAACACAATAAAATCAAACCACAAAACAACAAAATCAAAGCCACAACACAATAAAATCAAACCACAACACAACAAAACAAAATCAAGCCACAAAACAAAATCAAGCCACAAAAATCAAAATCAAGCCACAACACAACAAGCCACAACACAACAAAATCAAGCCACAACACAATAAAATCAAACCACAACACAACAAAATCAAGCCACAACACAACAAAATCAAGCCACAACACAAAATCAAGCCACAACACAATGAAATCAAGCCACAACACACAAAACAAAATCAAGCCACAACACAACAAAATCAAGCCACAAAACAACAAAATCAAGCCACAACACAACAAGATCACACCACAACACAACAACATCAAGCCACACCACAACAAAATCAAACCACAACACAACAAAACAAACCACAACACAACAAAATCAAGCCACAACACAACAAAATCAAACCACAACACAACAAAATCAAACCACAACACAACAAAATCAAACCACAACACAACAAAATCAAGCCACACCACAAAACAAAATCAAACCACAACACAACAAAATCAAGCCACAACACAACAAAATCAAACCACAACACAACAAAATCAAACCACAACACAATAAAATCAAACCACAACACAACAACATCAAGCCACACCACAAAACAAAATCAAACCACAACACAACAAAATCAAGCCACAAAACAACAAAATCAAGCCACAACACAACAAAATCAAACCACAACACAATAAAATCAAACCACAAAACAACAAAATCGAGCCACAACACAACAAAATCAAACCACAACACAACAAAATCAAGCCACAACACAACAAAATCAAACCACAACACAACAAAATCAAGCCACAACACAACAAAATCAAACCACAACACAACAAAATCAAGCCACAACACAACAAAATCAAACCACAAAACAACAAAATCAAACGACAACACAACGAAATCAAGCCACAACACAACAACATCAAGCCACAACACAACTAAATCAAGCCACAACACAACAAAATCAAGCCACAAAACAACAAAATCAAGCCACAATACAGCGTCAATGCTCCCGACCACTAGGGGGCACTCGGAGCATGGTAAATTTGTGGTTCTATAGTTTCGGCAGTCTTACAAATATATCAATACTACATATAATTTGTATTAATTAAAATTACATTTAACATTTAAAAAATGACATGTTCAAATTCCAAAGTTGTGTTGACCTGGAACCACCAGAAACCGCAACACCAGATCACAACTCTCCGCCCACACGATCCCGATCTCCCGAGTTCTAATCACACACACCTGTACCTGCTATTAAGGACTCTATATATCTGCCGGGTTCACTCTACTCTGTGTCCGGTCTCGTCAGTGAATGCAGACGACTTACCCGACTCCTTCACTCTTCTCGATGAACTCTTCCGCCTTCAAGCCTGATTGAATCTTATCCTTCTTCTGTGGTCAACCGCATCCTCCAGCATTCCCTCAGTGCCTTCCTACTCTGCCTGGTACCGTTTGCCTTTCATTAATTAATAAAACTGTTGAACCTTCCGACTTGTGTCTCCTCTTCTGTTCCGTGACAGAAGACCAGACCGCAAAGAAGGGGTGAATTATGGAGGACGATGCCGCTGCCGCTGCTGATGCCGCTGCTGATGCCGCTGCTAATCCCTCTCCTGATCTGATCTCTGAACTTATCCATAGTTTCCAGCAAACATTAGCCACGCTTACCTCGGCGCTGACTTCCTCGCAGGATGGCGCGGCGAGTCCCGTAGCCCAACCAGCGCCGTTCTTTGGCAAGGCGGGGGATTGCAACGGCCTTTTAATGCAGTGCTCCCTGGTTTTTGACATGCAGCCACGGCGATTTCCTACAGACAAATCCAAAATTGCTTATATTATGTCCTTGTTATCAGGGCAGGCCCTACAATGGGCGAGAACATTGTATGAATCCAACTCCCCAGCGATGCTCTCCATTGGAGCTTTCACGTCACACTTTAAAGAGGTGTTTAGTCTATCCAATGATGTGCTGTCAGTGCATGATCAACTTTTCCACCTGCGCCAGGGTCAGTCCACTGTAGCGGACTATGCGGTTCGTTTCCGTACACTCGCAGCAGCCAGCGGCTGGAACGAGGCTGCCTTACTCACCGCATACCGCCAGGGTTTGTCGCCAGCTATCCGCTCGCAGATGGCCGTTTATGATAACAGTACTGGGTTGGAGACCTTCATTACCAAGTCAATTTCGATCGCCCAACACCTTTCTGCGATTGATCAGAACCCGGTCCCCATACATCCTCAGATTCCTATCGCTACAACCAGCCCCTTAGCACCCTCACCTGAACCAATGCAAGTCGATGCATACCATCTCACCGACTCAGAACGTAGTCGGCGCATTACTCACCATCTCTGCCTCTATTGTGGAGCTAACAATCATCTGCTGTCGGAGTGCCCTGTAAGACCGCCTCGCCCAGCTGTGAGTAAAGTTACTATAACGCCTGCCATTTCACACCTGAACCTTACTCCGATTACTCTTAGTACTCCTCTATACTCTGTTTCAGCGGAGGCCCTCATCGACTCAGGCTCCTCGGGGAACTTCATTTCAGACCACTGCCTCCAACGCCTCCACACCCAGACGATCCCCTACACACAACCCCTGAGTATCAACACCATCCTGGGAAAACCTCTAGGTTATATTACCCATCGCACACCCACCATCACACTAACTGTTGGTTGCCTCCATAAGGAGGATACTTCTTTCATGGTGCTGGAGGGCTCTACTACTGATATCATCTTAGGGCGCCCATGGCTAGCAAAACATCAACCCATGATCACTGGGGCCAATGGAGAGATTATTAAATGGAGTAAAGGGTGTTTACAAACCTGTCTACCTAAGGGGGTGCCATTCAACTATTCTACTCAGACTCCATCGTCCATCAGTCTTAACTCTACTTCCATCGAAAGTCCTCAAACCCACAGTGAGGTAGAGCTTCCCAGTGAGTACTCGGCATTCAAGGATGTCTTCAGTAAGACCCTAGCCACTAAACTCCCCCCACACAGACCTTGGGATTGTGCCATAGATCTGCAACCAGGGGCAGTATTACCGAAGGGGAGGATTTATCCCCTGTCAATTCCTGAGAATAAGGCCATGGTTGAATATATCAACGAAGCTCTTGCCCAAGGTTTTATTCGACCCTCAACTTCTCCTGCGGCCTCTAGTTTCTTTTTTGTGGCAAAGAAGGATGGAGGTTTGAGACCATGCATAGACTATCGAGCCCTCAACTCTCAAACAGTGAAGAACCGTTATCCACTCCCCTTAGTCCCGTCAGCTCTTGAACAACTGTGAGGGGCTCACATTTTCTCCAAGTTAGATCTTCGTAGTGCCTATAATTTAATCCGCATACGTAGGGGAGATGAGTGGAAAACTGCTTTCATTACCCCTGCGGGACACTATGAATACCGGGTCATGCCCTTCGGTTTGTCAAATGCCCCAGCAGTATTTCAAGACTTTATGAATGAGGTTCTCCGCGAGTATCTCAACCGCTTTGTCATCATCTACATTGATGACATCCTTATTTACTCCCAGGACATCGTCACTCATCGCCAACATGTTATCCAAGTCCTCCAGAAACTCCGTGACCACCACTTGTATCTCAAGTTAGAGAAATGTGAGTTTCACAAGTCTTCCATCTCTTTCCTGGGATATGTAATTAGTAACCTCAGAATTGAAATGGACCAAGGGAAGGTGAGGGCCATCCAGAGCTGGCCAGTTCCATCCACCATAAAGGCACTGCAACGCTTCCTTGGTTTTGCTAATTTCTATCGCCGCTTCATCGCTAATTATAGCAAGATCACCGCTCCACTCACCTCCCTTCTCAAGAATCGACCTAAGGCTTTATCCTGGAACGCCTCTGCCAGTGATGCCTTCCAACACCTCAAAGATGCATTCTGTACGGCCCCAATCCTGGTCCATCCTAATCCCAAATTACCTTTCGTTGTGGAGGTCGATGCATCGTCAACAGGGGTTGGAGCTGTGCTATCCCAACGCCAGGGAATCCCATCCACACTTCACCCGTGTGCCTTCTTCTCAAAGAAATTAGCACCGGCAGAGCAAAATTATGATATAGGTAACCGGGAATTGCTAGCCATGAAACTGGCCCTTGAAGAGTGGAGACACTGGTTGGAGGGGGCTGAACATCCTTTTGAGATCATTACTGATCATCGAAATTTGGAATACATCCGAGAAGTTCGTCGGCTCAACCCCCGTCAAGCCAGATGGGCTCTGTTCTTCACGAGATTTAACTTCACGGTTACATATCGACCTGGTTCTCGTAATTGTAAGGCGGATGCTCTGTCGCGTCAACACTTACCTGAGACTTATCCAGCTTCTCCAGAACCTACACTTCCCCCGACTGTTTTTGTCAATCCTATTCAGTGGTCTCTAGATGAACAAATTGGTGTCGCGCTGCAGTCTGACCCAGCTCCACCAGATGTCCCTGAAGGGAGGTCCTATGTTCCTAGAAGCCTACGCATTCCCCTCTTGGATGCAATCCACTCGTCTCCAGGCACTGGTCACCCGGGTAACCATCAAACCCTATCACTCCTCCGTCAAAAATACTGGTGGCCAGGTATGTCCAGGGATGTTACTCAGTTCATCAAGGGTTGCTCCACCTGCGCTATGGCCAAGAACCCTCGTCGCTTACCTGAGGCAAATTAGTCCCATTACCGATTCCTAGGACGACCTTGGTCACACATTGGAGTTGATTTCGTGACTGACCTCCCACCGTCCGACCAGCAAACCTGTATTCTAATTGCAGTAGATAGATTCTCCAAGGCCTGCCGCCTAATACCTCTTAAGAATCTCCCGACCGCCATGGAAACGGCACAAGCTCTATTTCATCATGTATTCCGAAACTTTGGACTTCCTGAAGATATAGTCTCCGATCGTGGTCTTCAATTTGTCTCTCGGGTCTGGAAGGCATTCTTTAAGTTATTAGGAGTCTCGGTCAGCCTCTCTTCGGGTTATCATCCCCAGACCAATGGTCAAACGGAAAGAGATCAAGAGATCAGCCGCTACCTACGATCATACTGCCACAATCAACAACACAACTGGTCCCAATTTCTTCCATGGGCAGAATATGCCCAGAATTCCCTTCGACAACCGACCACAGGTTTAACACCTTTCCAGTGCGTGCTGGGTTTCCAACCACCCTTGTTTCCTTGGTCTGGGGAACCTTCAGAAGTACCAGCAGTTAACCATTGGTTTGAGGTGAGCGAAGAGGTTTGGGACTCAGCGCGCACACACCTTCAGAGAGCCATTAGGCAACATAAAATCCAGGCTGACACCAAAAGATCAGCCAATCCTTCTTACCTTCCTGGAGAAAAGGTCTGGTTGTCCACCAAGGACATTCGTCTCCGACTCCCTTGCCGTAAGCTAAGTCCCCGTTATATTGGGCCCTTCACCATCCAACGACAAATAAATGAAGTCACTTACCGCCTCAACCTGCCTGCCCAGTACCGTATTTCACCAACCTTTCATGTGTCATTACTCAAACCCTATACTAACCCTCTGGTCTTTCCTTCCACAGGATCTGGTGTTGCTGACGTACCTCCTCCCTTAGAATCCGAAGAAGGCTCCATCTACAAGGAGAAGGCTATCTTGGACTCCCGTAGGCGAGCTGGCTATCTCGAGTATTTGGTTGACTGGGAGGGGTATGGACCTGAGGAGCGTTCATGGGTACCTCGGAAGGACATCCTTCACCCCACATTGCTCACGGAATTCCATCAAACCAACCCTAATCGCCCAGCTCCCAGAGGCAGAGGTCGTCCACGTCGCCGTCTTCGGAGGTCTTCAGGAGCAGCCCCTGGGGGAGGGGGTACTGTCACAGAACCACCAGAAACCGCAACACCAGATCACAACTCTCCGCCCACACGATCCCGATCTCCCGAGTTCTAATCACACACACCTGTACCTGCTATTAAGGACTCTATATATCTGCCGGGTTCACTCTACTCTGTGTCCGGTCTCGTCAGTGAATGCAGACGACTTACCCGACTCCTTCACTCTTCTCGATGAACTCTTCCGCCTTCAAGCCTGATTGAATCTTATCCTTCTTCTGTGGTCAACCGCATCCTCCAGCATTCCCTCAGTGCCTTCCTACTCTGCCTGGTACCGTTTGCCTTTCATTAATTAATAAAACTGTTGAACCTTCCGACTTGTGTCTCCTCTTCTGTTCCGTGACAATAACACACCCCACCTGAGCAACTGGGATTTAAACCACGGCTCGTGTCTTCTGCTGTTAGATCAGCATTAAAGAACCATCTCAACTGTTAAATAACAGATAGAAGATTACAATAATATCAGATTTGTCTTATTTTAAATAAACACAAAAAACAGAGATGAAAAATAAACTTAAGAAATGTACTTTTGCTATGGTTAAATAAATGTTCAGTGATATCTTCCAAAGATTTTTTTAAATTTTGGTGCAATTTTTTTCTCTAAATAATGTTGATATGGCAACTAGTAAATACACTTTGTTTTGTCATCCTGGCATTTGTGGAAAGTGTTAAACCATGCATGTTACAACTAACCCCGCGTTAGGTTGTGCCCCGCGCTCCCCTTATACATTTAATTAATCTTTACTTCTGTATTTTGTTTTGAAAGTTGTCAAATAGTGTGAAGGGCATTTGAAAACTTTTTGTTGCATGTAGTGTGACAAAAAGGAGCATCCAAAGTCTCTGATCACATGGACTAAAATAGACATGCATTCAATTGGATGAGCATTTGTATCTATTCTGTGTTTCTCATTTGCTTGGCGTGGAGATGGCTGAAGGCATCTAACAACTGTAAGGTTGCCAACCATCAAAACAAAGCCTAATCCAAATAATACAGACACTGAATAAACTTAAAAGTCAGCTGGTGTAAACATAAAATAATCACACAAATCAGTATCATCTTTATCAGAGACTTTGTTCACAGATTGTCGTTTTCGCTCATATAAGCACAGTGGCTGATGCACAGCTGTAATTGCAGGCAGCTGTAGTGTTGCCTTGACAGCCCTATGTAATTATACAAAAATTACAAATCATCTTAACAAGAGGATTTCTGCACTCCGCAAAATGGTATGCTTTGAAACAGAGACACATATGCCTGTGTCATTTTTAAAATGCAGTAAGCACACATTACATAATAATTTGCAGTGAATAAAATGTGTGACTACTTTAGGATAAAATTATAATCCGATATGACAATACATATCGATTTTGTCACGAGGCTGTCAATATAAAATGACATTCACAAACTATTACAAGTCTGTAATCTGACACACTTCCAAATGAAACAGGAAAAGAGGTCATTGCATGCGTGAATAAAGTCGGGTGTTTGGAGAGAGGATTTTGGACTTTAGGATTTGGACAGCTGAAAAGGATAGTTGTTTCAGAGGAAGATCTTTCTATCATTAAGTTCTGATTAAAGTCTTGTAGTACTGTGAATTTAAAGGAACAGAGTTGGTTCTTCACTAGCTATGTGTAATAGTGTTATTCACAAAATTACTTTGTATTTAGTTTTAATAGAAGTGCATAAGCAGATTATAAATTGCAAACTCCACCTCCATTTCTTTGGTTTCAGACATGGCTCTTCGGCATTAAAAGCCAACACCACACATTTTATTAAAGCTTATGACTAATGCCATTTTAGCATTATTTAATAAAACCATACCTGAGATAGAAAAATCACTGCATGTACTGTGAACAGAGTTAAATGTGATTGTATTTCTGAGCCAAATATCATATTTTATCCCTGTAATACATCAATTTCAATATAGAAGCTGATGTAATCTTGGATTAACGCTTTGTACTGCATACCAGTACATGCTAGTGAAAGTCAACATTTTATTCCTTGAGTGGGTGTGTGTGCAGGAGACAATCCATTATTTACTTTTTTTTTTTTTTTTTTTACAGATGCTTACAAAAGCGTAAATCGCAGAAATCAATGTTTGTCGCAATAAATCAGAATAAGGAGAAAAACATTAAGATAAACCTTAAAAATTGTTTTTAGTACCTTGCTATTTGGGTTAGAGTATCCTTTAAGGATTATCAGGCATTGGTAGATGATTGTTAGGGTGTTTGCTAAGAGGTTGTTTACTGGTCCAAAGAGCTGATACATTTTATCTCCTATAATGTAAGCCTGTGAGACTTTTTTTTTTGTTTGTTTTTTTGCCTGTTGTATCATCCAACTGTAAATCAAAGTAATAGCACCAATGTAATAGCAAGGACCACAATTGTTGCTATTAAAACATTCACTATATTGCCAAAAGTTTTGGGACACCTGCCTTTACATGCACACACATTTTAATGACATCCCATTCTTAATCCGTAGGGTTTAATATGGAGTTGGCCCAACCTTTGCAGCCATAACAGCTTCAACTCTTCTGGGAATTTTTGACCATTCTTCTAGAAGCTCATTTGTGAGGTCAGGTGCTTCCTCTTTATTATAATACCACTAACAGTTGACCGTGGAATATTTAGTAGTGAGGAAATTCCACAAATGGACTTATTGCAGAGGTGGCAGTCTATCACGGTAACACTCTTGAATTCACTGAACTCCTGAGAGCGACCCATTCTTACACAAATGTTTGTAGAAGCAGTTTTCATGTCTAGGTGCTTGATTTTATATACATTTGGCCATGGAAGTGATTTGGAATTCAATGATTTGGATGGGTGTCCCAATACTTTTGACAATAGTGTGTGTATGAGATACACAAGAGGAGTTTTTAATTAACTTAATATGTGTGTTCTTTGAAAGTCAACACGTTATAATAACTTCAAATCAGTTCCACCTCAGAAAAAGAGCAGTGTTGTGATCCATGAAGAGAAACTCAGTATTATGTACTTAAATACAGTGCCCCAAAATTGATTCTCAATGGTGTTTTACTCCCAAATGATCTGTGATCTTTTTAAATGGGGATAATACAACTAGAGCAGAATAATCAAGACCCTCTGAGGACCCACAAAGACTCCCTTGGGTCTGTTGTTATTGGAGACAAATTCCATGTGCATTAAGGTCCTGTCCATACTATTTGTATTTTATTGATCTATGAGGTGCAACATCAATCATGCGACTGTATTATCACAAGATGCTATCACAAGATCCATGTGAACCCAGTTAATGATGGATGAAATGTAGATATGCCTGTTATATTTAATACAGGTCTTTGTTGCCTGTACTTATTGAACATGTACTGTATGCATAGACACACAAAGTGGCTGGTGTGTAAGGCTTAATTTTGTGAAGTTCAAGAGTTTTTTATTCAAAAGTTTTATTTGTCACATACAGTGCTAGGTAATTTACACAAGTGTGAGCCAGGAATTATTCTGAATTGATTCTAGTAAGTGCTTGCAGTCAGTGATGATAACTGAGAAGAGGTGTAATGTGAAAATATCCATTCATTAAAAACAAGCTGTGCAGTGAAGGGATGCATGTATGACGTTAGTCCAGCTAGAAACGGCATTGTAAAAGTTTGGGTAAGGCTGTTGTGTTATGGAACATGAAGTGCTGGTACCTGGCAATTGTCCTAATGTGGTCCATAAAAATAGTCAGTCATCCAAAGTGTGGTGTCATCTAGAAAAACAATGGTTCCCAGCCCTGCTTATGGAGTACTCATAAGCATACTTATAATGACACTAATATGTCATTTTATGTCACCCTCTACCTTTTGAACCATTTTCAGTTCTTGGAGTCTCTACTAACAAGCTGATGAGGAACAGGGTTGGGAACCATTGTAGAAAATGTTGACATGTAGACATCCTAAAGTACGTAATTGTTAAATATTTATTCAGTATAGCAGTTATATATATATATATATATATATATAAATATAAAAGTAATGTAATGAACGACTGCTTAAATCAATAAGTTGCAGAAGTGGCATGGTTTCCTGCATTCATTCCAGAGGTGCAGGGTCAGTGTGTGTTTTTTTTTTTTTTTTTTTTTTTTTTTTTTTTTTAAAGCAGATTTTATATTGCAAGTAGGACACAAACATGGAAAATGGTGACCTGTAAATTTTCATCTATGCAGTTTGAAGTTCAAAAGCTTGAAGTTTAAAGGGACAGCTTCGCTAGACATAGATGTGCAGATGGTAGACAAGATGCAAAAGATATCTCTTGGGCAAGATGCAGATGGATGCACAAAGCTCCAAAATGCTACAGTATGTTTTCATCTTAGTATCTGAGAACATGCCCCAGAAAGAGTCGATAGAGGGGAGCACCAATAAGGTTAAGGAAAAACATGATACTGTAGGGTCTGAAGGTTTTTCCTGACGTGACTGTGGATTAGTTGTGAAGAAGGGAATTAGTCAATGGGAGTGAACGTGGAATGTGGTTAAATGAGTACAGATATTCTACAGAGAGTACATATATAGACCTAGATCTTTTGGAGATAAGATCATTTTGCTTTCCTTGTGTGTTCCAGGAGTTGGTGTGAGCTGATTGGTATGAGATGTGAATGTAGTTTTGGAGTATGAATATTAAAGAAAGTTAGAAGCGTTGGTAACACTTTACAATACAAGACAATAGGGGTGCACTAATATGCATTAATTCATGCATAACTAATGCACAGATAATCATGTGTTGAATAACTAAACCATTAATTAATGATTACTGCATCAGCAACTAATGAAGAGTCCAAATGAATAGATTAAGTAATGTATGGATTGTTATTAATTAAATGTATTATAATGTATTAATTCCTTAATAACATATAGTATTAAAGACCCACTTTATATTAGGTGGCCTTAACTATTATGTACTAATATTTTAATTAATCAGTTGATACAGTGCACTTATTGTGTACATACATGTTTTACATTCTACTTACATTTTTAAAAATACCTGCATGTAGTACATTGTACTTATTTTTTTGATGTAAGTGCATAGTAGTTAAGGCCACCTAATATAAAGTGTAATAAAAGTGATAATAAAATCATTTAGTTCAGTTAGAGAACAGACACTACAATTAAAAACTGAACGTGTCTGTTCAATATAATGTACGCAGCAGGAGTCAGATTACATTCATCACGAGAGCAAAGAGCTGAGGTAAGTGTGTGTTTTCAGATCATGCCTATGGAAGCTTAACTTTCATAGGAATTCATTTGAAAGTTGAAATACTCACTTTGCTCCGCACCGCTCCATTTACATGAATGCCCGCAGCTGCCCGAGCTGAGTGTTGTGAGTGAGATCCCACCCCCCATGGGGGGGTTGATAACATGTGGAACTAGCTCCTATTTACTGGCTATAGCCTATAGCCTCTGGCCAAAAAAATCCTCAGATGACGTAAAATTATTTTGTACAGAATTAAAATACATAAATCAAAAATCGCGTGATCATTTGAATATACTACCGGATTTCTACTGATACAAAGCTTAATACTAATCGCTGAAGTATCCTTTAAGGCTAACAAAGTCATACTAAAAGCTAAAAAAAAAAACGATTAGTCGATTAGGGAAACAGACGATTAGTCATGTGCATTTAATGTTAGCTATGTCAGAATTTATTCGGCAGATACATTTCTATCTCCCATTATTTGCATTAACTCTTTTTCGAACAAGTCAAAAACCACCTCAAGTGAGTGTAAAACTTTTTTTGCGAGATAAGGAATTTTTTTTTTTTTTTGCAAAATCACTCGTTTCTGATGTGACACTTCAAAATATGCATAAAAAAACAAGGCGATGGAAACACAGCTAGTAGGGCTGTAAATCTATGGGGATAGGCAGCAAATCAATTCAGTTCACAATTCATAGGTTTTTGTTTCAAGAAAGATTTTTTTTCAAATTCAGAACGATTAGATTAGATTCGAGACGATTCACATTAAAATTTGATGCGATTCGATTAATTTCGATTCTGCATTTTTTATATGCATTTATAGGATTATTAAAATGCTTCCCCCAATGTGTCTTAGTTGGGGTGTGAATTACACAGTGGCCTTCAGGGGTCAGAGAGTGGGCAAAACACAAAACAAAAAACCCTTTTGTCCATTGTTAATTTTAGTTCATGTTATTACTTTATTATTTTATTATTATTATTACACACTTTATTTTAATAGCTTATAAAATGGGCATTTGTAGAAATTTACATAAGCCAAATAATAAAAAATAAAAAAAAGGCATTTTTGTTCATGCTAACTATTGTGTAGGATAGTGTTAATGGCTACACAACCTTATTAAAAGTGTTCCAGGTACATTAAACATGCAATGCTTCAATGGAGAGACTAGAATATCATGCACTTTTCCTACTATTCATGGAATAGAAAGAAAAGCCCTCTTTGTCCTCTTGGTAACACTTTACGGTAAGGGTACATGAATTGTCATGAATTTATGCATTAATTCATGCATGACTTATGCATTACTAGATGCATTAATATCTCATGAATCATCAGGAGTTCAAAGTCTTGGATCATGGATGAACAACACCTTAATTAAAACGTTAACTAAGATGAGTAAATCATCATGAATTATAGCTCATTACACATGATCATGATGTTTTCTTTGTTCATAAAAACATCGGTCTTTACTTTCCATGGATAAAGCTAAGGTTATGGTACATGAATCATCATGAATTCATGCATGTAAGACTACTTGAATTATTAAAGGAATATACAAAAATCCACATTATCTCATGCATGCACACGCTAGACCAGTATATCAATTCATGTGAGAACTAATGTTTTTCATTAATCATGATCTCTGAGTTATTAAGTATGTTTATGTCTTCTTCATGGTAGCCTGCGGCTAAATGGACAGACCCCAAAATTGGTGGCTTAAAAGGTGGCTCCTTACCTTAAAAGAGACTAAGCTGTTTGTGAAACCTTTATTGCATGCTCAGATATTCATTCAACAAAATATTCTGGGGGCCATTACATTTTTGTGAAAATGATAAAAAAAAAGTGGCGGGGAACAGCTAACTTTTTTTAAAAAACGCTGGCAGGGAAAGAGTTAACAATGTTTGCTCATGCTGAGCAAAAAACAGCAACTGGAAAGCAACCTGAGATAAGACAAAACACTAAGGTCCAGATTTACTAACAGCTTGCACCAGCGCAAAACCCTCTTTTGAAGTAAAAAAAACAAAACCAAAAAAAAAAAACACTACTGTCAGGATTTACTAAAGACACGCAGTGAAAAAATAGCTGTAGGAGTTTCCCTTTCAGGTGCAAAATTTATAATAGAAGAGTATTTAAATGAATCATGCAAGGTGATTTACTAAGGTTTGCGCTAGTCAATGTACTGGCATTTGCACCATTATTTAACACCCCCCAAAAAAGCACGTTTTAAACCAGAAGCTACAGGTGCTGGTCATATAATCAGAATATCATTAAAAAGTTGATTTATTTCACCAATTCCATTCAAAAAGTGAAACTTGTACATTATATTCATTCATTACACACAGACTGATATATTTCAAATGTTTATGTAAAGAATATATCGAGCCCCAGGGAAAAAGGTGCGGGATTTATGCATGCATTTAATTGTGTTACGATCAAACATGCACAGATCCGCACAGAGGGGAATTTTGATATTAACAATTGATTAAAATGGATTAAAACAATTATTAATATCTAGGGCTTAATTCAACTTTTAGAAATTTCTTTGATTCTAGAATTGAGTTCAAAGGCCGGATACTTGTCCACCAAATATCTACCTTTTAATAACTCTTAAACAACGTTTCTCTGGCCAGGAGAAATATCTTTCTTTTAATTTGTAACAGGGTCGGTTCACCGTAAAAGTGACCTATGTATGAGCAAACCAAGTGCAATCACGTGTGAATATATATATTTTAATAAAATCAACAAACAATAAACAAACATACACAAATTAACTGAAGGCAGGAAGGAGAGAGAGAGAGAGAGAGAGAGAGAGAGA
Source organism: Paracanthobrama guichenoti (assembly GCA_018749465.1). Classification (NCBI taxonomy): domain Eukaryota; kingdom Metazoa; phylum Chordata; class Actinopteri; order Cypriniformes; family Gobionidae; genus Paracanthobrama; species Paracanthobrama guichenoti. The sequence continues at coordinate 9,929,183 of CM031966.1, read as the reverse complement.
GAGAGAAAGAGAGAAAGACAGAGCAACGGTGATATTATCGACACAACCTATGAGCACAAACGAGGAATCAGTCCAGCTTATTGGTATAAGCTCAAAACTTTATAACGACAGCTTAAGGGATACTTGCATATGTTTCCTTGGTGGTGAGCTCGTGTGTTTAGGGGAATTCCGCGATCCGGTCCGTGTTTCGATCTTGCCGGGTGGTTCCTTGGAGTCCGCGGGAAATTCAACTTTGGTTCCTTTGTGTGATGAGATCCGTTGAAGGATGGCGAAGAGAGAGAAGAAGCCGGAGAGAGAGACAAGAGACGAGGACAAGAGAGGAGGACAAAAGAGAGAGAGCAAGCCGTCTGTGGCCCAATTTTAAAGTTGGTCGGAACAGCCAATCAGAGCGAAGGAACTCAGAAGCGGGAAATCTCCCTTTGTCTTAGGTCTCGCCTCATTAACATGTTTTATGACTCTCACAGATGGGCAGACTTGGGGGTTTTGGGTATGCAGACTTTGGGGTTTTGGCATGAAAGAAAGAGTCGGGTGCATCATAGCACCCCACAACCCGCCTAGCTGGCCTACAAATTGCGAGACAAAGATTTCGAGACCAAACATGGGGGTTTTAACCCAAGAGTTACAGGAATGGCGAGGATTGACGCCATTCTTCCTTAAGCATTCGCTGGCTATAAGTTTCTAACCTATCAAACACATCTAAAATGGTTATAACAAAAAGCATGCGTATATACAGGGAACAGCACACCTAAAATGAAGAATAACTAAGTTAAAAGTCATATAATTTGTTTGGATGTCCCTTGGTATGTGTGAGGTGGGGGCTGGTTTGATAATGAGTTGCCTGCGGGCTACAGAGGCCTGGCTTGTGTCCTTTTAGCACCATTAACCTGTCGGTCTGTAGACTTCACAGCGCCGGTCTGGTTTGAGTCATTATAAATAATCAAAGTATTGGTCCGTTGATCATTTATGAGCACCGTCCATACGCTACATTTATGTCTTTTAATTTTGATGATTATAACTGACAACTAAGGAAAATCCCAATCTCCTTCTGCCTGAATTACTGAAGCAATGCGGTGTGGCATGGAGTCCATCAGTCTGTGGCACTGCTCCGGTGTTATGAGAGCCCAGATTGCTCTGATAGTGGCCTTCAGCTCTTCTGCATTGTTGGGTCTGGCATATCGCATCTTCCTCTTCACAATAGCCCATAGATTTTCTATGGGGTTCAGGTCAGGCGAGTTTGCTGGCCAATTAAGAACAGGGATACCATGGTCCTTAAACCAGGTACTGGTTGCTTTGGCACTGTGTGCAGGTGCCAAGTCCTGTTGGAAAATGAAATCTGCATCTCCATAAAGTTGGTCAGCAGCAGGAAGCATGAAGTGCTCTAAAACTTCCTGGTATATGGCTGCGTTGACCTTGGACCTCAGAAAACACAGTGGACTAACACCAGCAGATGACATGGCACCCCAAACCATCACTGACTGTGGAAACTTTACACTGGACCTCAAGCAACGTGGATTGTGTGCCTCTCCTCTCTTCCTCCAGACTCTGGGACCCCCAAAATTTACTTTCATCAGTGAACATAACTTTGGAGCACTCAGCAGCAGTCCAGTCCTTTTTGTCTTCTGACGCTGTCTGTTGTTCAAGAGTGGCTTGACTCAAGGAATGCGACAGCTGAAACCCATGTCTTGCATACGTCTGTGTGTAGTGGTTCTTGAAGCACTGACTCCAGCTGCAGTCCACTCTTTGTGAATCTCCCCCACATTTTTGAATGGGTTTTGTTTCACAATCTTCTCCAGGGTGCGGTTATCCCTATTGCTTGTACACTTTTTTCTACCACATCTTTTCCTTCCCTTCGCCTCTCTATTAATGTGCTTGGACACAGAGTGCTTTGTGTCTTGCCCTCCTTGTGCAAGGTGTCAATGGTCGTCTTTTGGACAACTGTCAGGTCAGCGGTCTTCCCCATGATTGTGTAGCCTATAGAACTAGACTGAGACGCCATTTAAAGGCCTTTGCAGGTGTTTTGAGTTCATCAGCTGATCAGAGTGTGGCACCAGGTGTCTTCAATATTCAACCTTTTCACAATATTCTAATTTTCTGAGATACTGAATTTGGGATTTTCCTTAGTTGTCAGTTATAATCATCAAAATTAAAAGAAATAAACATTTGAAATATATCAGGCTGTGTGTAATGAATGACTATAACTTACTAGAACATATAACATACACAAAGTTTCACTTTTTGAATGGAATTAGTGAAATAAATCAACTTTTTGATGATATTCTAATTATATAACCAGCACCTGTATTTTGCGTTGGTCATTATAGAAATTATCCGGCTGCGTCTGTGTTCTTTAATGTGTGCATTGTCAGTAAATTACCTGCAGAACTTTCCACTTCTATTTTTTTTGGAATTGCGCTCTCACTCTAATTTGCTCTGTTTAGTAAATCTGGCCGTAAATTGGACATTATATTTAATGCATACAATACTTGAGAAAGAGAACTGGAGCTATATTACATTTTTCCTATCTGAATTCTTGACTTAAAACTTGAAAATATTCTGTTTCCTAAGTGAAATTACCATGGTTAGATAGGATAGAATTCTGAGTTAGGATGTTTCTGTAATACAGCCCCTGACTCTATTATTGGCTTAAATTCTGTCTTAGAGATATCAATATTGAAACATCCTGCCCTAGATTTCACCTTCCCCCAAGGTATGGTGATGTCTGAAATCCAATTATTCCATAATACTTTAAACTTTGAAATGCTGAAATATTTCACATACAAGAAATTGAGACCACTTTAAAAAGAATTAATATATTTAAAGCAGTGGACAAAGAACTGCAGTCGCAGAATAATCAGCAAGCTGTATGGCTTTTCATTTTTTCCAAGTAGTTAATCATCTGTGTGGAGCTATATTGCTTGAAACGTCATGACTATCCCAGCTCATCAAGCCCGGGGGAAACCAGGCATTCATATAGACGTCTCCTTATGCTCGTAATCTGCCTTTCCATAAAGCAACTGTTTATTCACACTGACATAACATCTCAATGTTCGCTCTGCCAAACTCTGACACAAGTACAGATGTTTGCCTGTGTCTAGCGTATCCAACAGCTTCTCTCTCTTTCACATACTCTAAATAAACAACTTTCAATGCCCCTGATATTTTGGCTTTTTCTGGTACATACTTGTTCTCTGACTCCTCCATTATGCGTCTCTATCACAGAGCGAACACAGTGCATTTTGTAACAACTCTCAAAAAGCACCACACTCAGCTCCTGAGAATAGTTTCAGCACAGCATTGTTTGAAGGAAAACATGTTCAGTGGAAATAAAAGGCAGTTTGAAGACTGCTAGGCGTCTGTGATAAATGATAAGTGGAAAAAGTTTGAACATATCAGAGTGAACTTATACAGTTATGGGCTATTTTTCACAAGAAAACTAAAAAGCTCTCTCATCCAGAGTCTCCATTTTACATTAATTGGATCTAAATGTAAGGCTCCAATGCATTCAAATATGAGAAGTTATAATCAGGAAAGGGGCTTCTGATCAACTTGTAAAACAACCAAACACATTTTTGTTTGAGTACATCAATGCAGATACTACTGGCCACACAATCTCAATTTTGTGCGTAATTTTGTTTTGAAATGTGATGCAAAATACAACAAAATATTGCACTCAGGTGAATGAGGTAGTTAACTCAATAAATATATATATTTTTCATACCTCCCAGAGAACTACTGAATATGCAGGTTCATAATGTGAATAACGCATAATTAACTCTAAAGTGAAGATCATTGTCACCCACTAGTAATGACTCAAGTATTATCAAATCCTTCAGAAGGAATTACAAATGATTTGAACCATATTCTAAAGTGAAAAGCGTGATCCCTAGCAGTGAAATGCCCCCGCTCAGGGTATAGTGAAACTGAATTAAAACCAAAAAATTGTTTTCAAAAGTTAACTTAAATAATCTTTGGCAAAAAATCTAGTTGTGCTTCATAAAATAACTAAAATTAAAGTGAAATTCAAACCAGCCAAAAAAAAAAAAAAAAAAAGTGACTGTAATAACCCTGATAAGAACTTTGTTTAATATGCCTAAGGAATTGCAATCCTCTCTTACTGAACAGTAGAGAATTTAATGTGCGCTTGCTGAGACATAACCAGGAACAGACTAGTACATTTGTTATTGCCTGCTATATACTTAACAGGTAAAATTCAGTTCACACCGCAGGCAGTAAAAGAAACATTAGACAGCGCTGAGTGTCTTTAAATGCAATAAAACCCCTGCAATGCTTCTATCACACCACATTACAGCATGGACTCCAGAAAACGCTCTATATGGTCAATTACGAACATTCTGAAGTAGAATTATGGTTTTAAAAGAGAGATTTCCAGTGTGAAATAACCAGAACAATGGCATGAACATAATAATTCATGGTTTTTGAAGTGTAACCATGAGAATGTCCATTAGAAGGCCTAGATGAGCTCTGTTCTGTGGGTAGATGTGTCTGCGTACATATTTAGATTCTATTATTGTCATCCTAAATCTCATCCATGTTCTGACGTTAATTCTTGTATGACTCAAACATTTATAAGAGATGTCCTTACCAGAGGATTTATTTGCCAGGAAGAGAGCTGAAATGTTACAGCCAGTAACTTTGATATATTTCATTAAAAAATATTTTGATCCCTCCAAGCACAGTGCCATGTTCGCATTAAATGGAATTATTTTTCTTGTTTAATGTGCTCTTTTATTTTTTTCCTCAAATACTTTGTTGATACATGGATTAGTTTTGGTTTAGCAAAATAGGTATTACTTTAAACTGAAATCCAGTGATGTTTATAGACCACATCCACATCAATAACTTACATAATAGAGATGGCTTAAAGTGCTTAAAGTAATAATTCAACTCAGAATCAGACCCGGTAACACTTTAGAATACTGTTCTGTCATTAATAAATAGCTACACAGGAACAAATTAGTAACTTCTCGGTTACACATGTAACCCTCGTTCCCTGAAGAAGGGAACGGAGACGTACGTCAGAATGTGAACCGACCAATTGGTACATTGAACGTGACCGACTGAAAGGGAACGTTTCGGTTACGCATGTAACCCTCATTCCCTGAAGAAGGGAACGGAGACGTACGTCAGAATGTGAACGTGACCACGAACGTGACCGATTGAAAGGGAACTTCTGTGAAGTTCATTTAGGCCCCGTCCACATGGAAACGCATTTGACTGTATACGTAACATTTTTTTATTGTATTAAGCGTTTCGTCCAGACGGAGCTGGCGTTTTAGGAGCCTGAAACCGGTATTTTTTTTTAATCGGGTCCCAGAGTGGATAAATCTGAAACCGACACCCTTGCGTTTTCGTGTGTACCAATCCATATATTTTGTGAAACGGTGATGTCATCACACCACGTCCCTCACGGTAAAGACTAGAAGGTGATGCAACTATGGGTGATGGGCATGCGCACATCAATATTGTGTCATTTAATTACTGTATTTGCATATTAATTACTGTATTTTGTATATTGTTGTATGATTTTAACTCACATCCTACCATTGCTGTGCCACAACTCTTCTTCTCTGTTTTTAGTGTATTTCTGTGGCAGAATTACAGTGCCACACACTGGCCTGGCATGTATACTACATTGTTTTGAGTCGGTTTCAGCGGTTTCGTGTGTACACAGATATTTATTGAGACGAGGAAAACAAAAAGATCGGATAGGAAAAGCTCTGGCTTCGTGTGGATGCGGCCTTAATTTAGTGGAATTTTTTTTCAGTTTTACTTTAGCTCTGTGCTTAATCTGACTCCAATTTCAAATGATTATTAAATTTAGATTGTGTTTCTAATTAGGAACTAATCATAAATATTGGTTATCTACTAATTTAGATCTTTGATTATTCTGGGTATACCATACTTTCAATTATTTGTTCATTAAGGACCCAATATTGGCGAGTCACACGCCAGCCGGTTTATGTGGAATTTACAATCAAAATCACCAGTCTGATCTTAGTCAGAGGATTCAGGGTTAGCTAATACCTTTGTAGTCAGTCGCCTATACTCGTACAAAAAAAAGTGTAGTATATTTAGCCACTTCCGTACAACTTGCTAAGTTAGTGATAGACAGAACTCAAAAGGTCTTCAGATGACATGCCTACTGCTCCGTTCATTCATAAGCCTTTAATTTGACCTGTCTTGGACACAGATTTGCGGAAACATCAGCTTCCTCATAGTCTACTGGTAATAATCATTTCAAGAGAGTCCAGAATGAATCAAAAATAACATTTTACTTGTCAGGTAAAAATATATTATGCCAATTAAACCGTTAAAAGCCAATTCAGAATTAACAAATCAATTGCTCAAAGAATTAATCTAAGAGTAAAAAAATGCAGACCTGACAGTGGAGACACACAGTGTACACCATGTTGGGGATTTCTGGCTACAGAATTTCCAAATTACTGTTCTGCCATTTTCCTTTAAATGCCCAGACCAGAACAAAAGAGTTATAAATATCTACTATACAAATATTTTTCAGGGATTCAAGGGTTACACTTGGTTTCGGGGGAGAGGAGCCATTTTCAATGAATATGTTATCACATTATAATTTCTCACCAGAGGTAATTAAATTGATAAAATCATACCTTGCTGATAGAAAACAGTGTATCCGGGTAGGCAGTAAGACTTCACAAATAGTTACTAATTCTGTTGGTGTACCCCAAGGTTCAATATTGGGTCCTTTGTTGTTCGGTTTGTATATAATGACCTGTCTGACATCTGTGCATCTACTGTTAATTGTCAGAGGTATGCTGATGATATGGTTATATATATATATATATATATATATATATATATATATATATATATATATATATATATATATATATATATATATATATATATATATATATATATATATATATATATATATATATATATATATATATATATATATATATATATAAGCAAAAAGCAAAAGCAAGCTGCAGAAGAATTATCAGATGCAATGGTCAATGTCTATAGTTGGTTAATAAATTCATGTCTACATCTTAATGTTAGTAAAACTGCATGTATGTTTTTATCCAAGTCTGCAAAAAGACATACAGATCCAGATGTTATAGTAGCTGGAAGAAAATTCAGTAGTCCATGAGTATAAATACTAATAGAGTCACAACTTACATTTAAAAAACAAGTAAAAAAAAAAGCTGAATCTGGTAAATTTTAGAAATAATTTAACCACTGTGGCCTCAAAGTTATACATTAATGCCATTATTTTTTTTGAACATTTTTGATATGAATGAATGACTTAGCAGCTGGATGCAGACAGGTGGGACTACTGTACATAACAATCAATAGAAAGACCCTATAAGCAGGCTTTGAAAATATTGGACAAATAGGTCAAAATGTAATGGCCCCACCTCCTTTTAGGGAGTCAGCCTTTTCTTATAGAGCCGCACATACCTGGGTCCTATACCATGAAGCCGGTTTAGCTGGCTAACCAGATATGTTTAAGCTTAGTTTGGGCCAATCCTGGGTTTTAGGTACCATTAAAGTGGTTTGGCTTTTAGCAGTGTTCATCTCTATAGTAACTTACGCTCCACAGCTAACCTGCTCCAGGGCAGGTTATGTTCTGGATAAGAGATCTCAAACTGAAATTGGACCAATCAGCTCTGAGCAAAGTGACCTCACACCTCTGATGCAATAAAGTCATTCCCTCAGTTTCTACTCCAAATTAAAGGTCATTACAAGGTCACTAAAGCGTTGGGCTTTTAACAATGCTTATTTATATGTAGGGACCCCTAAAGTATATATATTTTTGTTTGAAACAATGTAACATTTATATGTATGTTTTTCATTATTTTGGTTTAAATGTATGTGCATTGTTTTGTTTGTTATAATGTATGTGAGTTCACTCAACACACTTCCAATGACATTGTGTATTGATTGAAAGTGCATCAGTGTTGACCAATGACTGTGGAGCATGTTCAACGTGAGTTGCGTAAAGAGTCTGAGCGTCGCAGATGAGGAGAGACGATATGTTCGCTGTCAGTGCGAGAGTGCGTCACTGCTCTGGAGACATTTTGTTGAAAAATATAATGCCCAAAGCAAGTTGAGACGACACTACTTTCGTTTTGTTTTCTTTTTTGTAAACTGTCAGCTAAATCGTCTTTTGTTTCTGTGGTTACGGTGAGTCAGCGCGCCGAAATACTATCTGCGTCACACAGGCCTAATGACGCTTATTCCGACCATGTTGTGATCAACGAGTGCCAACGAGTGAAGATACGGAGCATCGCGCTGGATTTGCGGGATTGGATTGCTTTGGATTCATTGGATTTCAATTTATGTTTAAATAAATTGTTATTCTTTCTTTATTTACATTTCTGCTATTGATATTTTTCTTGTAAATTTAACATCTAACTGATTTTGGGGAAAAGTATTCACAGTGTTTGCTATTAGGGAGGAAAGAGTGTACAATTATTGAAATTAAGAGAAATACCAGCCTAATTCACCATTCTATTGCCGGGAATCTGGGTTTTCCTATATTTTGGAAATATTTCTAGCCCTTAGAGTTAAGAAAAGGGTTACAATATTAATAATACGTTCTCATGATTTAGATATTTATGTAATTATTATACCTTTAATCAATTACACATGTATAATTTTAGTTAATCATTAGTAGGCAGTTAGTTAAAATTAATATAAATAGCCTATATAAAAAGTCATACAAATAAGCTTTAAAAATCAATAATTAAAGCTATAAAAATTACTATATGTGAGCTTAAATGTTCAATTCTCTTTATATATATCAAACAAACTAACTTCATAACTTTAGCTTGCACTGACAGATTTTTCAAGTTGTCCTCTTTTATAGACAGCTCTCTTCTTCTTGCTGTGTAAATTTGTTTAAATTCTGCAGTAGAAAAACATGAATTTCACTGCTTCTCTCACGAGAAGTGAATCTCACGTTCACTGATCCACAGCATGTGACTGGCTGTTCACTACTGATGTCAGAGCTAAACTCACTTAACTCTAAAAATAACACAAACTCACAGTACAAGCAGGAGTGGGTCAGTAAACCAGGGTGAACAGCAATATCAGAGGCAGTGCCTCAATCGTGGTCATAACAGGCAATAGGTCAGGGCAGGCAGCAAACAAACGAGAATCAAAGTCCTGGTAAACAAAAATCAAGGGCAGGCAGAACAGGGTCGCAAACGATAGTCCAAGGCAGGGACGAACACAGACAGGATAATCACAGGGAATAACACTCAGAAATACAGCCGGAGCAAACAAGACTTCGCAAAGAGTGTGAGAGCAGTTTATATAGGCATGGTGATGAGGAACAGGTGTGCAGTAATCAGTCCTGGAGTGAGGGTGTATGGCAAATAAAGTCCAAAATGGAGGTTAGTACTCTGGTGAGTTCAACCTCTGGTGGCCGACGGTGGAATCTTCACCGGTGTATGTGACACAGGTAGGTCCGTGATGAAGTCGATGGCAATGTGTGACCAAGAGCGTTGTGGAATGGGTAATGGTTGCAATAGTCCTGCTGGAAGTTGCTTCGGGATCTTAGCTGTGGCACATGTGTGGCAAGAGTTGAAGAATTTGGTGACGTCAGTCTGTAGTGTGTCCCACCAGAATTGGTTTCTTATCAGTCTTATCAGCTTGTGGCTGAGTGAACCCAGCGTATGACCTTTTCCCTGAGTTCTGGTGGAACAAATGTTCGATCGTTGGGGCATTCTGCAGGAGGTGAATTCTGTGCATGTGATTGAGTGATCTCGGACATAATGTCCCACTGAAGCGGGGCTAGGACTAAGGTGGGAGAGATAATGGTCTCTTGTTGAGTGTTTTGAGGGGTGTGATCGAATTGTTGTGAAAATGTGTCAGCTTTGGTGATCTTTGAACCTGGGATGTAATGGTGAAATTGAAACGAGTGAAGAATTTGTCGAATGCCTGGAGAGCGTCTGTAGACCACTGCAGTTGTTTCCTCCCCTTGTCATGGCCGTGAGTGGTGCAGCGACTGAACTGAAGTTCCTGATGAATCTCCTGTAGAAGTTAGCATACCCCAGGAATCTTTGAAGCTCCTTCAGTGTAGCAGGTTGAGGCCAACTCAGGACTGCCCGAACTTTCTTTTTGTCCATCGCCACTCTTTTGGGGTTTATGATGTACCCAAGAAACGACACAGATGACTGGTGCAACTCACACTTTTCGGCCTTGGCGTAGAGCTGATGATCAATCAGATGTTGCAGCACCGTGTGGACCTGTTGGACGTGTTCCTCCATGGTGTTTGAGTAGATCAGGATGTCGATGTACACCACCAAGCACTGATTGAGCATGTCTCTGAAGATGTTGTTGATGAAGGATTGGAACACCGAAGGACTATTGGACAGCCCGAAGGGGTGTCCAACAATCCTTCTATTGTTTAACTTATTTAAACTTATTAAAATCTAATGTTTAACTTATTTTGTATTTGTGTTAATTTGGTCTGGTTATGGCTATATTTGTTGGAATGTGTTTTTACACAATTTTCATGTTTTATTGATTTGTGGACTTTTCTTTACCATCAAACCTGCCAGGGACTACAGTTGAAAATGAGCTGTATGGCTAAATCTGGCACATTTACATGATAGATTTGAGCAGTAACCAACAATTTTTATTTTATTTTTTATAAAGCATAAAGAAACCGAACAGTGAACAAAGTTCTAGGTTTAATTCTAGTTGGGAAATAATCATTTTGGGACTATTTGCAAATAATATTTGCATTAATTTGTGTTAAATATATTGTTAGTCCCAAGATTCTTCATATTAGTGAATAAATGCATAGATCTGCTATTTACATCCAAATTCCCTAGTGGTCTGGTGGTAGAAATTTTCTAAACCGTGTCTGGGTTCTGGGTTCTAATCTGCCCTCATATAGTTTTATTTCTTCATTAAAAGATGTTCATCAAAGATTGTATATTAAAAGCAGGGACACATTTGTGTGCATTTTGTTTTGTGATTTCACCAGAAAGAATAGAGTCTCTGCAGTGGCATTAAGCGATAGATTGACATGCTCGTCTATGTGAAGACTGTGAACGAGCCAAAAGAGAACCTAAACCCTGCCTACTACCATCTCAATCATTTTGACATTGACGAGCTCTGTTAGACCACTGAGGAAGACCAGACTGAAAATGTATATTTTAAACCATTTTGTCATCATAAAATACAGAGTGCTGCGCTGCAAGAATTTCAAATATTGGGGGGGGACAATTTGGCCATTTCTAATTATTGGGTGGGACTTGTCCCCCTCAATGTCTATGGTGGTTATGGCCCTGGATTTGAGTGCTCATGTTAAATCATGTTCATTGTCCATTTTAAAATAAAATAAAGAATAAAATGATTATCAGATATCTTGAAGAGACACCACCAAATAGGATCGTTCCCGGCATGGGGACCTAGTAACATTGCCGGGATCAGTCCTGGGTAGACTGTACACAAAAGTGTGTGAACAAAAGGCAGGACCAATGCTGTAAGGGGTGTGTCGTAGTGATGGCGCTAAAGCTGAGATTGTTCGGGATTCTGTTGAATCAGAAAAAAAATGTACAAGCATGGTGTGGTGAGCAGTGAGGCAAGGGACCGTGAGAGCAGGCCGGTGGCAAATGATAATGAGCGTCAGCTGTGCTGTGCACCAAACCGGTCTCGTCTCACGGAGGAGTGACGGGAGCATAAAAGGAGGAGCGACGACAGTGCAAGACGAGAGAGGACCAGGCCTGGATTTTATGTTGTGTTTTGTTTTGTATGTAGGCGGCAGTCATCCGTGAGGGGCTGCTGCCGTTTTTTGTATTTTCTTTGTTTATTTTTGATTAAACGTTTTTAAATGTTCACCGGTTCCCGCCTCCTTCTTCCCTGATCTTGAACTTCATTACACATGGTTTCTCAACAAAGAAATCACAGATCATAAGCATACTTAAGACGCTGCAGAGATCCTGATCACATCCTGATGTCATACGTCTCGGCTGGATCTTTATGGGATGTGTGAACACCTGCACATATTCCAGAAAATCACTGGCAGTGTGAATGAACCAAAATCAATCGATCCCAGGACAAATCCCGGGACACATTATCAGTGTATTTTCCATAATCTCTGTGTGAAAGGGGCTTTGGTGAACTTTCCATGACTTGAGCTAGAGTGAAAGGGAGTAGGAAGAGGGGGGCTCATAAATGGGTGAGGAGATAAGTTTGGGCAAGGTGGTGTCCTATGTATCTATGGATCTTCTCTCCAAATTAGCAAGTTTTATTGTTTTATTGCAGGTTAGGATTCTCGAGTTCAGTCTGAGAGGAAATCCAATCTTACACCCCACTGACTTTCATAGAATGAAAAAAAATATATATATATAATAATAATAAGAATTTTCAAAACATCCTCTGTGATTAAATGCAGGTGAGTAAATAATGATGCAATTTTAAAAATATTTTAGGTGACATTTCAAGAGAAGAAATTCTGTTCCAGTAACTAACACTATGGAAGCTTCTTTCTGTAACGGAATAAACAATTTAAAAATAATAAAAGTATAAGTAATAATAAAAAAAGTAATTGCGACTTTTTATCTCATAATATTGAAGTTTATATCTTGCAATTCTTGTTTTTTTATTTAGGCGTAAATCGCGAAGGGGGTCAGGGGGGTCAGGACCCATCCCATCTGTGGGTTGTCCCCCCCTAAAAATATCATTAAAAACCACATTGTTTATTGCAAATAATGTAATGATATATACTTAAAATAATTGATATTCGATATAGTCGAATATCGAATTTTAGCGATTATTTTTTGGTAGCTTGTTGTAAGTCACCCACATGGTCACCCACTACAGCGAACACGGCGATAAGATGTGTGAACTGATATTAGGCTAATATTGTAGATCTACCGCTGTGTTGGCTTTTGCTCAATACTGTGTGGAAGAAGCAAGATAATGTAATAGTTATATTACCACATGGTGAACCTATGATAACTCATGTTTAAACAATTATATTGCTTTGTGTTGTTGGTCAGATAAAATGACAGAGAAAAGAAAAATGGACATAAGATAATTTTTCAGTGCACCAAAATGCCACATAGGCCTATATCCTTACACATACAATTTTGGCTGTATAATTTGTGTCCCCCTCAAAAATTGCCCATGAGAAATTTTATGTTTAATGTCCCCATAACTGTTCGATGAAATTTACGCCCATGCTTGCGATTGCTGTTTAAATCTCCCAATTAACACAATTCTCTCACAACTGTTTCTTTATATCTCACAATTCTGAGAAAAAAAAGTCAGAATTGTGAGATATAAAGAAACAATTGCGAGAGATAGAAAAGGCCAGAATGAGTTTATATCTCACTATTTGGACTTTAGAACTCACAATTGCGAGTTTCTATCTCACAACTGAGAAAAATGTCATAATTGAGAGATGTAAACTCGCAATTTTGACATTTGTGAGTTCTAAAGTCTGAATTAGGAGATAAAAACTCAATTGTGAGGAAAAAAAAGTCAGCATTTTGAGATAAGTTACCTTTTTTATTCTGTGCTGGAAACAAGCTTCCATATATAGCTGCACATACAGACCAGCACAACGTTTTTACCCCCTTTTTTTACCCAGTGTCTTCTTTGTCCAGACTATAAAAGAGATTTTTGCAGAGTAAATGGAGCTGTCTATCAACGTGGGGCCGCAAAACTGATAACTAAACTGGATGCGTACCTCATTTTCTGCTAGATAAATTATTGACACAGCTATTATTACCCGTTGACGGGTACTAATTTTCATATGGGGCCTATATGATAAACTACTTATAATAATTATATTAGTTTATATCTGTAATATGTCTTGTAACGTGTACAATGAATCAACTATTGTGTGGTGAATTCTTTCTGACTCGGTGCCCTGATAAAATGAAACTATGTGAGTAAATTGTAAGTGCTCACCACAGATAGTCTTATTATCTGCATTATTACCCAGAGGAACGATTGCAGTTAGTTCCCTCATGGGAATGTTGTCTGACTTTTGTGAAGACACTTTTTTTAATATGTGTTCTATTTATTTATTTTTTTTTCAGATGAGTTTCTCTGTACAGCTCTAATTTCTTCCATCACCTTCTGTGGGTGGTACAACTGTTCAACTGGGACTTTTGGGACAAGTCTATAATAAGGAGTTGATTCCATCTTTAATGAATTATTAATGCTAATCTACACTCTGATGAAATTGAGTTTTAGTTGAAATATCCATCACAGGCAGCTCAGTTATTATAAAGTAGACAACTGGCAAATATTCTAAATCTCTTGAAAAAATAAAAAGATAATGTCAATTTTTGAATCTTGTAATTCTGCTATTGCTGTCATCATGACTTCAAATAGCATGTGTTTATTTTCCTTTGAATGTTGTCTCAGCTCTGACAGTCGTGCTGTTTGTGTTAGACATGCAACAAATCACAAATAAATCAGTTCATATTATGGTAATGTAAGGAACTCCAGTCTGTTCCTTTTCATTGTGTACTGTCTAGCTGTTTTGAACGACGGTGTGAACACTTCCACCTGCTCCCAGTAGGCTTGATTTGGTGAGACACATTGCCTGTATGTTTGCCTATCGTCCCAATAGATCGACTGAAGATGCCATCTCTCATGTCCTCCACTCCTCCCTCACTCACATCGCCAGCAAAAGTGGGAACTACTTAAGGCTGCTATTTATTGACTATAGCTCAGCCTTTAACACCATAGTTCCCATTAAGCTAACCGCCAAACTCCTGGATCTCGGCCTGAATCCTTCTCTCTGCCACTGGATTGAGGACTTCCTCACTGGCAGGCCTCAGGTGGTGAGAGTAGGCCAGTCCACCTCCTCCTCCATCACCCTGAGTGTGGGAGCTCCACAGGGCTGTGTCCTGAGTCCCCTGCTCTACTCGCTCTACACACATGACTGTTTGTCCACACACAGCTCCACCTCTATCATCAAATTTGCTGATGTTACTGTTGTCCTGGGCCTCATTTCCAACTACAATGAGATGGCATACTTGGACGAGGTGGAGCATCTAACATCATGGTGCCAGGACAGCTGTCTCTCTCTGAATGTTGGCAAGACCAAAGAACTGATTGTGGATTTCAGGAATAGACAGCAACGGACATACTCCCCCCCCTCATGATCAGCGGGTCACCAGTAGAGAGAGTGAGCAGCTTCAAGTACCTGGGTGTAAACATCTCAGAGGACCTGACCTGGACTGCTCACATTCAGACACAGGTGAAAAAAGCCAGGCAAAGACTGTACCACCTGTGCCAGCTGAGGAAATTCAGGGTTTCACCAGCTATCCTGAAAACTTTCTATTTAGGGGCGATAGAAAGTGTATTAACTCAGTGCATCACAGCGTGGTATGGGAACAGCACCAGTCATGACCGCAAAGCCCTGCAAAGAGTAGTGCGCTTATCCGAGCGTATCTCAGGGTCAGCTCTCCCGTCTCTGCAGGACGTCTACACCAAACGCTTTCTGTTCTGTTCTCGTTGTTACTGTGTAACAACCTGTTATAAACCTGTTTGCACATTATACTTCTTTATACATTTGTTAACCACATATTTATAAGTCTACAGTTTACTCACTGCACAGTATACTTCACTTATTTTATTCCACTTCTTTATTTTATTTTTTTACTTTTTTCTTCTACTTGACTTGATTATTTATTATTCTACTGATATATATATATATATATATATATATAGTACTTTTTTATTCTATTTCTATTATAATTTCCTCCTTGTGTTTTTAACTGTGAATTTGCACTGTCCATGGAGCGGACCTGTTTACATTTCACTGCCGGTTGTATATTCTGTATATAACTGTGTATGTGACAAATAAAACTCTTGAATCTTGAATCTTGTATAACTGCTGGGGCTGTGCTGACTGCAGAACTCACAAACATATATTGAACATGCTTTGCAGGTTCATCAAGTTTGAATTTGACTGGAAAAAAGGAAGAAAAAATAAATGCAAAATCTTACTATGAACACCATGATTCATAGCCTGTAGATAAACACTTTAAAGGGGTCCTATAATGTCCCTTTGTACAAGATGTAAAATAAGTCTCTGATGTCCCCAGAGTGTGTATGTGAAGTTTTAGCTTAAAATACCCCACAACATTTTTTTTTATAGCATGTTAAAATTGTCAGTTTTTGAGGGTGAGCAAATAATAATAATACATAATTTGTTACATTTATATAGCGCTTTTCTGGGCAAATTTGGCCAGGATGCTGGAGTTACACCCTACTCTTTTTCCGAAGGACATCCTAGGATTTTTATGACCACAGAGAGTCAGGACCTCAGTTTAATGTCTCATCCGAAGGACGGATGAATGTGCAGCAAAAATGTGCTGTTTTTGTATGTGTCTCTTTAAATGCAAATAAGCTGCTAGAGGGCAGAGATTCAAGAGCTTGAGTTAGCAGCTCCGATTACCTCACTAAACACACACTAAAAAAAGACAGAAACTGTTCCGCTTTTTATGTTCAAACCGGAGTTGGACAATGATGGAGAGACTCAAGAAGAAGTGACAACATGTAAAATGAAGCAGGACGTTTCTGGATTAGTTGATGAATTAATGAAGCTGATGTGGTGTTAACTATCTTCAAGTCATTGATTAGCATATCTGTCATGATAATCTATACATCGCTTGTGAAATGTTGTAAAATGCCTTCAGAACCAGAGAATATATGCTGAATGACAATAGAACATGTATAGTTTAGTTTAATAATAGTCATGGCAGCGGCTATTTGCACCAAGTGCAAATAGCAATAAATGCTATTTACACCAAGTGTAAATAGCAACAAGATTATATTTACACTCAGTAAAAATAGCATATTTTCTTAATGATAATTGCTATTTACACTAAGTGCAAATAGCAATAGATGCTGTTTACGCCGCGTTAATATCAACTAGATTCTATTTATACTCAATGAAAATAACATTTTCTTAGCGATAGATGATATTTACACTAAGTGCAAATATCTGTAGATGCTATTTACTAAGTGAAAATAGTGATATATTCTATTTACACCATATAAAAGTAGCAGTTTTTTGCAATATGTGTAAATAGTTATTTATACTTTTATTTTGACAGATACATACACCTCAGTATTGTTGTACATTAACAGGATGCAATAATAACAGTGTAAATGATTATATTTATTAAAATTATTAAATGGATGCCACCTTATGGGACAATAAAAGCCCTCCCTGCACCGACCCCTAACCTTACCCAATAAATGCTTTTATTATTATTAAACATTTCCTTAGGCACTTTACTTCCATGTTTAGAACAGTTTCTTCATTTTTATTGAAAGTAAATGCCTTTCTGATGTGATTTGTTAAGAAAAAAGAGAAAAGAGCCAACTCTGCTAAAGGCAGATTCGAACCTGTGTTGATCGCGTCCAAACAATGACCCATTAGCCGTACGCTTTAGTGATTGCATCACTGAAGACGTTGAATTATGGGCATTTTTTTCTTTTTTAAATGATGTTTGGCACAACCAGGCATTGTTAGGCGGAGCTAGTGCAAATAGCACTTGCCAACAAGGCACGCTATTTGCACTTGGTGTGAATCGACACTCTGCATAACTTATGTTGTCATTTTGTTTTTATAACATGCTATTGCATTTGTGTTATGTACTGTATTGCAATAAATGTAAAAAGATGGATGCGACGGCTTGAGCAGAATGTGCTCTACTACAACAACTCTTTCTCTTGTTAACATGGCCTTTGTGGCATGCTCCCAGGGGCAGGGTTTGAGTTAATTTTAGGGTTAGTGATGTCACTAAGCTGTGAAGAAGCTTGTTGTCGTCTCTACCAGACGTTTGTTGTAGTCCTTAAAAAGCAATATCTTTCATAGAAAATATCTCCATTTGCTTTGAGCGTCGTAACTTTGCAGATGTTGTTTATGCTCAAACAGCAACATTACACACTAGCTAAAGTTAAAAAGTGAAATCATAATCAACCACTCCTTTAATAAAACTGTTAAAAATTGTTATTCTGGTTTACTCTATTTAGTGTCAATGCTATATATTTTTTTAATTTAATTTTATTTATTCTTTATATTTATTTTATTTTATTTATTCTGTATTTTCTTTTATTCATTTTTTATTTTATAATTTATTTAATTGTTAAGAGTACAATGAGAAAAATATGTTTTATAAATACATTTTATAAATAAAAACAATTTTGCAAGCTTTATACCCAGCATTTCAATTAGATGTAAGATCATATTGATTCTAGTGTTTACATACTGTGAAGTTAAATAATTTCATGCAAAATACAAACTGAAGCTATAATTAACTATAAGTATAGGTACAAAATCCAGTATTAGTTTCTCTAGAAACTTAATTATTTTTTAATTATAATAATTATAATATATTTATATTACTTTTAATTAAGATGAATTTCAGTTGGAAACAAATGACCCCACACAAAGGAGAATGAAGTACACTATGAATGCACAATAATATTTTCATAGATTCAGACATTCAGACGTTAAAATAAATCAATAAATACATTATTTATGTTTAGAGAAGGTGTTTGTACTGTGAACTGAGTTACAGATTCAGGCTATTAAGACTTCATACATTCATGAGCTTTGGAAAGAGAAATTTAAGAACATTAGTTTTACATAACTTTTAGTGGTCTCTTGCTGATAAAATTGACCTCCAGCTTAAAACCTTCAATTTGAGTTTTTAAGGTTTAATTTAAATACAAATAAATAATTGCTCAGGATAATGTAGGTGGGCACTCTTATTCCCTGCCTGCCTGCAAAACGTCCAAACCATCAAACAAAATAGTAGTGACTTCCATCAATGGGCCCTATTTTAATGATTTGAGTGCACATGTCTGAATCCACTTTTGCTACCTTAACGATGAAAAAAATTGTTCACAGTACTGTTGCCACACCAGGCTCATGGTCCAAAAGGGTTATACCTCATTTCTTAATGAGTCATGGGTGTATTTTGGGCGTAATGTGCAATAAACAAATCAGAGTCTCCTCTCCCATTCCCTTTAAAAGCCATTTGCACAATGGTGGATTCACTATTTACGTGGAATTTGCGAGTGGAAAGACTGAAGACTTCTCCAGAGAGGACTATTTGTTTTGTGTGCTGCTGCACGTCCCTGTGTGTGTAATAAGCAGAGTGTGAGCTTGTTGTGCACCCGCCTATAGGCACATATTACTAATGCGCCATTTAAATAACACAAAAAATACTGCACTATTGACTTTAGACCAGGTTTTTGTTGGTCAATGGCGCAGTTGAATTCAGTTGCTTCAAAATAGCAATGTGCCAACAATGCGTCTGAATACACCTCGTTTTCAGATGCGAGTGCATTTGCTATTTAAACAACGTGGTGCTGGACGTGAAAATGATAACTGTGTCAGGCTGAGACTAGCAAAAAACACTTGCATTGCATTGCATTGTGCTTGGGTGTATGATAATGTATGACAAGGGCTGAATCCAAAATTGTCCCATATAACCTTAAATAGGGCACTATTTGAGGGGACAGCCATTTTTTAGTGGTGTACGAAACAATAGTGGACGTTATTGAGTGCACTCATTCAATCCCACATTGCACCACAATAACGAGTGTACTGCTGATGTACACTCAACGGCTGTCCAACTTCACTTACTCGTTTTCATTCACTCCTTCAAGTGAACTGCATTAGTGGACTAAAGTAGGGAATAGTGATTGAGGGTTTAGGGGGTGATTTCAGATTCAGCCAAGGTGTGTTTCTTTCAGTGCTTACTGTGTACTGAACAGATTTGTCTGGGCATAAGTGTTTCAAGCTTTTTACATCTACTAAAATTTTCCCAGCGAAAGGAAATCAATGCACCATTTTCATCACTGCCTCCAGTCAACCTCTTACCACTGTCTGCTTACTATGCAGTGACCCCAGAACTTAGTGAGACAAACTAGACTGATTCCAAAAATTCAAAAAGATTAGCAATTTTCCAAAAACACCTCAATTATGTTTTGAGAAGAAGGCGGAACACTGTGGTATACTTAAGACTTTTGATCATAGCGGGATATCTGTTCAAATGAAAGACAGGACAAGAGAAGCAGGCCGTTATTGGAAAGCTTTGGTCTATCATCAAAGTGAACATGTTTATTCCATACATTCATCATCCTGATCGACACCTCGCCTCAGGGAACAGATTAAATTTAACATTAGCAGACATCAAAAATGCTTTGTTAATTATAGCACAAATGGCAACAGAGATTTCCCGTCATGTATATCCCATCTTTTGACTTCTCAAGGGTGGTCTGAATTGCCTGATCTAACCAATAAGTACTTCCGACCCCTACATTGAGTTGGGAATATTGTCTTATCTCTCTTTATAGTAATTCAGCACTGTCTGTTATCTTTCATGCATATGGGATGTATGAACATTTTCCCCAGAGGGGATGAGGACAGAAATAATGAACAGAGCCCAAGAAACATGCAGTTAATTATCTATTGCTCACTCATATATCAGTGCCACTGGAGTCCGGATGTTTTCATCAGCTCAAGGTGAAATAAGGATACTTTAAAAACTAATCTGAATGTGGATATTAGATTATTAAAAAAAATAACAACACAAGGACGAATTAAAAATGGGCTACATAATATAGGCTTTCCACGAACAAGACATACTTAGGTGTCCCATTACTATAAACGTATTAGAGACACAAAAATTGCATGGTTTTTTTTTTCTGTCTTTTATGGTATTATTATCTAACATACACTCACCTAAAGGATTATTAGGAATACCATACTAATACTGTGTTTGACCCCCTTTCGCCTTCAGAACTGCCTTAATTCTATGTGCCATTGATTCAACAAGGTGCTGAAAGCATTCTTTAGAAATGTTGGCCCATATTGATAGGATAGCATCTTGCAGTTGATGGAGATTTGTGGGATGCACATCCAGGGCACGAAGCTCCCATTCCACCACATCCCAAAGATGCTCTATTGGGTTGAGATCTGGTGACTGTGGGGGCCATTTTAGTACAGTGAACTCATTGTCATGTTCAAGAAACCAATTTGAAATGATTCGAGCTTTGTGACATGGTGCATTATCCTGCTGGAAGTAGCTATCAGAGAATGGGTACATGGTGGTCATAAAGGGATGGACATGGTCAGAAACAATGCTCAGGTAGGCCGTGGCATTTAAACGATGCCCAATTGGCACTAAGGGGCCTAAAGTGTGCCAAGATCCCCCACACCATTACACCACCACCACCAGCCTTGCACAGTAGTAACAAGGCATGATGGATCCATGTTCTCATTCTGTTTATGCCAAATTCTGACTCTACCATCTGAATGTCTCAACAGAAATCCAGACTCATCAGACCAGGCAACATTTTTCCAGTCTTCAACTGTCCAATTTTGGTGAGCTCGTGCAAATTGTAGCCTCTTTTTCCTATTTGTAGTGGAGATCAGTGGTACCCGGTGGGGTCTTCTGCTGTTGTAGCCCATCCGCTTCAAGGTTGTGCGTGTTGTGGCTTCACAAATGCTTTGCTGCATACCACGGTTGTAATGAGTGGTTATTTCAGTCAAAGTTGCTCTTCTATCAGCTTGAATCAGTCGGCCCATTCTCCTCTGACCTCTAGCATCAACAAGGCATTTTCGCCCACAGGACTGCCGCATACTGGATGTTTTTCCCTTTTCACACCATTCTTTGTAAACCCTAGAAATGGTTGTGTGTGAAAATCCCAGTAACTGAACAGATTGTGAAATACTCAGACCGGCCCGTCTGGCACCAACAACCATGCCACGCTCAAAATTGCTTAAGTCGCCTTTCTTTCCCATTCTGACATTCAGTTTGGAGTTCAGGAGATTGTCTTGACCAGGACCACACCCCTAAATGCATTGAAGCAACTGCCATGTGATTGGTTGATTAGATAATTGCATTAATGAGAAATTGAACAGGTGTTCCTAATAATCCTTTAGGTGAGTGTAAAATTAACATAGCATAAAAGGTACCTAGTTATAAACACATCAAATCTATCCCCTTATAATTGTGATTTTGGCTTGTCCCACCTCTGAGGCTCCTCACATAAGCTTTTCAATTCAATAGACTACAGCAAGTAAAACTTGCATTATTTATAAACTTGTTGTAATAAACACAAATACAACTATATAAAGATAATATTAATAACTATAATATTGTATATAAAAAAATAAATATAAATATAATTTTTGTGTGCAACCCTGTTACTACATGATTCTTCCCATATTAGCATAAAACATAGCCTGTGAAACTTAATGTAACAGGAAATAAAGGTGCTGTTTGTAAAAATGACAGCTAGTCAAAAAAGGGAAAGAGAAAGGAAAAAAAAAACAAACACAAAAAACATGCACACTGACACAGAAACTAGAGAGGTGTTAGGTATGTGTCATTGTTTCATTATTGTTTCATTATTGTTATTGTTGTTGTCAATGTTATTATATTATTATTATTGATATTACTATTGCAATTGTACCGTCAATACAAAATATTATCCTCATCATATACATCAATGTATATTATTATTATTACTGTTATTACTGTTGGTATTATTATTGATACAAATGTTATTATTATTATTATTATTATTATTATTATTGATTTTACTTTTCTCTGTCAACACATATTATCATCACCATTTTTTTGTGTTATTACCACTATTATTAATGTTATCTATTATTATTATTGATATTGCTATTGCTGTCTACACAACTTATCACCATCTTTAGTATCATTATTGTTATTATTACTGTTATTATTATTACTGATTATTACTGTTAACACTATTACTGTTGCCGTCATCACAAAATATTATTATAATTTTTATTATACATGCTATTACTATTTAAATACTTCTACTATTACTACTATTATTTGTTATTTCTGCATTTTTATTTTGTTATTTATTTTTATTTTTTTGCTGTTACTATTACTGCTGGTTTATTTTTGTTTTTGTGTTTTGTTGTTGTGTTCTGTGTTCACTAAGTTTTGCAAAAAAAAAAAAAAAGAAAAAAAAAAAAAAAAAAAGAATGACAGCTAGTATTTGAAATGGGTACTGCAATAAAAATTCTAAATATGGTTTGCCCCGCCCCTCCTCCTCAGACGCTCACATGGGTTGCCAGTTTGAGGACACGCAACAGGAACGAGTGCAATTGTCAATAGAAGGCGAGGAGACTTACACACTGTAAGTTGATGAGTTGATTTATCTGTGTTTTAATGTGCTTTTTTTGATTTTTAGATGGGCGCTGAGGCTAAAGCAAAGGTAGAATCTGCGATCTCTGACACAGTTTATTTGCAGGCTTCCATGGCTGCAATATGATGTGTTTTACGCCAACTGGAAACCTGTGGTGTCTAAATACTATTGGGTAAACTGGCAGCGTGCGTTATCACACAGACATTCCGACACGGAACGCACCTTTCAATGTGACCTTAGCATGTTTCCTAAATATCTGCAAACATATGATGGTATTTTTATGCTTTAGTACAGTCAAAAACTTACATACAGCACCTTTAACATAATTTATTTGTTCAACAGAGGGATGGAAAGAAAAATCTCACTTATAATATTATGGGTAGTCTGAGTTTTGCTCTGTTTAGGGTGGGTTTGATTTCAGTAATTTTCCAGTGGTCATTAGTTACCTTGGTTTCTCATTGCTTGTTTTGTTAATTAATTTGTTCAGTATATTTAAGCCCTATTTATTTAATTTCTTGGTCAGTCCTGTCATGTTTTTTTCCGCCTGTTCTGTTCCTTGTTTTGAGGGTTCTGTTGAATAAATCTGATACTGCTGCGTATGGATCCATCTTCTCACCTTATTGCAACCCACATGACACATATGCATGAAAATCTCTTCTGGTTTGAAACCCACAGCTTAATTCGCAGATCCTTCATGTCGGATATGACTCACTAATATTAAATAGCCTACATATTGGAAAAGATTTGCACCTACAGCACACATTACAGACATTGATGCACAAATGCACCAATGCAAAGAATAAACCAGTGTTATAAACTCCTTGATTTTGCTAAACAAAATAATATAATGTGCATGCACAATAAACCAGAGTAAACTTTATTTACATCGCTGGTCAGAAAGGTTTTTGCAGGTTTTAATAAAATGTTTCTTAACAGTTGTCATAATAAGCATATTTCCAGTACGTGCCTCAGGCTTGCATAGTATTGTCAACTCACTCATCAGACTCCTCTGTAAACTTCGACAGTTGTTTGAACCGGATCATTCAGTTCTTTTTGAGTCCGACGTGCTACTTCGGCTGTGCGTCTTGCATCATCAACCCGGAACTAAAGTTCGATTCAGTTCGATTAATGAACCGGCTTGAACGGTTACTTCCTGAGAACTGGCTCAAAAGAACGATTCGTTCAAGAATCAAACATCACAATTCTGGTTGATGATCAGCATTTTCTGATAGTTAATCTCCTTCCACTGACCATTTGTTTTTAAAGAAATTAAGTAAAAATAATAAAAAAAATAAAAATTCAGGTTTAAACCCTATTGTGGAAAGTGCTGACTACACTTATCTTTAGTAAAATATGTGTCATAGTTAAAATGAGTTATTGTGACAATATGAATAATGTATTATGCATGCTTTATGAGTGCTCAATACAATGTTTCCCATACACTGGCAAAATAAAATGCCTGAATCCTGGTAATAAAATGGCAAGTGTTCAAAGAGAGTCAGAAATAGAGAGCCACAGATAGCTGGTACTAATCATAATTACTCAAAGCATGTCTGCAGAGAGAACATTGCACTTGTCAATTTCTCTGTTATATGTGGAACAACAGCATATCTTGTTCTATTGCCAGTACATTTTAACACTGAAGAGGATGATAGAGATTTGACCATTTCCTCTAAAGGAAATTAATAAAAAGCTGCACTTTTCCCACTCAAAATTGGAACATAGTCATGACAATTTTGTGACTTCTTTGTGTAAATAGGGAATTGAAAATGCAAACCTGTTTTTTTCATTTTTTTATTTTTATTTTTTACAGACATGAAACTGAAAGACTGATAATCTGATATACACTACATTCCCAAAAGTTTTGTGACGTCTGCCTTTACATGCACATGAACTTTAATGATATCCCATTTTTAATCCGTAGGGTTTAATATGGATTTGGCCCACCCTTTGCCGCTATAACAACTTCAACTCTTCTGGGAAGGCTTTCCACAAGGTTTAGGAGTGTGTTTATGGGCATTCCTGACCATTCTTCTAGAAGTCTCTGCTCTAATTCATCCCAAAGGTGTTCTATCGGGTTGAGGTCAGGACTCTGTGCAGGCCAGTCAAGTTCCTCCACACCAAACTTGCTCATCCATTTATGGACCTTGCTTTGTGCACTGGTACGCAGTCATGTTGGAACAGGAAGGGGCCATCCCCAAACTTTTCCCACAAAGTTGGGAGCATGAAATTGTCCAAAATGTCTTGGTAAGCTGAAACATTAATAGTACATTTCACTGGAACTAAGGGGCCAAGCCCAACCCCTGAAGAACAATCCCACACCATAATCCCCCCTCCACCAAACTTTACACTTGGCACAAAGCAGTCAGGCAAGTACCGTTCTCCTGGCAACCGCCAAACCCAAACTCAAAACCCAAACTCATACACTGGATTTCCAGACAGAGAAACATGATTTGTCACTCCAGAGAACACGTCTCCACCGCTCCAGAGTCCAGTGGCTGAAAGTCCAGTGCAAAAAAGATGTCCTTTACACCACTGTATGTAAGGCTTGGATGCAGCTGCTTGACCATGGGAACCCATTCCATTAAGCTCTCTACGCACTGTTCTTGAGCTAATCTGAAGCCCACATGAAGTTTGGAGGTCTGTAGCTATTGACTCTGCAGAAAGTTGGCGACTTCTGTGCACTCTGTGCGCCTCAGCATGCGCTGACCCCGCTCTGTGATTTTTTTTTATTTTTTATGTGGCCTACCACTTCATGGCTGAGTTGCTGTTGTTCCCAATTGCTTCCACTTTGTTATAATACCATTAACAGTTGACCGTGGAATATTTAGTAGTGAGGAAATTTCACGAATGGACTTATTGCACTGGTGGCAGTCTATCACGCTTGAATTCACTGAGCTCCTGAGAGTGACCCATTCTTTCACAAATGTTTGTAGAAGCAGACTGTATGCCAAAGTGTTTGATTTCATACACATGTGGCCATGGAAGTGATTTAAGGGGGTGTCTGAAGGTCTTTACAATTGCAACATATATTCCTAAATGCATTTTTATTATTTTTTTTTTTTTATTTTTTCTGGCTCTGGCTATTTTCTGAATTATGAAGTGATAAAAAAAGAAACTAAAAATCACCTCTGTAAAAACCTTTAACTCTAGTATCTCAACAAATTTGAACCTGGCTTTATCCAGTGTTCAGCTTTCTGTTATGGAAATTATGCATTTAATTAGGCATTTATACACTCACCTAAAGGATTATTAGGAACACCTGTTCAATTTCTCATTAATGCAATTATCTAATCAACCAATCACATGGCAGTTGCTTCAATGCATTTAGGGGTGTGGTCCTGGTCAAGATAATCTCCTGAACTCCAAACTGAATGTCAGAATGGGAAAGAAAGGTGATTTAAACAATTTTGAGTGTGGCATGGTTGTTGGTGCCAGACGGGCCGGTCTGAGTATTTCACAATCTGCTCAGTTACTGGGATTTTCACACACAACCATTTCTAGGGTTTACAAAGAATGGTGTGAAAAGGGAAAAACATCCAGTATGCGGCAGTCCTGTGGGCGAAAATGCCTTGTTGATGCTAGAGGTCAGAGGAGAATGGGCAGACTGATTCAAGCTGATAGAAGAGCAACTTTGACTGAAATAACCACTCGTTACAACCGAGGTATGCAGCAAAGCATTTGTGAAGCCACAACATGGGCGGATGGGCTACAACAGCAGAAGACCCTACCGGGTACCACTCACCCACCGGGTCCATCCCTTTATGACCACCATATACCTATTCTCTGATGTCTACTTCCAGCAGGATAATGCACCATGTCACAAAGCTCGAATCATTTCAAATTGGTTTCTTGAACATGACAATGAGTTGTACTACTGTACTAAAATGGCCCCCACAGTCACCAGATCTCAACCCAATAGAGCATCTTTGGGATGTGGTGGAACGGGAGCTTCGTGCCCTGGATGTGCATCCCACAAATCTCCATCAACTGCAAGATGCTATCCTATCAATATGGGCCAACATTTCTAAAGAATGCTTTCAGCACCTTGTTGAATCAATGCCACGTAGAATTAAGGCAGTTCTGAAGGCGGAAGGGGGCCAAACACAGTATTAGTATTGTGTTCCTAATAATCCTTTAGGTGAGTGTATATCAGCATATTTAATTAGACAATTCTGCATTTTCATATTTAAACATACCATTTTAGAAAACAGTTGTATTTTGTACTGTGATTAATCAATTGAGGAAAGTACATGATATCTATTTTTTAAAATGGTTACCCTTTTTACCTGTGGTGTCTTGCCTTATGTGCAGGTAAGACATATATACATTCAATTAAATTCAATTCAATTCACATTTATTTGTATAGTGCTTTTCACAATACATATAGTTTCAAAGCAGCTTCACAGAAAATGCATGTGTCTATATTACAATTTAAAGTGGTTTGTTATCGGAGGAGACTGTGTCCAAGTTATGCACATTCCTAAGTATTGTATCCTACAATCCAAGTAGTGAATTTAATGAACTAGTGAATTAGTGAACTTATTTCTTCCAAATGTACTTTCACTTTCTTTCCACTTCTAAACAATAATCCACAAAGGGACCACTAAAGGACCATCTTGCTATCATTACACTCTTAAACTCCAAGGAGAGACAATTCATCACATCATTACTTGAAGCATGACCGCAAGCTTGTGATCCTCGTGGGTCAATACAGCAACTGGGGCTGAATCTGAACAACAGTTGCTTATTTACAGAGCCGCTGCCTGGCTGCCTGCCTGATGCGTATGGATGCCCTCTTTATTTGGGCTATTGCTAAACAGAGGGAAGAATAATATTAATATAGAGAGGTTATATTTGCACTGCTACATCACCTGATCAATATTAGATCACATTAAGGGTAGACAAGGGGAACCAGTCTTGGTGCCTGACATCCTAATCTGGTCTGGGGAAGAGAATCAATGCATTAGGCACAAAGATATTCCAGCCTCCGTCTATATCATCCATCAACAAACTCATCTCATCAACCTATTTATTCTGCTGCCATAAACAAAAACGGCCTCTATCTGGTGTCATGGAGCCAGAGAAGGTCTCCAGGCGAGGATCTATGCTGAGCCAGTCGTAGACAACTCCATCAAACAGGCAGGTAGACATAAGCTCAAATGGGTAGATAATGGGCTGATCTGCATAACACCGATCTAGGGTTGAGAAAACAATTTCTCTCGCACAAATGATAGCATGAAAGCCATTATCAAATGTGCCCTCGGTTGAGCTCTGCCACAATAAGTTATGTTGTATCGGTCGATGATATTTGCTGGGAGGGCGAAGGGCGATCGTACAGTTTCATTTGCAAACATCTCCCATATCATCCATTAGTGAGGAGCGCGCCAGTCATTGCTCTTCTGTCTGGCTTCTCGTGGGTAGTGTGTCTACGGGTGGTGCAATTAATGAATTTTTAATCAGGGTGTTCTTTGGTTGCAGTTTGTGTCTTGTTTCCATATTGCTGAGTGATTTGATATGGTGAACACCTACTGTGTCTCTGAAAATAATATGGATCTAATGAATGAGGATTACGTTCAACAGGAATTTTAAAACCTGACATGAAACAGTTAGTAATGATCTGATGATATTATGAGTCTACCATTCTCATATCCTTAATATTAATACAACTACAGTTAGCCAGTATGAGGAAAGGCCATATGAAATAGTTTGGATGAGCCACTTTCAAAGCTCTTGTAAAACAGACATTGCACAAGAGATATCTCTAGCTCTAAAATGTAATTGAATGAGCCACCTGATCTGTCATAATCGGACAACAGATTAATTGTCAGTGTTATGTTATGTTTTGTCTTAGTTTTCATTGTGTTCAGTTGCTGTTTTCCTTTTACAGTTTCAGTCAGTTCTTTGTTCTGTATTGTTTATCAGTTGTGGAAGAGTGGTTTGTTACTGAATTATTGAGTTGAGTTATTGATTTATTTCTCCTTTGATCTCCGTTGTGTTTGTTTTATTTTGTAATCAAGCACTTTCTTTTGGATACTTCCTCATTGTGTGCTATATACACAGCCACTTTCCATGACAGAAGGCTGAAAAAAAGACTGAAGATTACCTCCTCTTCTCCCTCTGACAGAGCAAATGGCCACTGGAGCAATAAGTTTACAGAGTTCCTGCTGTATTACCCTCTGGTGAGCTGGAGCATTCACTTGCTCAAGGCTTGCTTTCGAGAGGGACTCAATGACGCACTGTATCAGTTCCTGTCTCCCAGTAGATCCAGTTTAGGATTACAGGGATATAAGAACTATGTTCTCTAGCTGAATGGTTCAGATTTCGTTATTGAGGAAATCTCAGAGTCATTTTTAGTGAATGCAATCTCAGATTCTGTTCCAGAGAATGAAAACCCAGAGTCCGCTCCAGTGAGTGAAATTCCAGAGTACATTCCAGTGAGTGAAATTCCTGTGTCCGTTCCTGTGAGTGAAATTCCTGAGGCCGTTCCAGTGAGTGAAATTCCTGTGTCCGTTCCAGTGAGTAAAATTCTCAAGCCTACTCTGGAGGAAGTAGTTCCAGAACTGTTTTTTCCTGTCTCTTGTGACATGATTGAAGAGGTGGTAATTTCCCTATATGTTACTGCTGCTATGTGTGTCTGGGCCACACTCACATTCACTCTATCCCTTGAGCACAGTCCTGAACCCGCTCCAGCTCAAGAGCCAGCTCCAGCCCATGTGTCCACTCCACAGTTTGCTTCAATCCATGTGTCCGCTTCAGAGCCCATTCCAGACCATGAGCCCGCTCCAGAGTATGTTCCAGCCCCAGAGCTAGGCCCAGATAAAGCAGTGCTGTCCTTGATAGCCTCTACCATCTTGGGGGTATGGGTGGCATACACTGCCGTAGCTCCTCCCTGATCTAATTGTGCCTCCCTGGCTCTCTGCACTTCTGGCACCTCCCTGGCTCCCTGGGCTACCACCTCCTCCCTGGCTCCCTGCAGTGCCGGCACTAATAAAAATAAGATGCAATGTAATTTATACAGTAATCCAAAACTATTAAAAGATAACTAATAATAATGTATTTGTATTCATAATAAAGTATTCTTTTATATATACATATTTGAATGTAAACACCCTACAATTGACTTGGCAAGAATTATTATTAATATTAGTAGAATAATAAATTTAATTATAACATATCCACTAGGAGGCAAGTTTAACCCTTTGACACGTACGATCACACCCGTTTGATCAATCTAGGCTGGTCTCTGGTGCGTACGATCACACGGGTGTGATTAGAACGCTCAGTGATCAACTGCCAAATTCAAAATTTCAAATCTGCTTTAGCGCGCTGAGCCAAAGACTGAGCGAGTGAGAGACTGACTGAACTCAGTGTCTTTTAATGTTTAGTTTAGGTTTCATACACTTCAAATTACATTACACAACTACAAAAATAGCAGCAAAAACTAAATATAGTTTGTAATTGCATACTAATATAAATATATATATAACAGCAAGATATCAGTGTTGTAAACATATAATGGCCCGTGAAAACATTACCGATCAAATAACACAATCATTTTCTACCCTTTGACACGTACGATCAGTCTGGGCTGTTCCCTCACGTAATGTCACATATATCAGGAGAAGTGGGTGATCTTGTGTTGTAAATCCAGCAGGCTTCGGCTCCCTGGTCCTGTTGGAAACACATAATGGTGGCGCCCCACCCACAGCTCGTGATAACTTACCGAACAACTAACATATATTTTTAATAAGTATATAAACCATAAGTAGTTCACTTGCATGCATTTAATTTAGTTAACAAGTTTGAAAATATTTTGTATAAACAAATAATAATAAAAAAATAAAAAAAAACATTTGAACAGTCAAGCACTGCAAGCAAGTTGTCACTGTTGACGTCACTGTTACCTCACACTCGTGCTGGTACCAACTTCACATACAATTTTAATAAAATGTACCAGTTTTTAACTACTTCAGAGAAAATGGCAGACAATTTATTTAAAAGAAGACAACTGACAAGTGAGGAAATTGAGGAGATTTTTTTTAATTCTGATGAGGAGAATTTTGACAGTGAGGCAGAGAGCGATGAAGACCTTCCCCTGAACCTTGAAGCTCTTGACAACTTTGAGGGTGAAGACGAGACTTCGTCACAACGCCATATCGCAGTGTCCATCCAAAGGAGGGCGACCTGCCTTAGACACTCCTCTGCGCCTTACAGCCAGGCATTTTCTGTCATATAAACATATGCATATAGTTATAAAGATTTTTTTGTACCATAGTATATTTATTGTTTTGTTTATAATACTATTTTGATTGTTGTTCATTGTAATTATATTTATAATTTGTTTTGTAATTTTATTAGAAAGTGTATATATGTATAATAGTTTAAACAAAGCAAAGATGTAGTTTCTCACTAGCAAAGCAGAGAAAAGGTAACTTACATGGTATCTGACATCATGTAAACTATATATATGCAAGCTAATAGTAAGTGAGGCGTGACCATATACCTTTTCTAGTGAGATATAAAACCCAGTAACAATATTAACACTAAAACATAAATAATATATAATATATTCATGTTACGCATCAAGTCAACTGAACCCTAATAACTTTATCGAATGCACGGAGCATTTTTGCAATGTGCAAAAACGACAAACATGACATTTGAACGCCCACATTATTGAGGACTGTTCGTTTTACAAGAAAATTTTGTAAATATCTTTATTCATATTTATTGCATGCTTGTAAATAATTATATGTGCTTCAAAATACGGAAAAAAACTAAAATATACTCACCAATTGTCACGCGGATGTTGTGAGGGAGATGCAAAATGCGTGTGCATGCGAAATTCAAAGCAGTGGAAAAAATAGCAACATAAACATGTCAACCATAGTGTGTACACGCTAACAAATAATGTGAGAGGTTTTGAATTAAAAAAATAAAGCAAAACATTCATAAAGTGCTCACCTGTACGCGGTCAACCACCATGAGCGCCATTGTGACTGCGAAACCTCACGTGTCAAGGTTGATGTGTTACCATGGAAATTAGAACGCACGTCATTGCATAATAACGGTCGCGGTTAAAAACTCACGCCAGACTGCCAGTCTGAATATTTAGAACGTACGTGCGAAAGGGTTAAAGAACCCAAATGCAGCTGATTTTATTAAACTCAAATCAAAACAAAACAAAGACGTGGCTTGACTTGACTTAAAACAAAGACATGGCTAACATAGCCTGAAAATTCACCAACAGTGGGATACAACTTGATTCAATATCAGACAAAAGACACATAGCAAACATGAGGGCTTAAAGACACATGGGCTAAGGACAAGACAAGGGGCACCTGTGAACAATGATAGACCAATAAACCAATGACAGCATGACACAGGAACACATGGCAGGATCACATGAGGGTAAGGAGTCACATGACAAACTCAGAAACATGACAATGAACATGATAAACTAAAAACATGAAACATGAACATGAAACGCCAAAACACACTGTGACAGATCCCCCCCTCTATGGGCGGCCCTAGACGCCCAAACAAAAAACCCACAAAAGTCTTGGGGGGTGGTCATGTGGGAGGGATGGTGGGCCAGGCCTGTGCAGAAACACCAGACACAGATCCTGGCATGGCTTAGACGGGCCTGGAGGCATGGGCGGACCTGGACCCTGGGGCGTGGGCGGACCTGGACCATGGGGCTTGGGAGGACCTGGACCATGGGGCGTCGGTGGACCTGGATTGTAGAGCGAGGCCCTCCAGGCCTTCTCCCGGTATCCACTGCCCCCCCCCTCCAAAATCTTCTTGGGCAGGACTATGGGGTCCTCGCCTGGAGCCCCCTCTCGACGCAGGTCTGGGGCTGGAACCCCCTCAGGACGCTGGTCTGGGGCTGGAGCCACCTCAGGATGCTGGTCTGGGGCTGGAGCCACCTCAGGACGCTGGTCTGGGGCTGGAGCCACCTCAGGACGCTGGTCTGGGGCTGGAGCCACCTCAGGACCTGAAAACTCACCAACAGTGGGATTACAGCATTTAATATCAGACAAAGACACACAGCAAACACGAGGGCTTAAATACACATGGGC
This sequence comes from Paracanthobrama guichenoti, assembly GCA_018749465.1. Classification (NCBI taxonomy): domain Eukaryota; kingdom Metazoa; phylum Chordata; class Actinopteri; order Cypriniformes; family Gobionidae; genus Paracanthobrama; species Paracanthobrama guichenoti. Next base: position 9,895,890 of record CM031966.1, on the reverse strand, counting down.
TAAGGACAAGACAAAGGGCACCTGTGAACAATGATAGACCAATAAACCAATGACAACATGACACAGGAACACATGACAGGATCACATGAGGGCAAGGAGTCACATGACAAGACCATGAAGTGCATGACAAACTCAAAAACATGACAGTGAACATGATAAACTAAAAACATGAAACATGAACATGAAACACCAAAACACACTGTGACATGAATTAATTAAAATAATAAAACATGGAATAAAAAAAAAAAAACATAATTATACAATATATATATATATATATATATATATATATATATATATATATATATATATATATATATATATATATATATATATATATATATAAAGATTAAATATATTTATGGTTATTATTATTATTTAAACTATTCATATAAACAGCATTTAGAAAAATATACTCTATATATACTATATTATAATTTGATTTATAACCACAATATAACATACATTTTTGTCACTATTTTATAAAAGCAATAGACAAAAGCTATTTGTTTCAGTAATGTTTGCACGGTACCCGTAAAATCATTCTGAAGTAAAATAAAGCACAGCATCTTGTGGTGTAGTGCTTTCTTTCTTTTTATTTATGTATTTATTTAGTTTTTTTTTTTTTTTTTTTTTTTTTTTTTTTTTAAGCCAGTTTTGTTCATGAAGCCAGTCTCCTTTTAAAAACAAGACAGGCATGAAAGATGATGATTATAAGGCGTTGTGCCCTTTCCAGATTTGTGGGTAGTTAAACAGCTCTGAAAGTATAAGGCTAAAGGGGCAATTAGCTGGTCCGGCTGAAAACATGACATCTCTCAGCATTGTGTTTACAGTATAGTTTTGCTTTAGATTTAACTTTGCTCATCACAGGATTGAAAAGGCAAATTGGCTTACCTCAGATTGATGGAGGCACACAAATAGCTGTAATCAGAGGCTGCGTTACGATAATGAGCAGGCAATACAAAACAGAAGCGAGAACCAACAGTCTTTGATCGTCAGCTCCACCTTTGCCTACTTTAATTAGAGATATGCTAATGCAACATACACTCACAATGGGAGAGGGGTTCCTTGTTCAAGCTTAACAGGGATTCAGAGTGAAAACATAATAAAAACACTATCTTGTAGAGAAAATGTTGAGGTCTATGAATGTTTAATTAATGATAGATAGATAGATAGATAGATAGATAGATAGATAGATAGATAGATAGATAGATAGATAGATAGATAGATAGATAGATAGATAGATAGATAGATAGATAGATAGATAGATAGATAGATAGATAGATAGATAGATAGATAGATAGATAGATAGATAGATAGATAGATCCCTGGGGTCAACTTATAATATTGGTCATAATTTATTTATTTTTAAAACCATTTCTCTCTCTCTCTCTCTCTCTCTCTCTCTCTCTCTCTCTCTCTCTCTCTCTCTCTCTCTCTCTCTCTCTCTCTCTCTCTCTCTCTCTCTCTCTCTCTCTCTCTCTCTCTCTCTGTATAATTAAATGAGCTATTTCTTGCTGATGTGCCTTTAAGAATTCTGTGAAAATGCCGCATTCCATGTTTATTAGCAATTATTTTTCTTTTTTTTTTCTTTTTTTTTTTTTGCCAGGTCTAACATTTCATCGCCTTATAAGAGTAATCCTCTACAAAGTTTAACTGAGATACTGTATATTTTGGGACTGTGACATCAGAAATCTAAGGATTTTGGATCATCTTTTCTGAACAAGGGAGGAAATTAAATAATTTTTTAAGTAAAATTCAGCTTCTTACAATATGACCTCTTTAAAATGATTTTACTTAGAATGTACTTTATAACAAATGTTGAACTGCATCTCACACCAGTTTTCTGAACCTTGGCAAATGTATTTATTTTTAGGAATCTGCAGAAAGCAATGAATAAATAAATGAAATTCTTTTCCCACCCCTTCACTGCCTTGATATCTTATGGGCAGTGAAGTTCTTCATATCCAAATCTCAACTGATAATGCATCAATAATTTAAATGTAGGAAAATATTTACTCGCTGTTATTTATGAGGCAGGTCAAGCAGGTTGTAAAATGTTGGCATAAAGATTTTAGAAAGTTTTATAGAATATTATCCAAAATTATGTATTATAAGAAAGTAAAATAAATAAAGAAAATAAATATCTTGATATAATGAAATTAATAACTGCCTACAAGCCACAGTGACAAAGAAAGGGTCAATAAGTGGTATCAAGTTTCGGTAGTAACAGATCTAATTCGGTCCACTGACAGGTATCCACTGTGTACAGCGCTATCTGCTTGAATGATTAGAAGACCAGCGATGATAATGTTCGGTCATCAGAAAAATTGCTTCACCTCTCCCCCGCTTTGATATTAAAAAGTAATTATGAGTCCTGTGTCAGGTCGTTGTAAATGAGCGCTAATGTGTGAAGTTATATAAATGCTATTTATCACATTTCTATGGAATCCTCCTGTCAGGGCAAGGGCAAAGTTAACGTATGACCTAATGTGCCATATCCACACTGCCTCTAATTATGGCCCCAAACTGTTTTTTCCCCTCACATCTTAACTGGGTTACAGTAGGAACTGCCTGACTCGCATTCAGTCGGACAGTTTCCAATCTGATCTGGTCCACTTGTCTTTTTTTTTTTTTTTTTTTTTTATGGAACTATCTCCGAAAAATATCTAGCGCAAAATGGACAAAATGTAATGAGCAACTCGAAACATTGTATGCATTGAGTATGTCGAGTAATCTGGAGACGTACAAAGAAATTGTTTGTGAACTTTAATCCTAGTACTTTAAAAGTTTTGAAGGCGGTTCTGCCAAGAGCTACTCTTATGAATTTGAATAGTACCATACATCATTGTGCCAAAGTATTACTGAGGGTAATGAAGTGTGAAGTGCAAGTGGAGCTGTGTTCTGTCATAAGATGTAGGAGGAAGCTTTTCTCCTGCAGTGGGGGATTGTGGTTAGCCTTTCGGCAATCATGGACGAGTTCCTCACACCTTCAACTGTGAGAAAAAGAAAGCAGGGTGAGAGAGAAAGAGACAAAGTAGCCTAAGTTAAAATGTGAGAGTAAGCTGTAAATAATTGAAAAGCATCATGATGTGCAAGCACAGATAAGTGTCAATCTTCACTCTGAAGAAGATGGATCTTAAGAGGGCAGAACCATCTGAGCCACAAGCTTCCTGCTTTGAGAACCACAAAGTGGCTGTCTGAAGGAAGCTCTAATTCAGAAAGTGTTTTAATGCGTGCCACAGTGTTGGACTTTTGTTAGTTCTGACATGTTTCCTTGCTCTTTGAGATGATTCGTGTTCAGCTTAGCTCTGATTCATTGGAAAGTCTCTGTTTGAGAGAGTCCTTCATGAAAAATAAAGAAATTTTTTCAACCAGAAAAATTCGGTGGGACAAGTATTCCCAATGTCTGTTTGATGTAAAAACATTTATTGTACAACATCAGAAGCTGTAAGAGTTTCATTAGCTTTAGATCTGAAAAGACAAAAGCGAACTGAATCACAGATCCTTCTAATCTCCAGGCCCATTATACTGAATGGGTATTTCAAAAGGGTTGAATGCTTTTGTGAAATGCATCCACTTTGCGATCAAAACATCATTGAACTCATTGTGTTTAGATGAAAGAGTAAGTAGATGGATGTCCTCATTTCCCTTTGATTAAATATTAAGGGCCAGATTTACCAGCGTAAACACTCTTGGCGTTAAACTACTGTCAGGATTTACTAAAGACACGCAGTGAAAAATTAGCACTGAAAAGGCGTGGACAGGGTTATTTTTGCAGCTGACCTTATTGCATATGCATTTGTAGAAGTCATTTGTAGAACCCCTCTTTTCAGGAGACCACTCTGTGCATGTGCAATGGTGTCTTTGCAAGTCGAGGAAGGAAATAGGTAGGGAAACTAACCTGCCATGGAAAGTCTAAACTCACATCCCAAAATGAAAACATGCACAGAGTAGACTCCTGAAGAAAGGTGTGCTCAGCATTTTATGGCAGTGGTGAATATGTGATATTGACTTTAGGTGTTTCTCATCACATGCTGCTTGTCTCAAGTCCATTCTGGTTGGGAGCTTGGTTTGCCGGGTGAGAGAGAAAGAGAGAGGTGTGCTCTGCATTTTATGGCAGTGTTGACAATGTGATATTCTGGTTGGGAGCTTGGTTTGCCAATGGCGACTGAATGAGATGGGGTGAATTCTGATGAAAGGAGAACACTTTCCATTTTTAGCACCTTCTCCTGAGTCATTACCTTGCATATTCATATTGATGTAATGAAGTTCTGAGTCAAAGAAAACTATATGAAAACCTAGGTAGAACTGAACTGGGGTTCAGACGAAGCAATTCTCAACCAAGGGTGTGAATAGCAAGTCCTAAAGTTGAACATAAGCCCTGTTTCCACCGAAATTACCCGGAACAATTTGTCCTAGGAACTTTTTTCCCTCAGACCTGTTGCTGTCTGCATTTCCATCGCGGTCTAAAGTACCGTGAAGATTAGTCTGGTGACGTAGGACTGCACGCAACTTTCCAAACCCCACTGGATTTCGTCTTCCACAAATACACTTAATAAAGCCTGAACCTCGTCGCCAGTCCATCAGTCATATTTTTTAAATACAAATAGCAAACAACTCTTACTGCATGCACCGGAACTGACTTTTAGGTTAAAATAAAATGCTGGGTGAGCTCAACCAATCAGCATGTTCAGTACCCAAGTCCCACCCCCGAAAGTTCCTGAACTTTGAAAAAACTACCTCACAAGCAGCGCCATTTTGAGGGGGTCATTTAGACCCTGGTTCCTGCGGTCGAAACACACGAGTACCACCCCAATGTCCCTAGTTCATGGGGAAAGGTCCTGCGGTGGACACGTGGCTAAAGACAGTTACCCTGCTAAGATGCATAACTTTTGGATGAGTTATCATTTTAAATAAAGATGCAAAGATGGTATGTGGCTGATGCCCCTGCTGTATTATTTTCCACTGAGACCATTGGTTTAAACTAATAAGGACTTGATTCCTATGCCTCATCGGTACATAGGCTGTTGTAATTATTCCTCATGGTGATTCTCAGTCTGTGCTTCACTGCAGGGCAGGACTTTGTCTCTGTGGTATTTGGCTAAGTGGCCGCCAAATGTTGCAAGTAAGGTCAAATGCATTACCACAACACACCATGATCCTGAGTTTTAGTGTGTTGTCTGGTTTTAATTGGGATGTTGAGGTTACAGGGCTGTTTTGACCCGTTAGCCATTTGATTCATGCCATCTCCAGTGGACACATCCCAGCAGACCTCACGGTGGATATAAAGCAAGCCTCCACATAATACATAATCCCCTCTTTCTAAGATTGGCTGCACACTTTCTCTGTTAGCGGTGGCACTTTTTTTTTTTTTTTTTTTTTTTTGAATTCAGGGCTATTCATTTATAAAGCACCATGAGAGATGTGTAAGGACAGACCAAAGACATAAATCTGTTAAACTGAATTATATTTTCTCTTGTGTTCTTACTCATTCTATTACTCTACAGTGCATCCACTGCTAAATAACTTACATGGGATATTCTGCTGTTGACAAGACCGCTAATGTCCCTTAAATCCATTAAATTTAAATAGAGTTTGCTGATTATATTTCATAAATCCAATTAATTGTTTTTTGCTGAAGGCCTAGATTTTTTGGCCAGAGTAGTTTTTAACTCCATCAGAACCATCCTCAAGTACCGTAATATAAACACAAAACTGTTTTTGTGTAGGTCCAATTTAACAGGAGTGATTGAGGGTGCTAACACAGACCAAGGCCTGTCAGCACAAAAACCTGGCTATCCATTTTAATAAACTAAAACAGAGAAAAAGGTTTTTTTTTCAGCCTTCATTTAAACACTGAGCCACTTTGTACAGTGGCTAAGTTGCTACTTATAGTTGCTACTGTTGAAAATTCCCACTAATGGTGAAGAAACTAGGCAGACACGTGGTTGAGGTTATTATCACCTTTAGTACACTGAAAATAGACTTCATCTAATCAGGCTATTTTTTTTTACTGAGACCTGGAGCCAGACCAAGGCTGTCTGTATTAACTTTGCCGTAGCTGTTTCTCATAGAATTCCTTAGGATTTTAAAAGGCTGATGAGAAATGTTGAAATTGAGAGATATTGTTGAGGTGTTGCTAGCAATGCCAAGGTAATGGATTAGATTCCCAAAGAATCCATAAACTGATGAAATGTAAAAATGTGTATCTTGAATGCAATGCAAGTTGCTTTAGATAAAAGTACCTGCCAAATGCATAAATTTAAATGTATGAAACTCTTATTCCACATATACTTCAAGCTAAATAAAAGAACAAACTAGTCTGACAAAATAAGGTCAACACGACATTCGTTTTGTGTTCATTTTGGGAGTTTGAAACAGTTTGCCAAAGCGAACTTTCTAGGAAAGTGGCTGGTAAACACCTTTAAAACCAGAGGTGGGTAGAGTAATTTCAGAAATATGTACACAGACATATGTACTCAAGTAAAAGTAAAAGTAACAATTGTAATAGTTACTTGAGTGAGAGTAAGAAAGTATTCGATGAAAAAACTACTCAAGTAGTTATTTACTTGTTACACTCAGCTAAAGGATTATTAGGAACACCATACTAATACTGTGTTTGACCCCCTTTTGCCTTCAGAACTGCCTTAATTCTACGTGGCATTGATTCAACAAGGTGCTGAAAGCATTCTTTAGAAATGTTGGCCCATATTGATAGGATAGCATCTTGCAGTTGATGGAGATTTGTGGGATGCACATCCAGGACACGAAGCTCCCGTTCCACCACATCCCAAAGATGCTCTGTTGGGTTGAGATCTGGTGACTGTGGCGGCCATTTTAGTACAGCAAACTCATTGTCATGTTCAAGAAACCAATTTGAAATGATTCGAGCTTTGTGATTCGAGCTTTTGGTGCCTTATCCTGCTGGAAGTAGCCATCAGAGAATGGGTACATGGTGGTCATAAAGTGATGGACATGGTCAGATACAATGCTCAAGTAGCCGTGGCATTTAAACGTTGCCCAATTGGCACTAAGGGGCCTAAAGTGTGCCAAGAAAACATTCCCCACACCATTACACCACCACCAGCAGCCTCCACAGTGGTAACAAGGCATGATGGATCCATGTTCTCATTCTGTTTACGCCAAATTCTGACTCTACCATCTGAATGTCTCAACAGAAATCAAGACTCATCAGACCAGGCAACATTTTTCCAGTCTTCAACTGTCCAATTTTGGTGAGCTCGTGCAAATTGTAGCCTCTTTTTCCTATTTGTAGTGGAGATGAGTGGTACCCGGTGGGGTCTTCTGCTGTTGTAGCCCATCCGCCTCAAGGTTGTGCATGTTGTGGCTTCACAAATGCTTTGCTGCATACCTCGGTTGTAACGAGTGGGTATTTCAGTCAAAGTTGCTTTTCTATCAGCTTGAATCAGTCGGCCCATTCTCCTCTGACCTCTAGCATCAACAAGGCATTTTCGCCCACAGGACTGCCGCATACTGGATGTTTTTCCCTTTTCACACCATTCTTTGTAAACCCTAGAAATGGTTGTGCGTGAAAATCCCAGTAACCATTGAGCAGTACATACCATACACAGTACACACCATACACAACTATCCCAATCACCTTTCTTTCCCATTCTGACATTCAGTTTGGAGTTCAGGAGATTGTCTTGACCAAGACCACGCCCCTAAATGCATTGAAGCAACTGCCATGTGATTGGTTGATTAGATAATTGCATTCATGAGAAATTGAACAGGTGTTCCTAATAATCCTTTAGGTGAGTGTACTTTCAATCTGATTGATAAGAATTGAAAACCCTAAATTTCAGACTACTTGGAGAGCTTTCACACACCTCTCCTTGAAAAATTGACCTTTCCAAATATATATATATATATATATATATATATATATATATATATATATATACGGGTGAAGAATATATATATATATATATATATATTGTGACGGGGTGAAGAAGCACACGACACGAGGATGCAGGTGAGTTCCCCGAAGGGTGGAGTTTTATTGGTGAGGTGTTGGAAAAACGAAAACTAAAGTGAGGCGTTTTAGGTGCTCGGCTTCTCTCTCTTCCTCTCCTCACTCTCTGTGCGCTGTGCTGTGTGGGTCCATGATGTCCCTTCATGGTGGGGCTGGCGGTCACACACTGCTCTCTGCGGGAACAAATAGAGGACAATGTTAGCCAAGTCTTTCGGAGACATCTCTTACTCTACGTCCGTTTGCCAGGTTTATAAAGCCGGTGTCTGATGGGACGCAGGTGTGGAGAAGCGGGGAGATTGGGGAAGGGCGAGGAGTGGACCCTGACAGACCTGCGAAAGCTGCCCATATTCTGGAGATACCGTCGGCGTTCGTCTTGGCCGTCCGCTATATATATATATATATATATATATATATATATATATATATATATATATATATATATATCACCAGGTGTTCCTCACCGTCGTGGACCTGGGACAGGATGGTTCCCAACCCGGTGTTGGATGCGTCCGTCTGCAGCAGGAAGGGGCGGTTGAAGTCGGGGGATCTGAGCACTGGTTCCAATGTGAAGGCTGTCTTTATCCACTGGAATGCTGCCTCTGTCTCAGGGCTCTAAGGGATCTTCTCCGGCTGCCCCTTCCTGGTCAGGTCTGTCAGGGGAGAGGCTAAGGAGTATAAGTTAGGGATAAAGCAGCGGTAGTAGTCCGCCAACCCCAAAAAGGCCCAAGTCTCCGAGTGGATAATGACGTCATCCAGGTAAGCGGTCACGTAGGTTTGGTGCGGTCACAGGAGGATGTCCATTAGGCACTGAAAGGTGGCTGGGGCCCCGTGCAGGCCGAAGGGAAGGACCCGGTACTACCGATGGCCACTTTGGGTTGAGAAGGCCATCTTCGGTTTGGCCTGTTCCGTTAAGGGGACCAGCCAGTAGCCCTTGGTGAGGTCGAGGGTCGAAATAAACCGGGCCCTTCCGAGGTGATCCAGCAGCTCGTCGACCTGGGGCATCGGGTAGCCGTCGAACTCGGAGACTTCATTTAGGCGGCGGAAGTCATTACAGAAGCGGAAGGTGCCATCGGGCTTTGGAACCATGACAATAGGACTGGACCATGGGCTGGAATGGTTCAATGACCCCTAACCTCAACATCTTCTGTACCTCTTCCTCGATGGCCTCCGGGACACGGTAAGGCCACTGCCAGACGACGACTCCGGGCTGGAATTCTTGTATGCTGAGATGTCAGTTAATTTTTGTGCACACAGCATGCATCGCATTATGAAACTATTATTTTTAACATCTTGGAGTGAAAACATAAACTTGAGGCCACGGGTAATCTGCCACCCGTAGCTCACACACATCTTCCTCTACTTCGGCCATCATCTTCCGACTAAACGCGCGCTAATTATAAGCAGGTGACGCGTAACCACTTCTTACGAAGCAGCCTCTCCAACGTTTCGCGAGACTTGCGAACAAGTCATATTAACTTATTTAAAAAATTATAAGGATTATTAGGAACACCTGTTCAATTTCTCATTAATGCAATTATCTAATCAACCAATCACATGGCAGTTGCTTCAATGCATTTAGGGGTGTGGTCCTGGTCAAGACAATCTCCTGAACTCCAAACCGAATGTCAGAATGGGAAAGAAAGGTGATTTAAGTAATTTTGAGCGTGGGCATGGTTGTTGGTGCCAGACGGGCCGGTCTGAGTATTTCACAATCTGCTTAGTTACTGGGATTTTCACAAACAACCATTTCTAGGGTTTACAAAGAATGCCGTGAAAAGGGAAAAAACATCCAGTATGCGGCAGTCCTGTGGGCGAAAATGCCTTGTTGATGCTAGAGGTCAGAGGAGAATGGGCTGACTGATTCAAGCTGATAGAAGAGCAACTTTGACTGAAATAACCACTCATTACAACCGAGGTATGCAGCAAAGCATTTGTGAAACCACAACACGCACAAGGCGGATGGGCTACAACAGTAGAAGACCCCACCGGGTACCACTCATCTCCACTACAAATAGGAAAAAGAGGCTACAATTTGCACGAGCTCACCAAAATTGGACAGTTGAAGACTGGAAAAATGTTGCCTGGTCTGATGAGTCTCGATTTCTGTTGAGACATTCAGATGGTAGAGTCAGAATTTGGCATAAACAGAATGAGAACATGGATCCATCATGCCTTGTTACCACTGTGCAGGCTGCTGCTGGTGGTGGTGTAATGATTCAACATTGGTTTCTTGAACATGACAATGAGTTCACTGTACTAAAATGGCCCCCACAGTCACCAGATCTCAACCCAATAGAGCATCTTTGGGATGTGGTGGAACGGGAGCTTTGTGTCCTGGATGTGCATCCCACAAATCTCCATCAACTGCAAGATGCTATCCTATCAATATGGGCCAACATTTCTAAAGAATGCTTTCAGCACCTTGTTGAATCAATGGCACATAGAATTAAGGCAGTTCTGAAGGCGAAAGGGGGTCAAACACAGTATTAGTATGGTGTTCCTAATAATCCTTTAGGTGAGTGTAAAAATATCTCATTGTAATTTTTCTACTGTAATCAAATATAATCAGCACAAAATAAACCTTACAACTGATGTATTCAGCTTTTCTTTTACATGCTGGTACAGGTGAAACACTACAGGTGATTTATGTGTTTTTGTTTGTGACCTCTTTGTGCTTATGATTCAGATGGTGAACTCAGAATACAAAAAGCTTTCACACTGCGTTTGCTGACTCTTTTTAAGGTAGAATACCAAGAGTTATGTATGTGCTATAGTCCATGTGGCAAAATGATTGAAAGGTTCACATGTTTTCCCAGGAATTGTGACGCATCACACAGTGGGGAATTTTCTAAGACATACAGAGGGACAGCCTGGGGATGTGATGAGTATTAAACAAATGCAAATACAAGCTGTATTTCTATGCCGAGTGTTCGCCGTCTAGACTTCATACCTGCAAACTCACAAGTGGTGAAAAAGGTGACAGGTTTCTAAATTATATTCAGAATTATAGTATTGTATAATACTTTTATGGGGATCTGGGTCATTTTAACATGTAAATGAAGCATTCTGGTGCACTCTGACAAGAAAATAAAGGTAAAAAGTAAAAATTTAAAAAAAAATTATAAAAATAAAAATATGCTACAATAACATTACATTACAATAACATTTACACTAGCGCTGGGCATTGACAAATTTCACCCAGTCTAATCAATTTGATATTGATTAACTTGGGGCCTATCAGGTAAAGTACACAGCAAACTTTATGTACTGTACACAATGTATGGGGGTATTGGTGTGTATAATATATATATATATATATATATATTTTTTTATATATATATTTATATAATATAAAATCTCCTGTGCATCCATGCAGCCTAGCATGGATAAGAGCAGGGAGAGCAGCAATAACCCCCCATTAGGGTAAACAGAACAGAACCAACATAATGTATTACAGATTTCATTAATGTTGATATTAAATTTAGTCTGATTCAAGGGGAATTAGAATACCAAATCCTGACTGACAAGAGGAGGAGCTGGGGATGGAGGAGAGTAAATGAACTCTGGAGAAACGCGATAGCTTCTGATAATACTGAAGGAGCTTATATATATGTATGCTGTGATAGACATCGTATTCCTATAGGTAGATGTGATCAGCTTGACTAACGTGACCTGCCAGAAATTACGCTATGTTTAAAATGTTTGAACATACAAATAAGAAAAAATGCAATGATGCGTTTAAACGTGAAACTAAACCGCCAATGGTGGCAAGTGGCCGTCTTAATGATTGAGTCATTTATTCAAATGATTCGTTCAAAACGCTGAATCATTCAGTAACAAAACACTCCGCTGAGTTTTGCTTTCAATTGGAACTATTTTCATCGGTGAAACAGAACAAAATAAAGTCAATATTATTTGTGTCTAAAATGTAAGTAACTTAATATTAACTAGGGTACTTGTTTATTAAACTAAATTCAATGTAACATTTGCAATCGTGATAATATTGAGCAAAACAGCTCTCTTAGTTGTGTTAACAATATCATAAGTAATAAAAAAAGAAAAAAAGATCAATATTTAAATTTTTACCCCAGTATATTTCTTTTGTGAGTTTCTAGTGTGTTCTGTTATGTTCATTTGCTTTGATTTCTCCACAAATGTACTCTCTCACAACGACACAGGCAGCGCAAGCCTCAACTCGACTTTGTTACCAGAAATACACTAGCCTATCCCTTATCAATTGCTGTTTACATTGAATGTAAGAAAATCAGAATCCTATTCGCGTGTTTCATTGCTTCCCTAGTTATTTTATTAACTTTTAAGTCACTTGCCCTTTCAAAAATCCACTTGTCACGGACAAACATTAATGTCGAGCCCTGTGTTCATTCATGATTTCATGCTGTAAAGCAGTGGCACTGATCTTCAGTTTTCCTGGTTCATGACGTTACCCACATCCGACATCTCATCTCACCATTTGACTGATTTCACACGTGCTTCATGACGCAATCACACAGAATGTTCCCATCTTGGCGTCTCGTCTCATTCCCCCCTCATATCCCCCTCAGACGAGAGATTTATGTATTTTATGTGTCTGGAAAAAAGCCTCAGATGATGCAAAAATCTTAATTTTACATCATTGGAGGCTCTTTTTTGCCCGGAGGCTAGAGACTACAGCCAGTAGTAGGAGCTAGTTCCGCATGTTTTCAACCCGCCCATAGGGGTGGGATCTCACTCACAGAATGTAAATGCACACGGCTGCGGATCGGGCATTTATAACGGAGTGGTCGGAGCAACGCGAGTGTTTTCAATGAATTCCTATTAAAGTTAAGCTTCCATAGGCATGAACTGAAAACGCGCCAGACTGGACACGCACCGTAAATGACTGTGTGGCCGTGAATGAATGCCGGGCGGCCGTGTTTTAGTTTCGGAAATAGCGCCAATTCGGGGGCAGGTTGCTTGAATTGTGGGTTCATTAGCCTATTATTCTTAATGAAAAACACAACACCTTGGCTACTCCCTCCCTCAGCTCCACCTGGGACCATCACCCTTAGGATTCCACTGGACTCCCTTGGCCCTCTGGCCCCACCTTGGTCAGATGTTGCTCTGCCTATGCCATGGACTTCCAGGCCTCCGGCTGTGCCTTGACCCTCCACCCCTTCAGCTCAGTTGGGCTCCACCTTCACCACTGGCATTCAGACACCTGGCTCCTCCCTCATCTGTTCCGCCATGCCCTTGTCCTGGACTTTGGATTATCCTCCTGTCTCTGCCCTGGTTCCTCCCACCTCCTTCAACTTCCTGGTTCCTTGGGTCATTATCTCCAAAGCCCCCATCCTCCATTCTCAGTTGGGACTCTCATCTGTGTGAGGATGCACATTTCAGGATGGGGTAGCTACTGTAACAGATTAGTTTCATTGCATTTTAGTATGGTTCTGTTCCTGTTTGCCTGTGTTCCCTTTGCTCGTTTGTCTCAATGGTTTCAGATTGAGTTAAGTGTTTCTTGTTACATTAATTACCCTGTGTATTTAAGCCTTGATTTCTTTCTGTTCATTTTCCGTGTTGTACATTTGTGGTTTGCTTATTTCTTACGTTCTCCCTTATTGTTCCACAGTGTTAATCTTAAATAAATAATATTTTGCTTTATACTTTGTCTCGTTATGCATGCTGGAGACCCCGCGTTATGGTATTAAATTGCAACTTCATTACAAATATGTAATTACAAATATATTTAAATACATGAAATACAAGTTTCAATAAAACTGGCATTAAAGTATATAGTACAATAAGCAGCACTCTTTAACCATAATTCAAAGATGGTCATGTTAAAAATTAAGCTGTGGTCACGTTTACCGTTGCTCAGTGAAATTTCACTGGCTAAATACAGTCATTTTTAATAGGAATCCACGTGATCAGGAGTTTGGTCATGTTCAAGTTAATCAGGCAAATTCACTGACCAACAGAAAGATGCTTGGTTTAAAAGTAACTTATGTGTGAGCGGTGCTTTGTGTATCACTACACTGTTGACAATAGACAATGGACCCATTTTTTCCTTCTTTTTTTAGCCTAATGCACAGTTAAAATACTTGAATAAACTGTAATTAACAATGCAAAAACCATGCAATGCTTAGAATCAGATGGTGTAGTTAACCACATCCAACGTCTCGGTTACGTATGTAACCCTCGTTCCCTGAAGGAGGGAACGGAGACGCCACGTCGGAGTACCGACAAATAGGAATCTCGCTCGCGAGAGCCAATCTACTTCGAGTGTAACTAAAACGAGCCAATGCACATTGGCATGCAATGATTGCACCAGGTGCTCATGCCACGCTGTGCGGGTATAAATGAGACACAGGTGATTGCATCAAATTAGCCTTTTGCTGAGGAGCCGAGTAGGTAGGCAGGCACCCCAGCAGGGTACAGAGGACATGGCGACGGGACGTGGCGTCTCCATTCCCTCCTTCAGGGAACGAGGGTTACACACGTAACCGAGACGTTCCCATTCAGTCGGTCACTCGACGACGCCGCGTCGGAGTACCGGACGAATAGAAATCCCTACCAAAGTGCCATGGCCTCTGCCCCTTCCAGTGCCCAGTGTGAGCCACCTGAGCTCTCTTACCTGATGAGACGGGGCTCACACCAGGAAGTCCATCACTGCTGTTCCGCATGACCCTGTTCAGTGATTATTGGATGACACTGGGAAAGCGTGCCCTAGAAAAGAGGCCGCTGCGGAGCCCACATCGTACCCCGGAGGAGTTATGTGGAGTACAAAGCTGAGCCGTAGCCCGCAAGGGAGGAGGGGGCTCAGTCCCGGTGACGGGAAGGCTCTCCCAAGGGAAAGACACGGGCTTCCCGTAGGAGCGACCGTGGAAGAAATATGGGATCCCCGCAGGGTCACTCATATAAGCCCAGCCCATTACCGGTTCTCAAGGATTCAGCGGCAAGGGGCCTGATGCCCGACGTTCCGCGACGTCCGGCACCGAGGGAGATGGAGGACTCACAGAGTTTGCTTCTGGAGAATAAGAGCGCCGGAGCGCAGCAAGCCGACAAGAGCCGGGGCCTCTCAGTGCTTCTACCCGTTTGAGGTGAGAACACAGGAGGAGACCGGCTCTACACGTAGGCTATAGAATCTAGCGAACGTGTTGGGTGTCGCCCAGCCCGCAGCTCTACAGATGTCTGACAGCGAGGCGCCACATGCCAGCGCCCAGGAGGATGCAACACTTCTAGTAGAGTGTGCTCGCACCCCGAGCGGACAGGGCACACCTTGTGCTTGGTAAGCCAAGGTGATGGCATCCACTATCCAGTGGGCCATCCTCTGCTTGGAGACAGCCTTTCCCTTCTGCTGGCCTCCGTGACAGACAAAGAGCTGATCTGAGGTTCTGAAGCTTTGAGTTCTATCCACGTAGATCCGCAGAGCGCGGACGGGACAGAGCAAAGCTAGGGCTGGGTCTGCCTCCTCCGGGGGCAGCGCTTGCAGGTTCACCACCTGGTCCCTGAAGGGAGTGGTAGGAACCTTGGGCACATAGCCAGGCCGGGGCCTTAGTACCACGTGGGTATTACCCGGCCCGAACTCTGGAAGGCACGATTAAATCGACCGAAAATGCCTGCAGGTCCCCTACCCTCTTGATGGAGGCCAATGCAGCCAACAGCAAAGTCTTCATAGACAGAATCTTTAGCTCTGCTGACTGCAAAGGCTCGAATGGGGCATTCTGGAGTGCTCGGAGCACCAGAGCAAGATCCCAAGAGGGTATGGAGGGGGAGGTCGAGGAGGATTTAACCGTCTCGCCCCCCTAAGGAACCTGACGACCAGGTCGTGCTTCCCAACCGACTTACCTTCTACGTGGTCGTGATAGGCGGATATAGCAGCAACATAGACCTTGAGGGTGGAGGGTGACAGCCTACGCTCCAACCCTTGTTGCAGGAAGGAAAGCACAGACGCGAATCGAACATCTTCGGGGGTCCTCTCGGCGAGAAGAACACCACTCGACGAACAGGTTCCACTTCGAGGCGTAAGCCTGTCTTGTAGACGGTGCACGTGCCGAAGTGATGGTGTTAACTACCTCTTGGGGTAAGTCACCTAGAACCTCCGCGTCCCGTCCCGGGGCCAGACATGAAGTCAGAAGGTCCTTCCTCAGAGGAATCGGCCAAGGAGGGGCTGTCGCGAGGAGCATAAGTTCTGGGAACCAGGTCCGGTTGGGCCAGTACGGCGCCACCAACAGGAGCTGCTCCTCATCCTCCCTGACCTTGCACAGTGTCTGTGCAAGTAGGCTCACTGGGGGAAACACATATTTGCGCAGCCCCTGGGGCCAGCTGTGCGCAAGGGCATCCGTGTGCGAGTGTACCCTCGGTCAGCGAATAGAACCACTGGCAGTGGGACGTTTCTGGGGAAGCAAACAGGTCGACCTGTGCCACCCCGAACTGTCTCCCGATCAGCTGAACCACCTGGGGTGGAGTCGCCACACCCTGGGAGCGCAGCTCGTGAGAGCTCTCGTCGGCCACACGGTTGCGCACACCAGGGACATGAATGGCCTGAAGCGACCTCAGACACTTCTGACTCCAGAGGAGGAGATGGCGGGCGAGTTGCGACATGCGGCGGGAGCGCAGACCACCTTGTCGGTTGATATACGCAACAGCCGCAGTGTTGTCCGTGTGGACCAGTACATCTTTGCCCGTAACCGCCCTTTGAGGCGGCTCAGAGCAAGATGTACTGCTAGCAACTCGAGGCAATTGATGTGCCAATGCAGGTGCGGCCCGTCCAAACCCCTGACACTGCATGCCCGTTGTACGTGGCTCCCAGCCCATGGCGGAGGCATCCGTGAAAACCACAGTATGCCTGGACACCTGTTCCAGGGGCACTCCAGCCCGAAGGAACGAAGGGTCTGACCACGGACTGAAGGACTGGCGACAGGCCGGTGTGATGCTCACCCGGTGAGTGCCGCGTTGCCACGCCCATCTCAGGACTCGGCCGTGTAGCCAATGCTGAAGCGGTCTCATATGAAGCAGGCCGAGCGGCGTTACTGCCACCGCGGCTGCCATATGCCCCAGGAGCCTCTGAAACCGTTTCAGTGGAACCGCCATCCTGCCCTGAAAGCGTGTTCAGGCAGTTCAGCATCGACTGGACATGCTCCTCTGTGAGGCGCGCTGCCTGCTCGACCGAATCCAACTCCATACCGAGAAAAGAGATCCTCTGCCTGGGGGCGAGTTTGCTCCTTTCCCAGTTGACCCGAAGACCCAACTGGCTGAGGTGTCTGAGCACCAGGTCCCTGTGTTCGCACAACTGATCCCAGGACTGTGCTAGAAAGAGCCAGTCGCCGAGATAGTTGAGGATGCGAACGCCTGCGTTCTCTCATGGGCACGAGGGCCCCCTCCGTGACTTTCGTAAAGACATGGGGACAGGGCCAGCCCGAAGGGCAGGACTTTGTACTGATATGCTGTCAACCCTCGAGGAAGCGCAGATTGAGCATGTGTCGAGGAAGATTGAGACATGAAAAGCACGCATCCTTCAGGTCGACGCTGCAAACCAATCTTGGGGACGGATGCATTCGAAAATGCGCTTCTGCGTGAGCGTCTTGAACGGTAGCTTGTGGAGGCTCCGATTCAGGACTCGCAGGTCCAAGATTGGCCGTAACCCACCGGCTTTCTTGGGTACAATGAAGTACGGGCTGTAGAGGCCGGTCTTCATATCGGCTGGAGGGACCGGCTCTATCGCGTCCTTCGCCAGCAGGACAGCGATCTCCACACACAGGACATGGGCATCTGCAGCATTCACCGAAGTGAAGCGGATGCCCCTGATCCTGGGAGCGCCAGGCGAACTGAATCGCGTGAGCCGAGCCTGATGGTCCGAATGAGCCAGCGAGACGGACCGAGGAGCACTAGCCAGGCTCCCAGGGACCGTGCAAGCAGGACCATAGGGACCACCGGCGTACCCACCGTGGGGCAGCGAGGTGGAATGCAGGTACCGGACTGGGGCGGCTGTCTCGTGGAGGCGCCCGCAGCGAGGTGAGAGTGTGCCGTGCAACACTTACCTGATTCCACAGGTGGGCAGCAGGAACATGAGGGGTTGTCCACTGCTGCCCGCTGGCGAAGAGGAGGATGAGTGTGGTCCGGCGTTTGACCGCCACAACTCTCCGAGCCCCCTGCGGACCCGGAGATGGAAGGAACTGCTCTTGTGTTGAGAATTTGGGTACCGCTGGGGCTGAGCCCAGCGGCGGAACAGAGACAAAATGGAACACAAGATTCTCCTCCCGGCCCTCCACCGGGGGATGGAGCGGTGTGGTCACCATCTCCAGAAGAGCAGTCCTCCTCACCTCCGGGTCGCCCGTCTCGTGGCAGCCTGCCCTTGGCCTTGCCTCCCCTCTTGGCAGGCGTCTGGACGGGTAGGGCGGCCTGCTTGCGCCCGGCCCACAACGCTGCTTGGGTGGAGGCTGCTGCTGCGGCACGAGCGCGGAGGCAGAGCGCAGGCGGCGCCCCTCGGCGACGAGCAGGCTGGCGCTGCCGGGCGGCGGGTGGAGACAGCAGCTGACCGCCGAGGCAGAATGTGACTGACCGCCTCAGTCTGCTTCTGTGCGGCCGAGAACTGATGGGCGAAGTTCTGGGCCGCGTCGCCGAAGAGGCCAGTCTGGGAGACGGGGGAGTTAAGGAACCTGACTTTGTCGGTCTCCCTCATGTCCGCCAGACACAGCCAGAGGTGGCGTTCCTGGACCACCATAGTGGACATCGCACGACCCACGGCCCGCGCCGTAACCTTCGTCGCACGAAGCGCGAGGTCCGTTGCGGTTCTCAGTTCCTGGAGAACTGCGGGATCGTGACCACCCTCGTGCAAGGTCTTCAGAGCCGGGGCCTGATGGACCTGCAACAACGCCGTAGCGTGTAAAGCGGAGCCTGCCTCTCCACAAGCCAGGTAGGCCTTCCCGATCAGATCGGATGAGTACCTACAGGCCCCGGAGGGAAGACACGGGTTCCCCCTGGAAGTGGAGTTAGGGCACAGTTGCATAGCAACGGCCCGTTCCACGGGGGGAACCTGCGTGTATCCCTTTGCAGGTCCGCCATCGAGGGTGGTGAGGGAGGAGGATCCACTAGGCCGGTTTCGGGCAGTAAAAGGTGCCGTCCACGACCTTGTGAGCTCCTCGTGCACCTCCGGGAAAAAAGGCACCGGGGTGGGGCGCTGAGAACCAGCACGGGCCACCCCGAGAAACCAATCATCCAGCCTAGAGGGTTCGGGACACGGTGGAGGGTTCCACACGAGCCCGACTCTCTCGGCGGCCCGGGCAAGCATAGCCATCATCTCCGGATCAGTATCGGGCACAGCGGGTCTACCTGGAGGAGCCCCCTGCGCCGACACATCCTCTCCAGAGAGTTCTGACCCTCCCTCCGATGCAGCGATGGACATCTGGTCCTCAAGGGGAGCCCCAAAGGATACGGATGGTGCACATCTCGTGGACGGCCCACCCTGCGTTCCAATGGCAGCTCTACTGGCTGCGGAGTGCGAGAGGGATGAGGGTTCCCGGGGTTGGTTCCTGGGGAAACGCGCTCACCGTAACCCTCAAATCAGCCGGGCTACTGCCTGAAGTAACTCTCTGAGGAGAGTTAGATCGCGGCAGAGGCACAGAGGCTCCACCCCTTGCGAGACGGAGCCGCGATCGCGAACTCCGAGATGGTCATGTTCCCGCAGTGAGAACATGATTCATCCACCAGCGCTGCCTCAGTGTGCTGAACGCCCAAACACGAGATACAGCGCTGATGACCATCCCTCGGTGACAGGAAACCACCGCATCCAGAAACACAGATAGAATGTCATCTTGAAAAAGACGCAAGCTCTATCTGTGTAAGCTCTTTCAGAAGGACGCTCTCCTTGGTGCTGAAGCACGCAGGGGGAGGGGTCGCGGCGACACCGTCAGGGATAGTGCAGCCTGGCGTGCGCGCTCTCTCACACGGCGCTCTCTTACCAGCCGTGGGAACGCTTTTTAGCGCTCTCCACCTAGCGCACCGAACCGGCTGTGAGAACAGCCTTTGTGATCGTTCTGTTCAAACAACAAAGAGAGATGATCGAAAACCACACGACCCGCTGCTGTGCCGTCACACCAACACCGAATGAAGAGATCGCTTCGAAAAGGCGGCTTCCGTCTTCAGTCAGGACTGCGAAGTAAGGAGTGATATCTGTAGTAACCATCTACCACTCGGCTCCGAAGCAAAATGCTAATTTGATGCAATCACCTGTGTCTCATTTATACCCGCACAGCGTGGCATGAGCACCTGGTGCAATCATTGCATGCCAATGTGCATTGGCTCATTTTAGTTACACTCGAAGTAGATTGGCTCTCGCGAGCGAGATTCCTATTCGTCGGTACTCCGACGTGGCGTCGAGAGTGACCGACTGAATGGGAACTGCAGGTACTAACAAGGTTAAACATCAAAACCTCGATCTCTTGAGAGGTGAGTCTCAGAGGTGTGGAGAAGAACAATAGGATTGTACTGTATATTTTCATCCATTAAAGGAACACTATAAGTGTAGCCTCACAGTTTACAAGCCTGTTTACGCTTATCTCCCTCCTGAGGCTAAAAGGGCTCTGATGGGTTGTAATACATTGAGAGCGCAAGTGAAATCATATAGTGGTGTTTGTGAGAAAAGTTATTTTTTCCCTTGATAACCTGATCAGAGCATGCTGTCTTAAGGGTAAAAGGATGTTGGAGATAAATTGGCCTGCTATTCTCATGAACTCCATTTAAGAGCAGTTCACTGATTCACTGACTGAGACAATACTACTACTTGTCTCTCATGACAGGATTTCTTGAATCACTGCCTTCTGTTCTAGTAGTCCATCTGTTTTATTGCTTTTTTTTTTTTTTATAGAAATGTGTTAAATCATCGAGTCATCTCACTTGCTTAGTGAGGATTCCTTTGATCAATTGAGATCACTTTAGTGGTCATTGTTTTATTTGGTTATTGACAAATTATCATGTCATTGTACACCATCGTAACAATCAGATCCCCCTGCATCTGTTTTACTATAGCATGCTATCTGGCAAAATCATATCTCAGAGGACTACGATTATGTCTGGTTTATTTTTATTGTCAGTAGTCTTATGGGCATTGTGCTAAGGGTTTAATCTGTTTCATTTCAGTTTTCAATGTGGTCCCATAGTCACATAGATTCTACATTTGAGACTTTCTACAAATTCGATGCCAGGATACCAGAGGTGGGGGTTCTGTTCACATGTTTCTTTTGTAAAATTATTAGTTTATTAGAATTATTATTTTTTTTTTCATTTCCTGAAAAGTAGCAGTTCTACACTAACCTGCAAATTTCACTGGTTTTAAAACACACCACGCTGAATATTACCTGCCATTAATTTTCACTCAAATGTAATGCTTAACGGTTGACATATCCTTGGAAAAAACTCCTGAGATCCAAAAGCCATGCCATGCCATTGTGATGATTATGATGCCATTGCGATTACCTATGACTTAACATCTGAGCGTGGGCATTTCACTCGCCTTACTATTTGAATTCATGATTGGTTGACTGCCAAATAAAAAAAATAAATAAACAGAACAATAAAATAACGTTATTAACCGGTTAATGGTAATTTCAAATAAGTGTTTCTGTTCAGAGTGATTAAACTTGATTTAGTTTTCGTTTATGTGCCTGTTAAAATATTATTCATTTATTTTTGTTTTTTTGTTCCTTAAACCAGTTCAAAAGCCTGCATAGAAGGAAAAAGGCACATATTCTGACTTCTTCCGACATTGCAATCTCATCAATCTAAGACAGAAAGAAGATTAGCCTTGGCTAAATGTCTGGTGTATTTTCATTGTCAGTAGTCTTTTGGGCATTTTGAGTGTCCCATATTTTTGTTCACATATAAATTTGAACTATAATACAGTTTCATTTAATAGTACATTCAATTTAACAATTAGTTAATTTAACATTGTAAATATGTTAAAGTCTCAGGAAAGAAGCAGCAAACATTCAACATTTAACATTAACATTAATCTTTAATGTTAAAATAAACAAACAACAAAACAAAAGTAAAGTGGCAGCCCCTCACAGACAACTGCCACATATACTAAAATTAAAACAACAACATAAAGTCCAGGCCTGGTCCTCTCTTCTTTGAAGGTGATGCTCAATAACACTCACTCTGTTCCCTTGGCTCTCAGCACCGCCCTGCTTGCCACATACCCCCTTTGCGGGCCTGGGGCAACCACGAGATTGCACTCCACTCACGGCGACCATAGCACCTTAAGGTAAGGACAGAGGAGAAGAGAGAAAAGGAGACGAAAGAATGAGGAACAGTGAGTCCAGTTCCCAAAACGCACTGCCTTGGTCCTCCACCAGCTGGGTGAACTCCATTGCGATGCCTGGAGGTGGCACTGGATACCCCTCGGTAGACGGCCCTCTGACTCTTCTACTGCCTGGTGGATGGTGACAGCTCCTCCAGCTGGGTTTCATTCTCAGGCAAACAGCAGCTACTCCTCCATCCCCTCTCAGATGGCAGATGCTCCTCCACAACCCAGGTGCACAGCAGCGAGTTCATCCGCCCCCCTTACTCCAGGTCAACGCCCTGCTTGCCACAAACATGCAGTGACCAAAACATTACATTCAGTTCACACTTTAGTATATTCTTTTCAAAGTATATTATTTCTGTAATAACTACTCTTTTTAAAAGTATGCTTAAGTGTACTTCTTTTTCACAAAGGGTAAGGCACTCACTTTTATGTTTTGGTCACTTAACTGCATGCTATTTACAATTAAATGAAATTATATTATAGTTTACATTTATATTAAATGCAATTAGTTGAACTTAAGAGTGATTAAGTAGGACTTAAGTCCATATGTAACAGAGGCCAGCTAGTAGTCGCTGTGCGAGTAAACCTCACTCTTCTGATCTCAAGAGACGCTCTAGCGACTGACACTAGAGGTTGTGCCTTTAGTCTCCTTGTTAGACCGCCCCACTCTCATGCCGATGGACCCGGGTTCGAGTCCCGCTTAGAGCAGGTAGGTTCGAACAGGAGGGGTTACACATATAAGCCCATATCTTCATATGTTGTCTTTGAAATATGGCTAAAGTGTGCTGCCGAATGTATTGACAAGCATTTAATTGCTTTGGATAAAAGCATCTGCTAAATGTATAACTGTAAATAAAAGCATTCTGTCCTTCTGGTCATATACTTTATGTGAAGTTTACATAATTTTTCCATCAGTATTTGGCACTTTTGGGAGCTCAAATATAAATAAAAAAATGCAACACATATCAGCTGTTGACTTTTGTACCGCAATCTGAAAGCAAATTTAGATGGCACCTGTTTTGTAAGCAAAATATCACATTAGCATCATCACAGATGATGACATCACAAGTTGTTTATACCTTTCTACCAAATGGAATAAAACACTGATACAACATGTATTTAAGAATCAGGGATACACAAAAAATAAATGAATTAAAACATTTAAAACAATATTCATCTCAAAATAATAAATATTCAAAAGATTACAACTGTCACATGGTGCAGTGGTGTGAACACCTCTAATAAGTGTTAAAAGGCTCAACTCCTAAAGGAGCATGTTCAGTAATTATAATATATAATTCAATATTGGCTAATTTATTCATTTTAGAATTAGTCACATGCATTAAATAGGGTTAACAACATTAAAAGATGCTGTATAATAGCTTGGTCAAAGGTACAATTTTGTCAAAGAAAATAACCATGCGGCTTCTTTCTCTGACTGCTTCCTGACTGCATTCCAGTCCCAATAAATATTAAAACACCAAAAATAAACATAAAAATACAAGTAATATTTTAACTGGTTGGAGGGCACTGTACACTTCTTTCAGAGGCTCATTTCATTGGGACGTCCCTCAGAGTTACTGTTCATTTCTTCATATTTTCATGATGTTTATATTTCTATGCTGATAAATGTGTAATTTCATTGTTTTGCATTTTAGGGATAAAGGATAATGAATACATCTATTCTCTCTCTCCCCTCTCTCTCTCTCTCTCTCTCTCTCTCTCTCTCTCTCTCTCTCTCTCTCTCTCTCTCTCTCTCTCTGTGCTGTGCATGTGTGTGTGTCTCCATCTGGGTACTTCTATGTGGATGCATTTCTATTGAAAGGGTAGAAGTGGAAGTAATATAAATGTAAATTTTTTCCACAAATGTATACTTACAATTCATTGATGCAAATAAACAAACATATCATTTTCTCAAAACTCTGAATAAGGTATGTCAGATGTCAACAGTCAATCAGTCATACTGTCAAATAGTTCTTAAAAAAAAAAAAAAAAAAAAAAAAAAAAAAATTCATATCATGTGTGTATATGTGTGAACAGTGGCCCCAAAAAGTATTTTGATATTTGAAACTGTACAAACACCGCAATAATAGCATCTAAAACATTTTGCAATCCATTTCAAATATACTATTACCTAATAACAAATATATGTATAAACTTGAATCAATGTTGTGTGTCTAAAAACTTTCTGTTTAGAAACACTGGTCTGGTTTCATTATCGATATGATGCTCAAAAGTGCTGAATTCAGTGTTTCTGAAAAAGTCAGTTATTAAATTAAGTCATTATTGAAACAAGCTCACAGACAAACAGAATGATAGTTTGGCCGACTGTCCTTTTTGGGACTGAAATTGTGATTTCATTGACATTTTTAGACCTGTAGACATTACCTATTCACATCCCACCATCCCAGTGTAAAAATGCATGTGGTATGCATGAGTCTGATTGACAGATAAAAATATATTTAAATTGTAATCAGACAATAGAGATTAAACTATTTAAATAATTTAAATAAAAGTACAAACCCGGTTCCAAAAAAGTTGGGACACTGTACAAATTGTGAATAAAAACAGAATGCAATGATGTGGAAGTTTCAAATTTCAATATTTTATTCAGAATACAACATAGATGACATATCAAATGTTTAAACTGAGAAAATGTATAATTTTAAGGGAAAAATATGTTGATTTTAAATTTCATGGCATCAACACATCTCAAAAAAGTTGGGACAAGGCCATGTTTCCCACTGTGTGGCATCCCCTCTTCTTTTTATAACAGTCTGCAAACGTCTGGGGACTGAGGAGACAAGTTGCTCAAGTTTAGGAATAGGAATGTTGTCCCATTCTTGTCTAATACAGGCTTCTAGTTGCTCAACTGTCTTAGGTCTTCTTTGTCGGATCTTCCACCGACAATGTTTTCTGGGAGTATTCCTGAGCCCATGTTGTGATTTCCATTACAGTAGCATTCCTGTATGTGATGCAGTGCCGTCTAAGGGCCCAAAGATCATGGGCAATATTTTCATATCAAACTTTTGATTGCTCCAGAATACAGAAATAGACATCATTGTGTATTGAGCATTAGGAGGCTTCAACCATAACATGTTCCTCTGATGTATGACATCAGAATGTAAGACCATCCGTCAGAGAGAAACAGTGTGGTGTCTTCTTTTTAATCAGCACACTAAACACCAACCACACAGAAACTGAAATAAATAATGTACCCTAAATTTAATTTGATAGCATCTATAATTATCATCAAAGACCATTGCAGAGCAGCTCCAATTATTTTGTCCAATTGCAATTCTGTACATGCACTACTGTAGCTGATTTTAACTGTCAGATGTGCTGTAACCATCAGATGCTATACTAGGGTATATATGGTAGGGTATATAATCTGAGTAAATAAATTAAAAAAAAGGTGCTCAAAGGTGGTTTGAAATCTAATTGAAATCAGAGTTTTGTTAATGTGTTTCAGTCTAAAATCCATATAGGATGGATGGTCATATGATGCTATTTTAAAGTTCATTATGGAAGCCATGGAAGGTGAACCCAAGCAAGACTGTGTTATTATTATTGCAACCAGTGCAAACATGGTTGCAAAAGTGACTGATCTGGGCTGTGTTTCTCAAATACATCACAAGCCTAAATAGATTGTAGAACCATTGGCACCAATGATCCCTACAATCAACTTAGCTCACGATGCTTTTTAGAAACCCCTGATCATTAATAGTATTCTTTTTAAAGGGTAAGTTCACCCAAAAATGAAAATTAGACCATGATTTACTCACCCTCAAGTCATCATAGGGTTTATATGACTTTCTTCTTTCAGACGTTATATTAAACATGTCCTGGCTCTTCCAAGCTTTATAATGGCAGTGACTTGTTGGGTCATTTTTGAAGTGCATCTATCCATCATATAACTGCTCCACACTAATTCTGAGGTGAAGTGGCACATTTGTGTAAGAAAAATATCCATATTTAAAACTTTATAGACTAACATAACTAGCTTCCGGCGGACAGCGGTACGCAAATTGTTCGTCAGATGGGAGAAAAAAAAAATCTTCTGAAAGTGATTCCAACAATGTCGTTCCTCTGTGCCATTATTGTTATAGCTAGTTGTGGTGTGAATTTTACTATTCTTTTATATTTAGAAATATTTTTATAACTATATATAGTTATCGTCCTTGGTGTGAATGGGCTTTTAGACTGTTCTGTATAAAATAAAATATTTATGCATTCCAAGGCAATTTCAAGGTTTGTTTTTCCTACCTTGGTATATGGAGATTCATGAAGTTGTTTAGTTTAATTTAAGTCGTGTTTTTGAGAGTCTCTAAGCAATCCAAAGTTCACATGGCTCTTCCTCACATAATCCATATACAGTGTGATCTTTAATTTATTCATTAGCCTTGTGCAGTGGGATATTTCATGCGGTTGCATCAAGGAGGTACATCTGAGAGTAATTTAGTCCAGGGAATTGCAGAACATATTGTCAGCAGTTTCTTAGAAGAAAAGGAAAAAGAAAAACATACCACAAAGCCTTAAATGATGTATCAATAGAAGCTCTGAAGAAACGCCAAGTCTTATCAAACAATGCAATATCACAATAGTTCAATTCATTTTCAGGAAACCAATCTTTCCTCCTGAGAGTATATGCAAAGCCCAATGCAACAAACATGACACTTTTACTGTAATTGCTGTTAGAGATTTAGCTATCGTATTTATGTTATGCCTCAAGCATAATCAGGTGTTTTCTGTAACAGGTTATGACGAATTCTCAAAGGGGCTAATTACAATGGCACAGAAGTGAAGCTGTCATCACTTCATCCAAGGAGATGTGCTTGTCTAATGTAAATGTTGAATCAACAGAGAGATAGAGGAAATGCAAAATATTAAACATGCACATTTTGGGAAGACATAATGATAATAATTCCTGCATATTTGACATGGTTAAACACATTTTAAAGCATTTAAATAATACTTCATGTATTTATTTATTTATTCAAATCAAGCCTTGCATTCCCTTTTTTGTAAATTAAAACCCTTTATTTGCAGCAACTCAGTTTTTTAAAACAAAAATACATTAAAAATGTACCCTTAGCGTAGAATAAGATGCTCCAGGATAATAATAAAAACACAAATAATCATCAAGCTAAATCACCAACAAAAATGCCAGATGCTGACAGAGGAGAAATTACATTATTACATCGTAACATCTGGCACACGGAGGATCTAATCTCCCAGGCTGGGCGTTCTTGAAGAATGGGTGTTCATGTGAGGCTGACATATCCCCAACATTCAGCATCTTAGGAATCACACGGGCCTGCTGTGGCATTCCACCGGAGGCGGACATCCCGACTGCAGCCTTTGACATCTTCACGAAGAGAACTAACTTGCTCATTCAGGAGGCTCAGCACCTGAAGATAAATGCTGTTCTTTCAAAATACAAAACAATCCAATATCTACAGCATCTGTAATGTGCAGGGGTCCTGATAGCCCTACATATGGCTCTATTGCTTCAGCTCCTCTGGGACGGTAGACCATTTATTCTCTCTGACCTGGAGACTGAAGCTATATACGAGGCAGCTGTAAGTATTTGCCATGGGGTTTAACAAGTGCAAACATTAGTTCAGTCATTAGGGACTCATTTTCATAGGTCTATAGTGAGGCTTGACAGCATAACTTGTCTAGTTAAATTATATCAAAAGTTTTATATTTGGGTCAGTCCTTTTTGTTAATCATCTTTTTAAACATAATTTACCACTCTACAAAATATTAATCTCCAAAGCAAGTTCACAAGAGCACCACAACTAGGGCTGGACAATATAACCTAAAATCAAACTATTAATTTATTGAACATTGATTACGATTAATGAATGATTTTTTTTTTTTTTTGCCCTCATAGTTAAGGTTTGTACTGTAAATATGCTTGGCTATTAAAAGTGGGATATTTTTCTTAATGAAAGAGTGCTCCGACAGCTCAACAACTAAGTTTCAGCAGTTATTTTATCTATGGTTAGCAACATTTTTTTTACAAATTTCTGATAAATTAGCACAGTACCAGTACCATTTATTTAAATGCATTAATGAGAGAGCGTTTGCGTGTGAATTAGCTACATTAGTGATAAATCACAGGATGGCGTTGAGAGTGAGTTTCTGTGCTCCTCTGTGCGCGCAATCTTCACGTGATGTGCGAGCTACTGTCCAGTGTTGACAAGAATTGGGCTGTTTTAACACTTGTCGCAGGCCACGTCCGTTTTAAGGGGAAAGTACATTCACCTAAAGGATTATTAGGAACACCTGTTCAATTTCTCATTAATGCAATTATCTAATCAACCAATCACATGGCAGTTGCTTCAATGCATTTAGGGGTGTGGTCCTGGTCAAGACAATCTCCTGAACTCCAAAATGAAATGTCAGAATGAGAAAGAAAGGTGATTTAAGCAATTTTGAGCGTGGCATGGTTGTTGGTGCCAGACGGGCCAGTCTGAGTATTTCACAATCTGCTCAGTTACTGGGATTTTCACGCACAACCATTTCTAGGGTTTACAAAGAATGGTGTGAAAAGGGAAAAACATCCAGTATGCGGCAGTCCTGTGGGCGAAAATGCCTTGTTGATGCTAGAGGTCAGAGGAGAATGGGCCGACTGATTCAAGCTGATAGAAGAGCAACTTTGACTGAAATAACCACTCGTTACAACCGAGGTATGCAGCAAAACATTTGTGAAGCCACAACACGCACAACCTTGAGGCAGATGGGCTACAACAGCAGAAGACCCCACCGGGTACCACTCATCTCCACTACAAATAGGAAAAAGAGGCTACAATTTACACGAGCTCACCAAAATTGGACAGTTGAAGACTGGAAAAATGTTGCCTGGTCTGATGAGTCTCGGTTTCTGTTGAGACATTCAGATGGTAGAGTCAGAATTTGGGGTAAACAGAATGAGAACATGGATCCATCATGCCTTGTTACCACTGTGCAAGCTAGTGGTGGTGGTGTAATGGTGTGGGGGATGTTTTCTTGGCACACTTTAGGCCCCTTAGTGCCAAGTGGGCATCGTTTAAATGCCACGGCCTACCTGAGCATTGTTTCTGACCATCTCCATCCCTTTATGACCACCATGTACCCATTCTCTGATGGCTACTTCCAGCAGGATAATGTCACAAAGCTCGAATCATTTCAAATTGGTTTCTTGAACATGACAATGAGTTCACTGTACTAAAGTTCCCCCAAATTCACCAGATCTCAATCCAATAGAGCATCTTTGGGATGTGGTGGAACGGGAGCTTCGTGCCCTGGATGTGCATCCCACAAATCTTCATCAACTGCAAGATGCTATCCTATCAATATGGGCCAACATTTCTAAAGAATGCTTTCAGTTCTGAAGGCAAAAGGGGGTCAAACACAGTATTAGTATGGTGTTCCTAATAATCCTTTAGGTGAGTGTATAAACAGGATTAAAAAAACAAAATAACCGACATGGGAAGATGCTCTGAATTTTGGTTTTGATTACTTTGATTAATCATCCATCCCTAACCACAAAGCATGCAAGTTGTTTTGACGCAAGAGCAGACCCAAAGCCACTTGAAAACAAGCTTGCAAACTTAACGGAAAAAAATGTAGCGCCTGCTAATGTTGCGGTATACCCAGTGAGTCCAGAAGCCATTTTTGTAATGATGCTTTATTAACAAAGTTCAGGAGGAACATGTTCAAATGATCTAGCCCAGCGGGGTGCGCAGACTGACCACTGGTGGTAGGCGAGAAAAATTTTGTAATGGCAGAAAAATAGTCTCTTTTTTATTTTTATATATTTAACTTAGGTAAACTTCACATGTCAGAGTTTTATTGATGAATAAAAAAAATTGCATTACAAGCTGTAAATTACTCATATTTTCATTTAATTTTACAATTGCGTCTGCGTCACATTAGCTCCGCCCTTTTCATATTAGGCACTAAGTGATCATTCATTCATTTATTTTATTTGCTTACTACATTCATCAAAATGGATACCTGGTTAAAAACTGGCAAGAAATCAAGGGACATTGAGCCATCTACATCGGCATCATCTGTAGAGATGAACACCGGCCACGGCTGTGAATATATGGAGAAACCTGATCGAATGGACTTGGTGGATAATGAATGGGGTAAAGAACAGAGGCGGGAACAGAGAAACGTAACAGAATTCCGTAACAGAGATGTGCTTGTCAAGAGAGATGGGCCTACATTTAGAGAGTGAGAAAATGTCAAGTAAGAAACGCAAATACTGTGACAGTTACATTGGTTTCGGGTTTACATGGATTGGTGAGGCAGAAAGTCAGAACCTGCAATGTGTAGTGTGTGGAGAAGTTTTAGCTAACAGCAGTCTCAAGCCCTCATATATGGTTCGACACTTACAAACAAGACACAGTCACTTACAAGACATGCCTGCAAGTTTTTTTCCAAGAAAAATTTGAGGAACTGCAGAAAAAGAAAAAAAAATTATTCACTCCCATTCAAGCTTAGGTGCTTCCAAAAATGCACAGAAAGCTTCATATCTGGCGAGCTACCGCATAGCTAAAAGAGGTATGCCCCACACAACTGGAGAAAATCTGTGCTTACCTGTTGCCAAAGACATGGTAAACTGTATGCTCGGAGAGAAAGCTGCAAAGACACTGGACAAAATCCCTCTCTCCGACAATACTGTGGCTTGCCGCATTGATTCAATATCTACTGACATCCGCAGCCAGCTAATAAGCAGAATAAAAAAAGTGAATTCTTCTCACTGCAAGTCGATGAGTCTACTGACATAGCAAATCTATCTAATCTTCTGGTCTATGTCCATTATTTATTTCAGAGCACAGTCCATGAAGACTTGTTTTGCCATAAACTAAACTAAAGTGACTGTGTTGGAGTTTGCACAAACGGAGCGAAATCAATGACGGGGAGGCACAAAGGAGCTGTAGCTCTCATCCGAAAAGTTGTACCATCAGTTTCCCGGGTGCTCTGGAGCATCCACAGAGAAGACCTCGCAACGAAAAACATGCCAGATGAACTTTTGTCTGTGCTTAATGACATCAAAATCATCAACTTCATCAAGGCTCGTCCATTAAATTCACTGATTTTTCGCACTATATGTAATGAAATGGGCAGCGAGCACAAAAGACTTTTACTGCTGGTTATCACGTGGAAAGGTCTTGGCAAGGATTTTGGAGCTCATGTGAAGTTCAGGAATTTTTTGTTCATAACCCGTTTCACTTGTCTTCACACTTGCAAGATGACATCTGGCTTCAGAAGCTGGATTCTGCTCTTAATGAACTTAATTTAAGCCTGCAGGGTCTTAGTACCGCCATTTTCAACACCCAGGACAAAATTGAAGCACTTATTAAAAAGCTTGTTTTCTGGGCCAACTGGATAAATACAAACTCCACCGAGTGCTTTCCTCTGCTATCTGAATTTTTGCAATCCTGGGAAGCTGTGTTAAGTGATTGCGTCAGAGTCCTCATAATTGAACAGCTCAGCTATAATCTGCGGACTTACTTCCCCCCTATGGACTCATCTCAGACATGGATTCGGAATCCTTTTGCTGTCACTCCTCCAATCCCACATCTCTCATTTCAAGAGCAAGAACAGTTACTGGAGTTATCATCTGATGGGAGACACAAAATGCTTTTTAAAAATAAGTCACTGGTGGATTTCTGGGCTTCAGCAATGGTGGAGTATACAGGATTGTCAAAAGGTTTGGGAACCACTGATCTAGCCAATCAGCATGTGAGGAGTCCTATATCTACATAGCCGACTCACCTATGTTCCTCAACAGTTTTTCTGCATGCCTCCGCCACCCCAACTCCTCACTCTTGGTTGGTTCCTATCACAGCCAGGGATACAGCAGGAGTACTCTAGGTTTGGGCCAAAATACAGAGCTCGGAGCCCTCTCCTCAGACAGCATGCCAAATACGTATACTCTGATTATTTGTAAGTGTGAACTTGTGAAATGGATGTCAGTGGAGGAGACGCTTCACCATGCTGAATAAACTGCTTTTGTGGGGAAACAGAATTTTAAAGAATCGGCTAATTTTCAGTATGTTTGCTCTTAAACATTCATTTTGGATTGATCTATTTCTAGAATTTACACCAAAAAAACGGTTCTATAAGAGAAGTCATGGACAATTGCATGACAGGTATGATTCAGTTTACAGCACGTCTCATTAATTTTATGGTATCCGCAGTGATTGACTGTGCACCAATCTGAACGAAATTCAATGAAGTCAAGGCTGTAATGTAATAATTAGACCATCTCTGGAAGACTTGCACATGTTCACGAGAGCACCACGACACGCGTTAGTTGACGCGAGAGCAGATGTTATTTTGTGAATGTAAATTATGTCTCGTTGCTTCATAAAATTGAGGTTAATCCACTTTTGTCACATGGATTACTTTTAATGTTGAAAATAGTAGTTGGGTAGCTGTCAATGGAGGGACAGAATACTCAGATTTAATAAAAAGGCCTTCATTTGTGTTCTGAAGATGAACAAATGTCTTACGGGTTTGGAACGACATGAGGGTGAGTAATTAATGACAGAATGGGGGTGCATAAACCATAAAACAGGAAATTATATCATAGAGAGGACCTCTGCATGACTCTATGTGAAATCCATTCAACCGTAAGTGGACTGCGAAGTGGACTTCACAGGGATTTCCACCATCTTAATTGAGATTCCATTCCGAAGGGAGCGAACATGTTCAGTTTGAAGGGCACTGCCATTGGGAGTAAGGGAACACTGAAACATCACTTCACAGGAAGTGGAAAAGGGAAAAATAAAATCACCCAACTGTCATTGCACAATTTTGTTTTTTAAGTTTACATATGCGTGAGTGTTCGTAATTGTTATTATTATACAAACTAGAGTATTTATGAATGGTTATGGCACTGTTACATTTGCATATTCTAGTGCATGAATAGGTATGACAAAGTAAAAGTGGAGAGAAAAAATTGGGTTACAATTTATTTTGACCCCACTTACACTTTAGACTTTAGACATTCTACTAACTATACTTAACTTTGTAACTACATGTTAACTAGCAGTCATTAGAGTATTAGATTGATACAGGTTAGGGTTAGTAGAATAAGTTGACATGTAGTTCCAACAGTACTTATAGATAGTAGAATGTCTAAAGTGGACTATCAAAATAAAGTGTTGCCAACAACTTTAAAAATATAAAAACAGTAAAAACATGTTCATTGGGGTTTAAGTCATGTTGTGTTATTTTACTGTAAAATAGTAAATATTTATTTATTTATTTATTTATTTAGCAAGTAAAAATTAGACAAGGATAAGTTATTACCACTACCAGTAAAGCATTCAGCAATCACTTCAAATTTCCATTCCACAGCATAAGACTTACGTCCGGTGCACAGATGAAAGATGACCAATTGTGACAATTTCTGTAGTAGTGACTCCTAAACTGTGTACGTCGCGCAGTGACAGAGGTTGAGAAGTTAGCCGTTGTCAGAAATTTTGCATGATAATCTCACAGTGTGTTTGCTGCTACGACCTACATTTACTGACTAGCCAATTAAAATGCAGCATGAAATGTCATATTGATCAATATGAAACAGCACTAAAACTTAAAACTATTTACCTTAAGTTCCATTTGCAAAATTGGCATGCCAAGTTGGCCTCTTTTCCCTAGACATGACCGCGTCCATATTCTCCTCTTTCCCTTCCTCCTCTTTTTTGTCAGCGCACATTAAAAACCACAAATGCCAAAGTGCGGTTCATCTTCCTCTATTTGTTTACCACTAGTGCATGCTGATTACGTTATATTCTTCTATACTTACTTGCGTCATAGCCTATAATTTAATAGGTAGCGTCATTGTACAGTCTACATACATGTCATACATGTAGTTTATTAGATCCATGTCATACAGTCTGATTTGTACAGATCTTATATGGTTGCCAAAATTGCACAGTCTGTAGCAAGCATTAAACAGACTCATGCACCTTCATCTCTTTACTGGACATGGTGATCTAATCAAAGCTCTAATTAAATCTGCAGTTAATGAACTAAAACACTGCAGCTGCAAGATTCAATTGGGTCCCGATCCTGCAACAAATGAAACGAGGGGAGGGGAGGGTAGCCTTGGCTGTTCTAGCTTTCTTCAGATTGAAGACGTTTCCTACTCTAAGCAACAGGTTGATGTTCCTGATAACTCTAATGGAAAATAGCATTAAGAGTATTATGGTGACAGACATCATTGACTGCACTGGGTAATAGGGGTCAGTTTGTGTTAAGCAGTTCAGGGAGGCTAATAGGTTCTGAGCGGCATATTGATTGGTGTTCAGTCAGCAGGGATAAACAAAACATTTCCCACGAGGATGCTCTTCCTTTCTCCAGCTGATCTCGTGATGAACGACTGCACTATGGCTGTTAAAAGTAAAAAGTCCTCAAACCACAAGTGAGGTAATTAATAAAGTGATAAGGCAATAAGGTGAGTAAAGTAAGACTTTAATAGACAATACCATACTTTTAGTTCATTATTCAAATCCAAATGAAGCATTGTCTAATTAAATATGTTCTTATGTGCATACATTTCCAGAACAGAAATCTGAACTTAGGAGAAAAAAAAAAAAAAAAATCAGGTTCAAAACAGGTTGTTTTTGCCTCTATAGTGTCAATGCCTTAGATATATATATTAAAAATAGTTTAGGTTTTGAGATTCTACTAACTATAAGTAATTTTGCAACTACATGTCAACTAGCAGTCATTAGAGCATTAGTGGACTGTCTTAATATCTGCTAACACTTTATTTTGATGTTCCTCAACAGATATTCTACTGACTATAAGTAACTTTGCAACTACATGTCAACTTATTCTACAAACCCTAACCTCTAACAGTCTACTAATACTTTAAGTTATTTAACATGTAGTTGCAAAGTTACGTATAGATAGTAGAATGTCTAAAGTGGACTATCAAAATAAATTGTAACCCATTTTTTATTTTTAAATGACCAACATATTTTGAAATACACTATATTGCAAAAAGTTTTGGGACGCCTGCCTTTACATGCACATGAACTTTAATGACATCCCATTCTTAATCTGTAGGGTTTAATATGGAGTTGGCCCACCCTTTGCAGCTACAACAGCTTCAACTCTTCTGGGAAGGCTTTCCACAAGGTTTAGGAGGGTGTTTATGGGAATTTTTGACCATTCTTCTAGAAGTGCATTTGTGAGGTCAGGCACTAATGTTGGACGAGAAGGCCTGGCTCGCAGTCTCCGCTCTAATTCATCCCAAAGGTGTTCAATCGGGTTGAGGTCAGGAGGTCATCTTCTGGTCAGACGTGGGAATTCATTTGGCATGACCATCACAGTGCATTATGGATATTTTCTAGCCGTTGAGCATACATCAGTTTTACACGTTATTTCGGGGCATTGTGGGATTGAATGAGTGCACTCAATATGTTTTCGTACACCACTACAAATGGCTGTCCCCTCAAATAGTGTCCTATTTAAGGGTATAGGGGGTGATTTTGGGCACAGACAATGTTTTCAAAACAATCCCTGTTCACAAAGATCCGACTAAAAATGCTATGTTATGCATGCCAGGCCAGTAGTAGGTAACACTATGCACCTATAGACTGAACATGTAATATGCATGCGCATGACGTCACCATTTTCACAAATTTACGTTTTTGTAATTTACACAGAGACGATAAAACGTTGTTGTTGTGTAAATGAACAGCCAAAACGCATAAAAAAGTTTTCCCTTTTTAGTTGAAACTGTCATGTAAACACCCTCTTTTTTCAGTTCAAGAAGTTCTCTCCGAATGAGCTGATGATCTGAGTCTGGTCTGGTAAATAAGAGAGACATACAAAATGTGCAGAGTGGTGGGTCCCCAGGACCAGGCTTGAAAACAGTATTAAAGTGACAGGTACAGTATTTCCTTGAAAAAAAAAAAAAAAAAAAAAAAAAATCAGTAATCAGTAATCTATATCAGCAGACACTAGCACAACAGCTCTATGTTGATGATAAAATGACTGGCTTTCAGCCATTTTACTGCCAAATGTATTGATGTTACTCTAATTGAGGTTGTTTATACTTTAATTTTTTTTTTTTTATGCCAGAAAAACATAGTTTTGATTATATTATATAATCAGATCACACTTTTAAAAATATATTGCCCCTAATGTAACTTTAATTTAAAATGGATTGAATAAATGAATATGACATGATGAAATATTGGCTAAACTAAGTCAAAAGACAAACTAAATACTAAAACTAAAACAACTGTAAAAATGATCACATGTCATCATAACATTTATTAAATGAATCATCCATCATTCAAGGCATGATTGTAACAACTTGGCACAGTCAAAACATGAAGATTAAAACCTCTAAGAGAGGCTGGAGCAAGGCTTAACTCTGTTCTGATGGAATGCCATTTCTTCCCCTATAAGGGAAAGCATTTTTCTGGCTATTACTTTTACAGCCCAGTCTCACAAAGTTGCTTGGCAATTAAACATTTGGCTCCCCTAGTTTTTCTTGTTGCCACATAATAGATGTAGCAATTTTCTTCCACCTCAAGCCCCCCTGACAGAACATTGTAATCAGTTTTTTGCGTCCATTCTTCTTGAGCTGCCCAGTTAAGCCCATAGGACAGTCTGGGTGCTTGACGCAGTGCCCCTCATCGGCATTAGTATGCTAAACTCCACCATCCATGCTAATCAAAGTCAACTACACATTTCTCAACCACAACTCAGTCAAGCCTAGCAAGATCTAGACAAGAGGACTGTTTAAATTCCCATGGCCGATGGGTCTCATTATGAGCACCAGGAATAAGCAAACTGATTAGCTCACAATTTGTCACGCCTAACTGTTGCCAGCTCCTGGGTATTGTGAGGCATTTTGTGCTCCGAACACAACAATTTATTCACTGCGGACATTAATTGTGACCCTCCACCCACTCCAAACTCCCAACCCCCATCCATCAGCAAAGTTCTTGAGTCCCCATTGCAAGATTTCTTAGAACTGTTAGTTTGAAAAAAAACAGTGTTTACGATGAACACAGAAATAAATCACTTCCTGATGGAGATGGAACACTATTATATTATTATAAATAATATTATAAGTAAGAATGTTTCCTGGAAAATAAATAAGCTGAACAAAACATAATAATATAATGATTTGACTACTACTTACATCCTTCTGTCACTGTCTGTGAATCTTTCTAAATGTAATTGGCCGAAATGGATGTTCTCTGTGTATTACATTATTATTCTGACCAACAAGAAACATCTCACAAAAGACGTTTGCTTTGCAAGGAAAGATAACATACACTGGCCTCATGAAGGTGCTGGAATAGTAAAAATAGTTATGAAACTGTCTAATTGGTTATGTTGAGATGTTTACACCACTGATATGATGTAACACCACTATCACAAATGTATATCTTAGATGTAGGTGGGTAGCTGACATGACATATTTATGGGAAGCTGACATGTCCTAATCAATGTAAAAAATATTTTAAAAAGCATTTTAGATTATTATGCATGCAGCTTTTATGAGCTTATATTTCTTTAGATACTAGCTACATTAAATATTTGTACTTTTAAAAATTAAATTGTTAAGTCTGAAGACACATTCTGTGTCAAGTGCTGTGAACAAATCTCCAGTGTGCAGTGTGGCTATGTCAATGTTAGGGATATTCAGTTATTTGCTAGTTTAATGTCATTATCATGGACTTTTGCTTCTCATTATTTCCTGTTGTCTTTCTTCATGTTTCTTGCCATTATTAGTTACTATGGCAATTCATCTGATCATCACACCTGTTAGTCTTTTAGTTCATTATCAGTGTGTATTTAAGTTCCTGATTCCTCTGCCTTGATTGTTGGTCATTGTTTGTGTATCACACGCTGTTACTTTACCTGTGGATTCTCTGAGTTTGTTTAATTAAATAACTTTTTTTTTTTTTTATTCATCATCTGATCTTCTTCTTTGAACTTTATAATCTGAGACTGTGACAGAATAACTGACCCAAAAAACAAACAAAAAAAAAATTATTATGCTGCAGAATTTACTGCATTGGCACAGAGAGGCCTTAAACTTGTGGATTTTACCCTGCACTTCAGTCGACTCACTGTTTATTCCCCATTTGATGACGAGACGCTGAAGTCTCTATATTGGATCGGGGTTAATTATTACTATCCTGTATCTGAGAAATCTAGATACACCCTAGCGGCAGCAAATATAATTTGCAGCCAGGGCATCTAGCAACTCTCCATTGGCTTGCGAGCTGGAAAAACCAAACTCGAGTCAGACCAATCACATCGTGTATAGAGTCGGTGGGCGGGTTTAACATAATGACGGCAGAGTTGCAATGGTTCCATGTGCTACTTGAAAACAACGAAGCTGGCGAACAGCAGCCTTTCAAATCAATTTTGGCCACGACTCTGGAAGACTTGGAGTTAAGCTTTTCTTTGAGAAAAGAACAAAGAATGGCACTGAGTCCTTCTTAAAAAAGGAAGATGTGTTTGGAGTTTTGCTGACTGTATACGGCAAAAGTTTAATTTATCAACTAGCTCCGCTTCACCTTCTTCGTTGCTCTGGTTGGTTGTAGTGCTATCCTATTGCATGCAGAGGGAATTTGAAAGCCAACCGAGTGCCAATGGAGTGTTCCCAGATCCAACATCTTGATGTGTGTCTGGCTTGTCAAGCTAACTATCCTGTAGACCCCCCAGACATGCAGGGACTTTGCTGGAGGAAAGTGGTTCTTCATTGTCTGGAGTAAGTCTACCCCCGATTCCTATCACCACCAGACCAAAAGCCCAGCCCAATGCCACCATGTGACAGAGCGACAGCCGAAAGCCCCAGCAGATGGAGTGCCAGCACCTGCTGCTATGGAGCTGCCAACTCCAGGAGACAAGGATGAAGCCGCCATCGCACTGGAGCCTGAGCCACTTATATCTGACCTGATGTGCGAGCCAGCAACTAAGCCTGTGACGGAGGGATTATTAGTGGACACTGTTAAAAGTCTTGACCTTTGTTATCTTGGCTGTGTGCTTAGGGTCGTTGTCCTGTTGGAAGATGTACCTTCGCCCCAGTCTGCGGTCCAGAGCACTCTGAAGCAGGTTTTCATCAAGAATGTCTCTGTACATTGCTGGTTTAATCTTTCCCTCGATCCTGACTAGTCCCCCAGTTCCTGCCACTTCCTCTGGCCACTCTACCACCTGATTGGTGGACTGCTGCAGAGATGGTTGTTCTTCCGGAAGGTTATCCTTTCTCCACAGAGAAACGCTGGAGCTCTGTCAGAGTGACTATCAGGTTCTTGGTCACCTCCCTGACTAAAGCTTGGGATACACTGCATGATTTTTGTCTGTCCCAGACAAAAGATTGCCATCGTGAAACAATCATGGCGATTTCTGTGGTCCTGGCTCCTAATCGTTGGTCCTATGTCAAACAGTGAGAGAGGTTCAAAGACGGCTGTTGTCACGGTTTTGAGACCAAAGATAGCCTACGATTATGTTCTGGCAGTGTCAGAAATTCAGCATGATCACCGTACAGTGTGTTTGCTGCTACGACTTACGTATACTGACCAGCCAATAAAAATGCATCATGGAATCAACTCAACATGGCACTAAAACTTAAAATTGCTTATCCTCAAGCTCTTTTCCTTTACTCTTTCGCCGCATCCTCTTTTTTTCAGCACACATAAAAACTACAACTGCCAAAGTGTGATTCATTATGATGATGTTCTTTTTGTTTACCACTAGCGCATGCTGATGATGTTTTATTCTTCTATAGAAACTTGCATCGTAGCCTACGAGTCGATGGGTGTCATCATCGTACAGTCTACATGCATGTCATTCCCAAGTTTATTAGATCCATGTTGCACAGTCTGATTTGTATTGATCTTACAGAATTGCCAAAAATCGTGCAGTTTATCCCAGGCTTAAGGCTCTTCTCCATCGATCGCTTAGTTTGGCTGGGTGGATAGCTCTAGGAAGAGTCCCAGTGGTTCCAAACTTCTTCCATTTAAGGATAATGGAGGCCACTGTGCTCATTGGGACGTTCAATGCTGCAGAAATTTTTCTGTACCCTTCTCCAGATCTGTGCCTCGATACAATCCTGTCTCAGAGGTCTACAGACAATTCTTTGGACTTCATGGCTTGGTTTGTGCTCTGACATGCACTGTTATGGCTGTTTCACACTGCAAGCGTGAGCTTGACGTCAGCGTAACTACACCGTCACTGCAGCTGCGTGAGAGTATTCACACTGGAAGTGTTTGTACAGTGTCACAGCAGTGGCTCGGCTCCAATGCTACATATAATGCTCACTGATATCATATAAGTGAGTATTTCTTTATAAAGACAACTAGCCTATATTTGTTTTTAGAAGTTGGTAATTTATAAACTTGGGGAGGTGTAGGCTACAACCCTTACGAAAATGAACCATGGTTTTACTACAAATAAAACCAAAAAAAACATGGTTATTGTAGTTAAACCATGGTAACCACAAATTAACCACGGTTTTGCTACTCTAACCATAGTTTAACCATGGTATTTGTGGTAATACTGTGGTTATATAAATGGTAATCAATTAGCCAAAAAAACATAGTTACTACACTTTTACTACAATAAAACCATGGTTATTTTTCGTAAGGGAACATTCGCATGTAAATGGTAAACAACAAACACAACCAAGAAAACAGCTCCGATCATGTGGTTTCATTCATACTATGTTTAAAAGACAGCAAACTTTGCAGACAAAAAAAAAAAAAAAAAAAAAAATGCACACTTGGGTTTAATTCGGGTAGTACTAGAGCCTATATACCTGTCTGAGTGTTACATAATAAACTAAAATAAAGTTTATCATATTTTCTGGCTAGTTTACTTTATTTTTGTTTACTATATTTTATGAAATTATTTATTTTTTGAAATTATATTTATTTTGTCCATCAAAAGTATTTCACTTTAATTGAGCGTCAGCAGCGCAGCATAAATAGGCTCGGCGCCGAAACCCCCGCTTCACTGCTGCTCACGCGCTGCTCCTGCTCCCGGTGTGAATGCACTCATTGATTAACATGGGCACTGAAAAAATATGCGCTGCTCACACGCTGCTAACGCTTGCGGTGTGAAACGGGTGTTACCTGTGGGACCTTATATAGACAGGTGTGTGCCTTTCTAAATCATGTCCAATCAACTGAATTTACCACAGGTGGACTCTGAATCAAGTTGTATAAACATCTCAAGGATGATCAGTGGAAACAGGATGCACCTGAGCTCAGTTTTGAGTGTCATGGCAAAGGCTGTGAATACTTATGTACATATGATTTTGATACATATGATACATTTGCAAAGATTTCAAACAAACCGCTTTCACATTGTCATTATGGGGTATTGTTTGTAGAATTTTGAGGAAAATAATTAATTTAATCCATGTTGGAATAAGGCTGTAACATAACAAAATGCGAAAAAAGTGAAGCACTGTGAATAATTTCCAGATGCACTGTACATATCTTAGTAAAAAATGTCAGTTTAAGTTTTAGCAGTCAAATTATTGAATAGGTGTTCTGAAATGATGCATAAATCAAAATAATTTGAATATTTGTTTGCCCATTTATCAGAATAAAAAAGAACTGGCCTGCTGACTGGGCAATGTAAATGGATCCATTTATTATATACAACGGTACAGTATTATTTACAAATTATATATTATGTTATATTATGTTCTTATTTAAATATATACAATTAATGGCAAGTTTCCTTAATCCATTAGTCTTAGACTACATAAATAATTCTCACTAGAAATCTGTAGGTGCGTTCCATTCAACAGTAAGTGG
Organism: Paracanthobrama guichenoti; assembly: GCA_018749465.1. Classification (NCBI taxonomy): domain Eukaryota; kingdom Metazoa; phylum Chordata; class Actinopteri; order Cypriniformes; family Gobionidae; genus Paracanthobrama; species Paracanthobrama guichenoti. Next base: position 9,853,793 of record CM031966.1, on the reverse strand, counting down.
ACTGCGATATGGACTTCACAGGGTATTCTGCCATCTTAGGTGAGATTCCAATCCGAAAGGAACAAACATGTTCAGTTCGAAGGTCACTGTGAACAGCATAGGGAATAAGGGAACATCGATACAACACTTCAAAGGAAGTGGAGAGCGAAAATCACCCAGCTGTCATTGTGCACCGCGTCACCAGTCTGAGCCAAAATAGTTTTTAAAATGCCTCTGCGATGGAGGAGTTTACACATTAATTTAAGTATTCATAAATATTTTGTTGTTATTATACAAACTAGAATATTTATAAATGGTTATGGCGATGAATGTTACATTTGTATATTCTACTGTATGAATAGTTATGCAAACAAAGTAAAAGTGTTGAGAAGCAGCTGAGGCTCTTTTATTTTACTTTATGTACCTCAGGAAAGTTTACGATGCAGCTGCGCGTGGGAAAGAAGGTGCAGGAGATGAGAATGCGTTATACTGTCACTGTCCTGCCAGTGGGACTCCAAAGTTTACTTCACTATATTACAATGAAATCGTAATCTAATCATGACAAACTATGTTACCACTGTTTATTTGCAAATTATGTAGGAACAGTAATAGATTAATTTATGACAAGAGTGCACCTCAAAAAATCTTCATCATAACAGGAGTTCTGACCTTTGTCACAAAAAGTCGATTCACACGCTTTTAATCATTGAAACTTTGGTTTTCATCCTAAAGGTTCACAATAAAACATATATTCTAGTATTTGTCCATAAATGTTATAAAAATAATATCCTCTAAAATGTATAATATATTATCCTCTAAAATATAATATCTTTTTCATCGCCTTTTTATATCACATATTTTAGAAATGATCATAAGTTAGGTATCATTCAAAAGCTTACAAACTTTTAGTGGGCTCCTACCCTATTGGAGCGTCGTCATGTTTCATAATTTATAATCAAAACCTTTTCTAATCTTGACAAAACACATACTGTATATCGTTGGAAATGTCTGAGTCTCAAGGTTCCATATTTTGTGATAGAAGTGATAATTGGACAGATATGTATTAATTTGTTACAGCAGAATCCATAAAATTAAAAAAATAAAATAAATAAATAAATGGAACGTCTGTCACCCGGTGGCTATTTTTGGTATTACGCCAAAACAAAATCTCATAGGAACTTAAATTTTTGGAACCTGTACCTGTTATACATTTTGATTTTATAAAATATATATTTTATATAAAATAAAAAATACATTTGATTTACAGTATATTTAAATTTCTATAACTTTTTCATTATGTTTTATTTCACTTCAGCAATAATCTACTGAGTGTCTTTAAAACAAGACCAAATGTCTTAGGTCCAAAGCATTCTTTAATTACAACCATTTAGGTTTAAAGGTGCAGTGTGTAATATTTATGAGGCTCTATTAACAGAAATTCAATATAAGTTTTCAGTGGTGTATAAAGACCTTACATAATGTACCATTATGTTTTTATTATCTTAGAATGAGCCATTTCAATCTTCATACACCACGGATCCCCTTACAGTTAAATCACCATTTTGCGCCGTCATGTTTCTACAGTAGCCCTAAACGGACAAACTGTTCTACAGAACGTTAATCACTCTTTGCTCTCTCCGACGACGACATTTTTGTCCTGTGTCGGCCACCGTAGCTTCTCTATGTGCTTCAAAAGGGAGGAGTAAGCAGTGAGTGATTGCAATTCACAACCTCACCACTAGATACTGCTAAAATGTACACACTGCACCTTTAAATAGTGCATTTTCACACCCGTTCTTAAAAGGGGGGTGACAGTTAAGGGACCACTGATTAAGAACACATTTATACATAGTAAACCAAATCAAAATTTATTTTCATATTGAATAACAGTTACAGTACAGCTTCAAATCTGTTAATAATCAATTAATAGCTACAATAGTCAATTAAATATAGGCTACAAGTAGTCTATTTAATAAACTAATAGCCTAATACAATTTTTTATAATATTTATTAGATACATAATGTGTGTTTTGTATATGTATATAGGCCTATTATATGATTTTAAATTGACTTTTAAATGAAAACATTTATGTTATATCATAATTTGCACAACCCCGTCGTTGCCTTGATGATATTGCAGGGTGTTCCAATGAGCGATCATTGTCAGCGAAGTCCACTATATATATATAGGCTGGCCATTTCAGTACCCGGATCCTTCTTCTACGCAGTCATGATGTTGTAATTGATGCAGTATGTGGTCTGGCATTGTCATGTTGGAAAATGCAAGGTCTTCCCTGAAAGAGACGACGTCTGGATGGGAGCATATGTTGTTCTAGAACTTGGATATACCTTTCAGCATTGATGGTGCCTTTCCAGATGTGTAAGCTGCCCATGCCACACGCACTCATGCAACCCCATACCATTAGAGATGCAGGCTTCTGAACTGAGCGCTGAGAACAACTTGGGTTGTCCTTGTCCTCTTTAGTCTGGATGACACGGCGTCCCAGTTTTCCAAAGAGAACTTCAAATTTTGATTCGTCTGACCACAGAACAGTTTTCCACTTTGCCACAGTCCATTTTAAATGAGCCTTGGCCCAGAGAAAACGCCTGTGCTTCTGGATCATGTTTAGATATGGCTTCTTTTTTGACCTATAGAGTTTTAGTCGGCAACAGTGAATGGCACGGTGGATTGTGTTCACCGACAATGTTTTCTGGAAGTATTCCTGAGCCCATGTTGTGATTTCCATTACAGTAGCATTCCTGTATGTGATGCAGTGCCGTCTAAGGGCCAGAAGATCACGGGCATCCAGTATGGGTTTCCGGCCTTGACCCTTACGCACAGAGATTGTTCCAGATTCTCTCTCTCTCTCTCTCTCTCTCTCTGTATATATATGTATATATATATATATATATATATATATATATATATATATATATATATATATATATATATATATATATATATATATATATATATATATACACTCACCTAAAGGATTATTAGGAACACCTGTTCAATTTCTCATTTAGGATGATTTCTCATTTTAATGCATTTAGGAGTGTGGTCCTGGTCAAGACAATCTCCTGAACTGCAAACTGAATGTCAGAATGGGGAAGAAAGGTGATTTAAGCAATTTTGAGCATGGCATGGTTGTTGGTGCCAGACGGGCCGGTCTGAGTATTTCACAATCTGCTCAGTTACTGGGATTTTCACGCATAACCATTTCTAGGGTTTACAAAGAATGGTGTGAAAAGCGAAAAAACATCCAGTATGCGGCAGTCCTGTGGGCGAAAATGCCTTGTTGATGCTAGAGGTCAGAGGAGAATGGGCCGACTGATTCAAGCTGATAGAAGAGCAACTTTGACTGAAATAACCACTCGTTACAACCGAGGTATGCAGCAAAGCATTTGTGAAGCCACAACACGCACAACCTTGAGGCGGATGGGCTACAACAGCAGAAGACCCCACCAGGTACCACTCATCTCCACTACAAATAGGAAAAAGAGGCTACAATTTGCACAAGCTCACCAAAATTGGACAGTTGAAGACTGGAAAAATGTTGCCTGGTCTGATGAGTCTCGATTTCTGTTGAGACATTCAGATGGTAGAGTCAGAATTTGGCATAAACAGAATGAGAACATGGATCCATCATGCCTTGTTACCACTGTGCAGGCTGGTGGTGGTGGTGTAATGGTGTGGGGGATGTTTTCTTGGCACACTTTAGGCCCCTTAGTGCCAATTGGGCATTGTTTAAATGCCATGGCCTACCTGAGCATTATTTCTGACCATGTCCATCCCTTTATGACCACCGTGTACCCATTCTCTGATGGCTACTTCCAGCAGGATAATGCACCATGTCATAAAGCTCGAATCATTTCAAACTGGTTTCTTGAACATGACAATGGAGTTCACTGTACTAAAATGGCCCCCACAGTCACCAGATCTCAACCCAATAGAGCATCTTTGGGATGTGGTGGAACAGGAGCTTCGTGCCCTGGATGTGCATTCCACAAATCTCCATCAACTGCAAGATGCTATCCTATCAATATGGACCAACATTTCTAAAGAATGCTTTCAGCACCTTGTTGAATCAATGCCACGTAGAATTAAGGCAGTTCTGAAGGCGAAAGGGGGTCAAACACAGTATTAGTATGGTGTTCCTAATAATCTTTTAGGTGAGTATATATATATATATATATATATATATATATATATATATATATATATATATATATATATATATATATATATATATATATATATATATATATATATAATATTTCACAATAGTCTTTTGAGTATATTTTTGATCAAATAAACTCAGCCTTGGTGAACATATGACTCTTTTTTTCAAAAACATAAATATAACTGACCACAAACTGTATACATCCTTCCTAGCTCTGTTCACCTGCCTGGGATGTATAGGATCGTACAGTCCATCACCCATGTGGCTGACATTACTAAAGGTAATCGGGGGCTGGTATCATCTTGAACTGTTTCCAAGTGTCTCAACATCCCTTCAGAGAATTCTGAGCTTTGTGCTATTAATCAGTCCAACAAGGAAAAAAGTGGCTGCATCAGCACAACCACTCCCCACAAACCAACAGGCCAGACAGAATCCCCAGCCAGTCAAACTGTCCAGTCCCATGTAATTTAACACCATTTCAATGGCAAATGCACAGAAACAGAGAGAGAGGAAAACTTACCTAGTAGATTAAGTTGGGGAAGTGTAAATTCAAGCAACAATGTTATTAAAGCAATACCTAAAGTTCATTTATCCATGATCTGCTTATAAGGCTATAGAGTAATACTTCAGAAAATGGTAATGGGATTGAATATCTCCTCTTTCTGTCTGGAGAGTCAATCTAGAGGCAGTGCTGATAATTGAAATAATGATGGCAATTTCATTTGTATTTCCACTTTTTGTCGTTTAAAATGTGTATATCCTACATAGGAGACTGTAATATGAAGCTGGTTCCTTTAAATGGGAAATATAAGAAAGAATTTCCTTCCTGAATATAAATCCAGTCAGGATAATAACTTCAGCGCCTCACCATCACTCTTTAGTCCTCCTGTGTGCGCCATAATTAACTGGCACCCAAAGGGAGAGCATGCAAACTCTGCTTTGCAAGTCAATGGGACAGTAATTGTTGCTGTTGAGTTGAGGTCAGGACAGGGAAATAATTCTGTGGCTGTATTTGACTGTACTCATTGCTCAGGGGATCGGAGTTCTACAAAGTGGCCTCTTTTTTCGGAATTGCAATTTAGGCCCGATGCGTACGGATGCATGACCTCCCAGCGAGGAGAAGATCTAATTTGCTTTTGCTGCATTTTGCACTCCTGAGACTGTTTAGAAAAGAAAAGGCCTGATTCAATAAAGGTCTTGCAAAACTTTGTCTTCCCCCTAGCGTTGCTAACATATTAATGCATAGAATATAAATGTGATTGTCTTCCATCCAAAATCAGTGTCAATTAATGGTTACAAAGAGGTACATCTTCTACTGAAACTCAATAGACTGCAACAGTGACCGGAATTCATTTTCTCTATAGCAATGAAAAAAAAATTGTAACCCATGAGCTAAACTTCTTCTGAGATGAAGCACAACATTATAACCTTTGATCTGAAGGGGTGGGGTGCGGGGGTGGGGGTAAAGGATTAACCCTAATCCTTACCTCAGGTCAATTTGACCCAGTAACTCATTTTTAAAAAGATTTTTAAAATTGAGTGTTCATCGGAGTGGTCCAAGACCCTATGACTTTTGTCGCACTTGAACAGCGAATACACAAAAAATTATTGTCTGGATTTAAGGATTCTGGATTTTGTGGTTGAAATTTTAAAAAGTAACAAATCCTTCACTTTAGGACCCAGCGGAACAGCTCATTTGCTCCATATAGAGGCTATAAGGCCATCTAGTGGCAAAAGTCATTAAATATCATGTTATATTATTATTTTCCACAAGAGGTCAGCAAAGACACACAATGTAAGCTATTTTGAGTTGAATTAAAAGGGTTATGTATGAAAGTGATTTTGAATTTAAGTTAAAAGAATGTGAAGATTGCTTAAACTACTATTTATTTTTTATTTATTGATTAAATCTAGTAATTCAAAAGTACATAAAATAACAAAATATCACAAAATCTCCAAAAATAAAATTGCATTAAAAAGATAGAATATCAAAATGAAATAAGAACACAGAACAGTTTTCCACTTTGCCACAGTCCATTTTAAATGGGCCTTGGCCCAGAGAAAACACCTCCGGTTCTGGATCATGTTCAGATATGGCTTCTTTTTTTACCTATAGAGTTTTAGCCGGCAACGGCGAATGGCATGGTGGATTGTGTTCACCAACAATGTTTTCTGGAAGTATTCCTGAGCCCATGTTGTGATTTCCATTACAGTAGCATTCCTGTATGTGATGCAATGCCGTCTAAGGGCCCGAAGATCACGGGCATCCAGTATGGTTTTCCGGCCTTGACCCTTACGCACAGAGATTGTTCCAGATTCTCTGAATCTTTGGATGATATTATGCACTGTAGATGATGATAACTTCAAACTCTTTGCAGTTTTTCTCTGAGAAACTCCTTTCTGATATTGCTCCACTATTTTTGGCCGCAGCATTGGGGGAATTGGTGATCCTCTGCCCATCTTGACTTCTGAGAGACACTGCCACTCTGAGAGGCTCTTTTTATACCCAATCATGTTGCCAATTGACCTAATAAGTTGCAAATTGTTCCTCCAACATTTGATATGTTATCTATATTCTATTGTGAATAAAATATACGTTTATGAGATTTGTAAATTATTGCATTCCTTTTTTATTCACAATTTGTACAGTGTCCCAACTTTTTTGGAATCGGGTTTGTAATGATAAAATGGACTGAATACTTAATATGTTCGTATGGGAACTCGGATTTAAGTTGAGTGTGAGTGTGTGTATATATATATATATATATATATATATATTTATAATTTTAGGGTCGGGTCATCATTTGGGAAGGATTTGTCACAAAGTGCGAGGAAACAATGAGGGTTAAATTAGGTTACAAATAAATGAGATACTCATGCCTCATGCTATGAAACACACAAAAATATTAAGAATGCAACTATTTTATTTCTGGAGGATCATGTGACACTGAAAACTGGAATAATGATGCTGAGTAAGGAATAAATTGCTTTTTTAAATACATTAATATTGGAATGGGTCATCACTCCTGAGAACTTACTAACTGCCAACTAACATCTCTATTTGTTAAGCGTCTCTCGAGGATTATGGGTATTGTAGTTCTTCACGTCTGTACATCTATTGAAAGATGTATATGTTATTGATGTTCTCTTGAAGCACAGTGAGTAACACTGAACTGTTACTCACAGTGAGTAACAATGTGTAGCTCTCATGAAATCCAAAATGAGCCAATATTTGGCATGACATTTCAAAATGTCTCACTTTCAACATTTGATATGTTATCTATATTCTATTGTGAATAAAATATACGTTTATGAGATTTGTAAATTATTGCATTCCTTTTTTATTCACAATTTGTACAGTGTCCCAACTTTTTTGGAATCGGGTTTGTAATGATAAAATGGACTGAATACTTAATATGTTCGTATGGGAACTCGGATTTAAGTGTGTTACACACTCACCTAAAGGATTATTAGGAACACCATACTAATACTGTGTTTGACCCCCTTTCGCCTTCAGAACTGCCTTAATTCTACATGGCATTGATTCAATGAGGTGCTGAAAGCATTCTTTCATATTGATAGGATAGCATCTTGCAGTTGATGGAGATTTGTGGGATGCACATCCAGGGCACGAAGCTCCTGTTCCACCACATCCCAAAGATGTTCTATTGGGGTTGAGATCTGGTGACTGTGGGGGCCATTTTAGTACAGTGAACTCATTGTCATGTTCAAGAAACCAATTTGAAATGATTCGAGCTTTGTGACATGGTGCATTATCCTGCTGGAAGTAGCCATCAGAGAATGGGTACATGGTAGTCATAAAGGGATGGACATGGTCAGAAACAATGCTCAGGTAGGCCGTGGCATTTAAACTATGCCCAATTGGCACTAAGGGGCCTAAAGTGTGCCAAGAAAACATCCCCCACACCATTACACCACCACCACCAGCCTGCACAGTGGTAACAAGGCATGATGGATCCATGTTCTCATTACGTTTACGCCAAATTCTGAGCAGATTGTGAAATACTTAGACCGGCCCGTCTGGCACCAACAACCATGCCACGCTCAAAATTGCTTAAATCACCTTTCTTTCCCATTCTGACATTCAGTTTGGAGTTCAGGAGATTGTCTTGACCAGGACCACACCCCTAAATGCATTGAAGCAACTGCCATGTGATTGGTTGATTAGATAATTGCATTAATGAGAAATTGAACAGGTGTTCCTAATAATCCTTTAGGTGAGTGTGTATATATATATATATAATTATATATAATATATAATTTTAGGGCTTCGGGTCATCATTTGGGAAGGATTTGTCACAAAGTGCGAGGAAACAATGAGGGTTAAATTAGGTTACAAATAAATGAGATACTCATGCCTCATGCTATGAAACACACAAAAATATTAAGAATGCAACTATTTTATTTCTGGAGGATCATGTGACACTGAAAACTGGAATAATGATGCTGAGTAAGGAATAAATTGCTTTTTAAATACATTAATATTGGAATGGGTCATCACTCCTGAGAACTTACTAACTGCCAACTAACATCTCTATTTAAGCGTCTCTCGAGGATTATGGGTATTGTAGTTCTTCACGTCTGTACATCTATTGAAAGATGTATATGTTATTGATGTTCTCTTGAAGCACAGTGAGTAACACTGAAAGGTTTGAATGTAATAACCAAATATCTACGTTTGGTAAAGTCTGGATAAACTCACTTGTACGAGTCTTTAGATTTTTGTTCAGGAGGCAAGTCAAGAATAGCCATTGAAATCCAAGACACTGAATTTATTTGACAATTTCTGCTGAACGGCCTGGGGATGAAAGGGGATTTAGAAACAAAATAAATCTATTCTAGAAATCTATTGTTGAGTCCATCATCCTTTCAAGCATACAAGTCGTTGTGAGTGGAGGCCATCATTTGAATCGAGGCCAGCCTAAAGCGCTCTACAATTCAGCCTGACATCTCACATATTTACTGCATCCTGCTCAAAGAGGATGTAAAATCAAACTAATGAACTATGATAAGTGGAAAACCCAAATGCTCTCATTTGCCTGGCAGAATACAAATGAGATTCTAGACATTTGTGGTCACAGGGGTGTATAAACAGATTCATAAATGGAGGTTCAAGGTTTGGCCACAGGTTACTTTATTCTCAGAGGTGAGAATCAAATGTTGTGTGATTATAGGCCAACATTTCATGGATCATGATCATCCTTTTCCAAGGTACAGTATATCCTCCATCTGCAGATTCTTAATATGGATTATTTTTATAACATACAACAATCCATTTTTCAAGTATTTACCAGAACAGCCGCAATTACAGAAATGCCTAATAGCAGGATGATCTTGAAAGCCAAGGCATGTAATTGCCTTCTATCTTTTGAGGTTTTAGGGAAAATGACTGTTACCAGAACAGAGCGTTCATCATGAAAGCAGTACTGGCAGGCTTGAGGACTGGAAAATGTTCTGACCTTACCTACATGAATGAACCCCTTTCTTTGAACCCAAAAGAAGGTAAACACAGGCCTTTTTGTTTATTTTTCTTCAGCTCACAGCTGGCCACGTGATTTTCTTTTGAGAGACACTCTTTCTATAATAATAATACAAAATAAAAAAATATTCATACATATTCATCAGCATTTAGAGAGTCTAAAATGTGCTACTCACAAGAATAGCCAAGCTGCTAAACATTTTAAATGGAGCATATGTTGTTTATGAAAGCAGAAATTGCCAGAAATGCTATCCAGATTTAAATCTTTTCAGCTCGCATACAGGTAATATAGATTGATGAGAATGGTCTATGTGAAATAATTTATATATAAAAAAAGAAATTATACAAAATAATCTTTATTTCTGTTTAGGGGAGTTGCTCAAACAAAACATCAGCATTATTATTGCTCATATTGGCTTGTGTGAACAAACATCTAACTATTCAGATTTGCCTGGTGGACGACTAAACGTATATTTAATATTATGTTTTTATACATGAAATCAATATTTAAATCTTGGCCGATAATCATAAGCTAACTATTTCATGGTGTGGCTGATAACACATAAATAGCTCTTTTTCTGAATTAATAAAAACTAAAGCATTAAAAACTAAATCAGTCAGTTTAAAAATTACAGGCCCTATTTTAACAATCTATGGGCATGGTCTGAAGCGTACGGCGCAAGTGCACTTAGGGCACTTCTGAATCCACTTTTGCTAGTTTAACGACGGAAAAAAACGGTTGGCACGCCAGGCGCATGGTCTAAAAGGGTTGTCCCTAGTCTCTTAATGAGTCATGGGTGTGTTTTGTGTGTAACCTGCAATAAATCAGAGTCTCATCTCCCATTCCCTTTAAAAGCCAGTTGTGCTCGCGTCATGGCGGATTCGCTATTTACATGGCGGAATTTGCGAGCGGAAAGACTGAACGCTTCTCTAGCGAGGAAACGGATCTGCTTGCCTAATGACGCCTACTTGCTCATCATTACTGTAAATAGGTAGGCTAATTCTGATACATGCAATGCCTATCCATTATGACATGTAGGCATTTTTACATTTATGTACACAATGATAATCTTTTACATTTTAATCCTTTAATTTTTCATATTTAAAAATGTTTATGTGCTGCTGCCTGTGTAATAAGCAGAGTGTAAGCGCATTGTGGACCCGGCTATATGTGCATATTACTAACACGCCCTTTAAATAACACAAAAAATACTGCACTATTGACTTTAGACCAGGTTTTTGTTGGTCAATGGCGCAGTCGTTTTCAGTTCCTCAAAACAGCAACGCACCAACAATGAGCCTGAACACACCTTGTTTTCAGACCAGCACACCCATGGGTAAAAATAAGGGCACGAGTGCATTTGCTATTTAAACAACATGGCACTGGATGCGAAAATGATAACTGTGTCGGGCTGAAACTAGCAAAAAACACTTGCGTCGCATTGCGCTGGTTATATGATAGGACCCGTCAAGTGAATTTAGGCATCACAATATTCTAATCAGAGTTTGAAATTAACTTTTTCACTCACCGGATAATTTGGCTGCTAAATTTGTAAGTTACCGCCATTCAGAACTTCTAGTAGCCAAAAAGAAGGGTGAAAAAAGGTAATACTTTACAATAAGGTTTCACTGATTAACATTATTTAACTACATTAGTAACATGAATTAATAATGAACTGCACTTCTACAACATTTATTAATTTTGTTAATGTTAATTTCAGCATGTAGTAATACATTATTAAAATCAAAAGTTGTATTTGTTAATATTACACTGTAAAAACATATTGTTGGTTTAACTTAAAAAGTAAGTAACCTGGTTGCCTTAAAATTTTGAGTTCATTGAAATAACAAATTTGAGTTAATACAATGAAGGAATAGGTTTAATAAATAGAAACTCAAAATATTATTGTATCTGAACCACATAAATAAATAAATAAAAATTGTGATAAAATGAAATTTTGACATGTTTCACTGCATTATAACAAATAAAACACAATTACGCAATATGCTTACAAAATCTTTTAATACTATTTGAATAAAGGGTGATGTCAATTCTCAAAAAATGTTCATTGTATTAACTCAAATTTTTAATTTCAATGAACTGAACATTTTAAGGAAACCAGGTAACTTACTTTTTAAATATTTTTTTACTGTTGAGCTGTATTTTTATTAACTAACATTAACAAAGATTAACAAATGCAGCACCAAATGTATTGCTCATGGTTAGTTCATGTTAGTTAATACTATTTGTTATAAAATTTGGATTTCATACATTAATTTCTTATTCAAACTAAATCCTGTCATCCAGTCATCACCTCCCTTCCTCCTGCATGTATTTTAGGTGGACAGTACAAAGAACAAAAAACTACACGCGCAAGACAAAACAAAATAAATCTGTGGTCTCAGGATAAACCAGGGTCTGTCAGGACTCTGGGCTGATCGGCTGGGTTCTTTCTGATTACCATGTGCTCTTGTTGTATGTCTTTTCCCTCCCCCCTCGTTTCCTTTTTATCTGTTCATTTACCTCACCTGTTGTCTCGTTACCTTCCTAGTCTGTTGCCTTATTTAATTCCCCTGTTGTGTGCTGTTCTCTGCCAGTTTGCTCGGGTGTTGTTCTTATGCTGTCTGTTCTCAGCTTAGTGTCTTGTTTTTTGATTTTCTTCAGGATTCCAGTTTTTCCTGCTTAGCACTGTCGTTCCCCTGTCTGACTAGGCCTGCGTGATCTATTTTTCCTGAGTTCCAGTTTTCCTCGTCTTCTGTCCTGGTTCTGTTTGCCTGACCTGTTCATCGGATCCTCCAGCAGTCTAAGTTTCCCTCTGGCTTCACTGCATCTGTTTTTTTGCCTAAGGCTCTTCCATTTTCATGCCTGAGATTGGTGTTTTTTTTTTTTACGAGTTTTGGCTGGAGTTTTTTCTGTTTTGCTATTTGCAAATAAATATTTTTTTATCTGCTTTTGGATCCTCTCTCCATTACTGGTCCTGACAGAACAAACTGGCCAGTGATGGATCCAGCAGATGAAGATTCCATGAGATCGGCTCTTGCACAACAGGGGGTTCTTCTGGGACACCATGAAAATCAGCTCTCCTCATCTAATCAAGTCCTCGAGATAATGGCATCCCAGATAGCAGACCTCATAACCCAGCTTCAGTAACTTCGCTCTGACCAGGTTTCGGCCCATCATGTTCCAGAACCCAGGGTGAATCCTCCTCCTTGCTATGATGGTAATCCCTCTGTCTGCCGAGCCTTTTTGACTCGGTGTTCAGTGGTGTTTTCTCTCCAGCCAGCCACATTTTTTCAGAAGAGTCAAAGGTTGCTTATGTTATTACACTGCTGACTGGCCGTGCCCGTGAATGGGGAACCAGAGTACGGCAAGCCAAATTTCCTTTTTGCTCAAACTTTATGGAGTTTGAGTCAGAGATGATAAAAGTGTTTGATCGGTCAGTACATGGGCGGGAGGCAGCAAGACATTTGGTTTCACTCCGCCAAGGTGATTGCTCGGTTTCTGATTATTCAATCCAATTTTGCACCCTGGCTGCGTCATGTGGCTGGAATGCAGCAGCTCAATGGGACCAGTTCCTTCATGGACTCAAAGATGAAATTCTAGATGAAGTATCTACCCATGAGCTTCCTACAGAATTTGATGACTTGGTAGACTTGGCCATTAGGGTAGATATAATCGACTGGCGCTACGTCGACGAAACCAGATTGCCAGATCTGCTTGGACATCGGGGAGGGGGTAGCCAGTAGCTGGGGAGGTACTGGTGAGCGTAACTCCTGTCAATGGTCCTCCCATAGTGCGCACTCTTCTCCCTGCCATTCTTCAGTGGGATTATTCTTTTCATTCATGTTCTGTTCTTGTGGACTCTGGGGCTGAGGGCAATTTTATAGATTCATCTCTAGTGGCTAAGTGGGGTCTTCCTACTGTCTCTCTCCAACCTCCCTTGACAGCCCGCACACTCAACGGGCTGCGTCTTGCTCTTATTTCCCAATCTACTGTCCCTGTAAATCTAACTATTTCAGGCAACCACCGTGAGGAGGCTGTGTTTTATTTGCTAGACTCTCCAGGCACCTCCATTGTGCTGGGGCACCACTGGCTGATAAAGCACAACCCCCACATTAACTGGGCTGAATTCTGTCCTCTCCTGGAGCTCATTTTGTCTTAAACATTGATTGGGTGCTGCCCCTTCTCCTGGCTCTGTGTTCTCTGTTTCGCAGGAGGAGGCAGCGGATTTGTCTGGAGTTCCGGTGGTCTACCACGATCTTCGGCAGGTTTTCAGCAGGTCCCGGGCTGTGTCTCTTCCTCCGCACCGTCCCTATGATTGTTCCATTAGTCTACTCCCTGGCACTTCACCTCCTCGGGGGCGGTTGTACTCCCTTTCTGGCCCTGAGCGTGAAGCCATGGACAAGTACATCAGCGACTCTCTGGCAGCCGGCCTCATCTGTCCCTCTTCTTCTCCAGTGGGTGCGGGGTTTTTCTTCGTGGAGAAGGATGGATCCTTGCTTCCCTGCATCGATTATCGGGGGCTGAATGACATTACAGTTAAGAACAGGTACCCCCTACCTTTAATGTCTTCAGCTTTTGAGTTGTTGCAGGGAGCGGGATTCTTCACGAAGTTGGACCTCCGCAATGCTTACCACCTGGTCCGCATCAAAGTGGGGGATGAGTGGAAGACAGCTTTTAACACTCCCACAGGGCATTTTGAGTATCGGGTCATGCCGTTTGGGCTGACCAATGCCCCAGCTGTCTTCCAGACCCTGGTCAATGACGTGCTGAGAGACATGGTAAACAAGTTTGTCTTTGTGTACCTGGATGATATCCTGATCTTTTTATTTTTTTTCCCCGTTCTCTCCAGGTACACATCCAGCATGTCAGACAGGTGTTGCAACGGCTGCTGGAGAATCAGCTGTATGTTAAGGCTGAGAAGTGTTCGTTCCATGCTAGGTCTGTTCCGTTCTTGGGGTTTATAATCTCTACTGAGGGGATCCAGGTAGACCCAGCCAAGGTAAGGGCCGTTTCTGATTGGCCGGCCCCTGACTCGCACAAGGTGTTGCAGCGATTCTTGGGTTTTGCTAATTTTTATCGTAGATTTGTATGGAATTATAGCCAGATCGCTGCACCCTTGACGGCACTCCCCTCCACTGGGACTCCCTTTCTGTGGACCTCTCAGGCTCAGGCCGCCTTTGAGAAGCTTAAGACTTGTTTTTCTTCTGCCCCTATTTTGTCTTTTCCTGATCCAGAGCGGCAGTTCATAGTGGAGGTGGATGCCTCAGAGGTCGGCGTGGGGTGGTCCTTTCCCAGCGATCCCCAGCTGATGGCAAAGTGCACCCTTGTGCCTATAACTCCCATCGCCTTTCCCCAGCAGAGCGCAATTATGACGTAGGTAACAGGGAGCTGCTGGCGGTTAAGTTGGCTCTGGAGGAGTGGCGCCACTGGTTGGAGGGGGCTGCTGTGCCCTTCTTGGTCTGGACGGATCATAAAAACCTTGAGTATATTCGTTCAGCCAAGAGATTAAATTCTAGGCAGGCTCGTTGGGCACTGTTCTTTGGGCACTTCAACTTTACTCTATCTTACCGTCTGGGCTCTAAAAATGTAAAACCTGACTCCCTTTCCCGCCAATTTGCTGGCCCAGACAGTGGCCTCACTCCTGAGGCTATTGTCCATCCTGAACGGGTGGTGGCGGCTGTTGTTTGGGAAATTGAGACGCAGGTCAGGGAGGCCCTTCGAGTGGCTGAGGTGCCTAAGGAGTGCCCAGAGAACCTTTTGTTTGTTCCTAAAAAAGCTCGTTCTTCTGTCCTACAGTGGGGCCACTCATCTAAGCTCGCTTGCCATCCAGGTGTGAGGAGGACTCTGGCATCCATCCGTCAGAGGTTTTGGTGGCCATCTATGGCTAGGGAGGTCCGTCTGTTTGTGGCTGCCTGCTCGGTCTGTGCCCAGAACAAATCTTCCAACAAGCCTCCAGTTGGTCTGCTCCAACCCCTCCCTATCCCTTCCCGTCCTTGGTCTCACATTGCCCTCGATTTTATTACAGGCCTTCCCCTGTCCAGTGGCAATTCCGTTATCCTGACTGTAGTGGATCGCTTTTCCAAGGCGGTCCACTTCATTCCTTTGTCAAAGCTTCCCTCTGCTAAAGAGACCGCACTGGTGGTAGACCATGTCTTCCGGATCCATGGTCTTCCGGTAGATGTGGTCTCTGATAGGGGGCCCCAGTTTGTCTCCATATTCTGGAGGGAGTTCTGCCGGCAGATTGGCGCTTCTGCCAGTCTGTCATCAGGCTTCCACCCTCAGACCAAAGGGCAGTCCGAGCGGGCAAACCAGGATCTGGAGCGGATACTCCGCTGTCTGGCCTCCCATAACCCCTCCTCCTGGATCCAGCAGCTGACATGGGCTGAATATGCCCATAACTCCCTGCCTACCTCATCTACTGGACTCTCCCCATTTCAGTGTAGCTTGGGTTACCAGCCTTCACTTTTTCATTCACAGGAGCCTCAGGCCATGGTTCCCTCAGCTCAAGCTTCCATTCAGCAGTGCCGTCGTACATGGCAGAGAGTTAGGAAGGTCCTTCACCAGACAGAAAGTCGTATTAAGCGCTCCGCTAACCGTCATCGGACTCCGGCTCCTAGGTATGTTTGTGGGCAAAGGGTATGGCTCTCCACAAGGGACCTGCCTCTTAAGGTGCCATCTCGCAAGCTGGCTCCGCGGTTCATTGGGCCATACCCTATTCTCAAGCTCCCTCTTTCCATTCGTCGTGTTCACCCGGTTTTTCATGTCTCGTATTAAACCAGTTTTTCGTTGCACTCTTAATCCAACTGTTTCTTCCTATTTCCACCCCGTCTCATTGATGGGTCTCCTGTGTACACTGTTAGGAGGCTGTTAGACTCTAGGTGCAGAGGGCGTGGGTTCCAGTATCTTGTAGACTGGGAAGGGTATGGTTCGGAGGAGAGATGTTGGGTCCCAGCCCGGGACATCCTGGACCGGTCGGTGATTGAGGAGTTTCACCGCCGACAGTTGCCACCTTCTTTGGGATCGCCTAGAGGCGCTCCTGGAGGGTGGGGTACTGTCAGGACTCTGGGCTGATCGGCTGGGTTCTTTCTGATTACCATGTGCTCTTGTTGTATGTCTTTTCCCTCCCCCATCGTTTCCTTTTTATCTGTTCATTTACCTCACCTGTTGTCTCGTTACCTTCCTAGTCTGTTGCCCTATTTAATTCCCCTGTTGTGTGCTGTTCTCTGCCAGTTTGCTCGGGTGTTCTTATGCTGTCTGTTCTCAGCTTAGGGTCTTGTTTTTTGATTTTCTTCAGGATTCCAGTTTTTCCTGCTTAGCACTGTCATTCCCCTGGCTGACTAGGCCTGCGTGATCTCTTTTTCCTGAGTTCCAGTTTTCCTCGTCTTCTGTCCTGGTTCTGTTTGCCTGACCTGTTCATTGGATCCTCCAGCAGTCTAAGTTTCCCTCTGGCTTCAATGCATCTGTTTTTTTGCCTAAGGCTCTTCCATTTTCATGCCTGAGATTTTTTTTTTTTTTTTTTTTTTTTGTATTCTGTGGTTGTTTCGGAGCAGCCCAAGTCGTTTCTTGCACTGTGTGAAATACTGACTGAACGGCGGCTCAAAACACCCAACCGCTTTATGAACATAGGATATGCAAACTACATCTCTCAATTGGATAAAGAAAACTAGTGTCGATAAAGCTTTGAAGGAGGACGATTGTAATGAAGATAAAGATGATTAGTGACATACAGGAGTCATACAGGAACACGCATGTCCAGTATTATTGATGTGCAAACAAACCGTGTATGTGTGCTCTAGGCTCACTGAATAAAGTTTTGTTTAGATGATGATTTTAATGAAGGTGAAGACGATTACAGTGAAATACAGGAATTGTGCATTAGGCATATGAGAGTCTGTTATTATTGATGCGCAAACAAACTCTGTATGTGCGCTCTCGGCTTGCAGTATAGATTCGGAAAGGAGGGGGGCCTTGGAGTAAAAAAGGTTGGGAACCACTGTTATAACACTGTTATAGCATGAAAAATATTTGTTTCGAAAACTGAAGAATAACCTTTTTCAGTGGTATTAAATGATTTGTGTTTTTAAAGAGTAGATTTTCTAAATATATTATGTTATATTTATTTTTTTAAATAAATGATTTCACATAGATTATGCTTATATTGGCAGCTAATATGGTACCAATATATTGTGTATCGCAAACAAATTAATAAAGAACCCAGAACACCCTAGCAATCACATTGCACAAAAACAAAATCAGAACACCTTAGCAACTACATAGCAATATCTTGACAACCATCCACAACATCTTAAGATACATCCACAGCATGCACCAATCACAATTTTATCAGACTCCTATCAGACTCCAGACAGTTTGACATTCTCCTCTCATCTTTCCTCCACTCAGTCTCTCAGTAAAGTAAATTGTCATTAGCTGTTGTACTTTTAAGTGTGAATAGTTTTCAAGGTGGAATTTCAGTTTGTTACATCTCTTTCCTCTACAGGGAGTTTGTCCTCCAAGTGAATGTCCATTGGAGATGGTAATTACTGTGGTAAAAATAGATTCCAGGTACCTTCAATTTACTACCACGAAACCACTGTGTTTTGGGAAGGTTGAAGAGGTTGCATTATAACCATGACGAAAAACAGTGTAACTCGCAAGAAAGGTACAGGAAATACACATACGTTAAGATACGTGGAGGACATCATTATAGAGCTGTCAGAGATTATATGGTTTGTGAAACTGGAGGAACGAGATGATTGCGGTGATTTTTAGGTTGAAGCGGATGTCTTATTGTTTTCTGAGAAACAGCACAGCACACCTGTGTCGCACACACACAATGTGTTCGATTAATCATTGCGGTCCGCTGCCAGGTTTCACCACACACACAGCCATGAAGGTGACGATAAAAGAAAGAGAGATGAGAGATATCATTTATGATTCCACAGAGCTTCCCACACCTGAGGTTTCCATTTGGAATTGCATGTTTTTTTCAGTGGACACCTACCACCTCCACCCACTCATACATATTTATGGATCCAATGTTTTGGTGTGTAAAAGAGTTCCAACTGTGCCCAGCCAGCAGATGGATCTCTTTTTGCTTCATTTCCTCAACACGGTTTACTAGTTCCTGTGTTACTGCAAAGAAGAAAGATGGAATTCCTGAGTTCTTCCAGGCGATTATTACCTTTTGTGCATGCATGGCTGGGTTCGAAACCTGAAAAAAAATGCTGTTTTCTGAGGTAGTATCCAAATCAAGTCAGAATAATGTTTGTGAATTAATCTAGTATTAATCTAGAAGTATCCACCAAGAAGCATTTTTTTTTTCTTAATTATTTTTTTTCTTTAAAGGAATAGTTCACCCACAAAAAAGAAAATATAATTTTTTCAAAATCTACCATTTATTCACTTTCATGTCATTACAGTATGTTTTATTATTATTTTACTTTCAGTGTTAGTGACACGAGTTATGTAATCAGATTATTTTTTCAAATAAGGAGTAAAGTAACGCATTGCTTTTAAATTTACAACAAAATATGTTACTTTTTCAAATAAATATTGCAAGTTACTTTGTTTTCCCATTTATTGACAGACAACTCTTTTGTCCCCATGTTGAGAGAAATTGGGAGTAAAATGAAGAGGCGTTGTGTGTGCTGTGTGAACATGATGGTTGCTGTAGTTCTAGACTAAACCTGAACATGCATTTACTTATGTCACTTGCACAAAAACTGCTTCAGTATTCCTCAAAATGATTAAGTAGTAAAATGCAAACTCAATTTTTGCAAAAAAAAATATTTTTTATAGCTGAAGAAAGAGGACACATTTCAAGGCATGTTCTGAATCCAATGTTAGCTTCACTTCCTGCCTCCTGAGAGACCTTCATTTGATGGAGTTCTGAAGGCAGCACAGATGTATCCATCGCTGCCTTTGATATCCCACAATTCTATGTGTTCCATTCGGTGACAGTTGAGCTGGAAAAGAAAGATTGTTGGTCAGTTTGTGTAAATGTAATTTTTTTTTTACCCAACGTTTTCCACTTCTGATATCATTTCTAGCGAGAAATTACAACTGTAGAAATTAAATATTTCTACAGTGGTGCCTTTATTTTGCTGTCGCTATCCTGCTTCAGAAGTCTGTCTGAAATCATTTCGTGAGGTACCTTTGAGCACTTACGCTGCCTTATAAGTCATTGCCTGATAAAGCAGCGAAGCAACAAGTCACAGCCTAGGTTTTCAGATGTAGCCCCCATGCTGAACTTTATTCCTCTGTGTCCTATTCTTCTGCAATCCAGAATAGCAGCACAGCTGAAAGGTTTGTTTGAGTCATGAATTTGCATTTCCTTCAGCCTGAGGCTTATTCATTTCACTGTTGATGTGAAAGGGCCTTTACATTTGCCAAAAATAGTAATTGTAATTAAAAACAAACAGACATACAGTGTTGGGAAGGTTACTTTTGGAAATGTAATAGGTTACAGATTACAAGTTACCCTATTTAAAATGCAATAAGTAATGCAAATATTTAAATTACTTTATTAAAGTAATGTAACTGATTACTTTTCTAAATTTCTAACATGTTTTTAACTGTTAGAGGGGACATAACACACACAGTTTCTGCCAATCTCATGTTAATCTTGAGTACCTATACAGTAGTATTGAGTCTTTAGTTTTATCATATTTATAAAAGACAGGCACACTGTACTGATTATTTCTGAAAACAGCCGAACTCGTGCAGGCATGCAATGGGTGGGGTTAAAGAGTCAAGAGCACACACACACACACACACACACACACACACACACACACACACACACACACACACACACACACACACACACACAAGGTCATTTGGGAAGCTGAACAAGGTTATCTTCACCAAAAACACACTTCTTCTGATTTCGTGGTCTAAAAACAAAATGCCACTGCCGACGGCTCCCATAACCCGAACGAAGCTCGTTGATGGGCGCGCTCTTGCTCTCGCTCTGGTTGATGTGCGCACGCCCTCATCGGGAAGAAGTGCCCATACAAGGAATTCCGCTCTTTATGATGTCATACAGGGCCATACCTGAGAAAAAAATAAAAAATAATTTCCAAAACTTATTTGAATCCTAAAGGAGTGTATTTGCCACAGAAATACAACGTCATACGTCTAACTTGTGTTTTGAAATTTTGGCCATGTTTAGCATGAGAATCCAACTCTTTAACAGTATAAATAAGTCAGAATGCATGGAATAGCATTAGACTTAAATCATTTTCAGTCAGTTAAACCAGGCAGGGTTAACCTTACAATAGTACTCAACACTGATTACTGTCAGACTTTCAAAATCCCTCATCACTTGAATTAAGATTATAATAATTACATTTTAAAGCACAGCCACCACAAAAATCAGACTTTAGCACCTCTTTTTTTATTTTGAGATCATTCTGAGACTAAATACAGATCTCTGGATGAAATGGTTTTAAAATTCCCAGCACCGAAACACATTTTTAATCACTCACCATGGTGGCAACTCTTTCAGCTGCAAAGTGGACTGATGTCAATTCAAATAAGTGAGCCAATCAAAAGCATCAGAATAGCATCGCTTTACTAAACGGTCTTTAAATGGCAGGATGTATCGTGTATATCAAAAACAGGCAAAACAACAAAGTAATATTATCCAACATATACTAGCTTTTTATAGAAAATATTCATATGTAACCCCCTTTGTAATCGTTAACATTTTCATAAGTAACTACTTTAATTACACTTTTTTTTTCTCAGTAACTGTAATGGATAATACATTACATAATGCCATTACATGTAACTATCACTCCCCAACACTGCAGACACAAGTCAAGCCCAGGTGAGAAAAAGTAATGCAAAAGTAACGTATAACTTAATTTTGTATTGCTTACGTAATTGTATTAGTGTGAAGATGACTGCCTCGGTTGGTTGTTCGAATCCATGTGCGGTGCTTTATTAAACACAGCAGTACAAACAAAGTGTTGTTCAGAGCAAGTAGCATGGTCAACAAACAGACACAGTAACAAGTCCGAATCCGTAATGCAAAAGTCTTGGTCAAAAACAGGCAGAGAAACATACACGTGAATAAAGAAACAGGGTAGTGAAAACTCTCAGTACAGACAGGGTAAACTGGCAATACTTTGCAACATGGGCCCTGTCCCAAATTGCACCCTAAACCCTCACAGTCTTCCTCTGAGTCCACACTTTCATGACGTAATGCCGCTTTGACTGCCGGGCAGACGTCCTCTGCGTAGCTCGTGAAATTAGTAGCTCAGCGGGCTCAGCTGAAGTGTGCATCGAGGGCGCATAGCAGCCACAAAGGGGGCGCTCACAAGCACACTTCTTTAAGCTTAAATGGGACACCCTACAGCCTTGTAGACTTAATGGACACGTGCACGCAGCGGCCGAAAGGCCAAAAGTCATTTGGGACAGAGCCCTTCTGTACAAACAACATGGCTTATAACAGGTAGGAACAGGAAGTGATGTGAGAGGAAACGGAAGTATTCAGTATTCAGGAGATGGCTCCCTCTGGCGGTCGGAGGAATGGATGGCAGATGCAGATGTTACAATTAGTAACTTATTACTTTCAATAAAAATTTAATTTAATTTTTTTTTAATACAATTTTTTACTTTTTTTACATTTCAATACACAATGGTTTGGATGAAATGGAACATCTCTTTAAAAAATGTTGACTCACGGCACATAAAAAAAACACAACACCAACAACTTTTAAACTTTCAGTTGCAAATTTGCAAGCCAGTTGTTGCGAAAATAGGTTGCGTATTTACTATGATTATTATTGTAATCTGCAGGCAGCAAAAAAAGACAGCATGTTTTACATTCAGTTAATCAGCAAGTCATCGGCAATAACTGACAAAAAATCTGATAAAACCTGTCATTTTCTTCTTTCTTATTTTCATAACTTTCAGAAAAAAATGCACTTAGAAACATTCTACAAACTTCTAAACAATCTTAAGACGATTTTTGTCAATCAGGTTCTATAAGAGGTACCTTTATACAGAAATGCTGTCTATTAAGTTACTGCCTGACTGGGAAGAAAGGTATAGCGGCCCTCAGTTTCAGACATAGCATATGTGTCCAGACATAATTTATAGAGTTTGGCACTGACAACAATGCACCTGTTCACCTATTGCAGATGGGTTACATGAGTGCAGTGATGTGATCATGGGCCTGTTTAATGTGAATTCTTTGTCCATAGCATACAGACTTACTTAATGTTCTTCTGTTCTGCACCACCATGATTTATTATACTGCAGATCTATGGCATGTTGGGCTTCTGCTCCTTTTTGTGATGGTAATACTTGATGTCGGATCTCTGTGGAGGTGACTTGCTGTTGCCCAGTTACGTGTTCGGATCTGGCCTTTAGGTAGAGCTGTGCCTCATTACAGCATCTTGAGCTCGTTATCTCTCACTCTCCTTCCTCCGGCCTTTAATAATGCATCCACAGGTGAGGCACCGCATCATTCTTAAATGTCTGCTGTTTGTCATCCTGCTCTGGCATGTCTGCCCTGTGTCTGCACACGTTGTTTTCAAGGCTTCACCTTTAATGCAGGTCACACACATTTACACAAGCGTAACAAGGTGAACAAAGAAGCCATCTCCAGATTTACTAAAGTGGTAGCACTTTACTTAAAGCTTATATAGATAATGGTATTACTTGTCGTCATTATACATTATAATGCATTGCAGTCTTTCATGGTGAAAACATGAAAAGTATCATAATATATCTTTATAGAAAGATACAAAAATAAATAAAATATTCAGAGTTCTGAATATTTTTCACGTTTTATTCTAAGTTTGGCTCAAAACTAGAAAAATTCAATTTTGGCCAGACTATTAATGCTTGGGCAGAAGAGCTGTCTGTTTGATGCCCGGCACTCCATTGGGTTGAACAAATAAAAAAAAAGCCCCTGTCGTGTCAGCGAGCTTTGAAAACCCAATTACTCCCAAGGAACAATTACTGTCTGTTTGTGCTGGCGCGTCAGGCTGCTTGAGTCTTCTGTTTCTGTTCATTTGAGACAAGGTAAAAAGAGAAAAATGGTGACACTGAGATGGAAAATGATTTCTGGGATGATTCACATCGCTGTGTTATTCTATTTGTGTCTGGATAGATTAATAAGAATGCACAAATATTTTGTTTTCTTTTTAAACTCATAAGGCTCATAAATATTTAATATCATCCTTTAACCAAAGGAAATACAGCCAGTAGTTTAATAATTATACTGCATCACAAATATTCTCTATACTCTTTTTTTTTAATTGATAATTAACCCCCACCCCCCCGCCAGCGCCCTAAACTCAAAGTCTCTCGTTTTGCTCATTGGCGCATCAGCTGTAAACATGAATTTGTTTACACAGAAAATATTAATAAATTGAGCTTGTTGCAATACGAACAGGCACTAATAAGCAATAATATGTCAAGCTCACGCTGGGAATCTCAATAACTAATGTGAACTTATCTGAATTAATGTTTGTTTCAAGTGAACCCTTTAGACTTTTAGACTAACCTTTTATTTTCCTGAGAATTGAAAAGTTTCTTTTTTAAGCTCAGTTAGTTTTTTTTAGGAAAATAAACCAGCCATTAATAAGAGCATTGATAATGCGGGATTGTTTTGTGCATGTCAGAGCATTCAACATGGACACTTTTGCTGCTGCTGCTCTTAAGTCTTTAGAATTAGACGGAACAGAATAATGGGTCTTTTAAAGTTAAATTAGGGAAAATGTGTTACCGTGTTAATTTAATTCTCTAATTCGATTTAAGAACCCCCTGCAGTTTGATTATGAACCCCAAGGCGTTTTCGAACAACAGTTTTAGAATAAATGGAGTGAGAAAAAGGGAAAGGGTAGGGAGATGATGGAAAAGGTAAGTGATGGATGAGAGAAAAACAACTTGACTCCATCAGTGACATTGGAGCGTGTAGGTGACTGACCTTGTTCAGAGTGATGACAGGAGGTGCCGGGTCACAGGACCACTTCAGTCAGAAACCCCAACTGCCACACACAACACACAAGTTACAGGAAACACTCACCATGAAAAACATACTCAAAGGGAGGTAGAAAAGACTTTTGTAATGTAACAAGTCGCAATGTAACAGAAGTAGCGACAGACCTTTTCTTTCGTATTGTGTGTGTAGGGTGGGAACATGCTTCTGTTATTTGGTTGTTATGTTAATTGGATGGAGGCAGATCTGAATGCTAAAATCATAAATAAATTTATAAAAGGGACAATGGACAAAGAGAAGTCAGTCACGGGAAGATCAAGTTATGACATTTTGATTAAAAACTCCGAACTCAGGATGGATGGATGGATGAATCACAATATGATGAATCTAGAAAACATATTAATACTTTACTTTTCATGGAAGGTTTGTTGATTGAGAACAATAGAAACATGCATGGGGCAGTCTGCCACACCAGACATATACAAAGGGAGCTTACAGGGGGCAATATATTATTTTATTAGCCTTTTATTAGCCTTCTCTACATAGTGCACATGACATAGCCTTAGAAAATAAAATTTTTGAAATAACATCCTCAGATTTGAAATTAAGCATTAGCAGACTTGTGGCTTCAGCTTTATTGTGTTTCACTCACTATACAGCCACATAATATTTTATACTTTTAAAACATATATACACTCACCTAAAGGATTATTAGGAACACCATACTAATACTGTGTTTTGCCTTCAGAACTGCCTTAATTCTACGTGGCATTGATTCAACAAGGTGCTGAAAGCATTCTTTAGAAATGTTGGCCCATATTGATAGGATAGCATCTTGCAGTTGATGGAGATTTGTGGGATGCACATCCAGGGCACGAAGCTTCCGTTCCACCACATCCCAAAGATGCTCTATTGGGTTGAGATCTGGTTACTGTGGGGGCCATTTTAGTACAGTGAACTCATTGTCATGTTCAAGAAACCAATTTGAAATGATTCGAGCTTTGTGACATGGTGCATTATCCTGCTGGAAGTAGCCATCAGAGAATGGGTACATGGTGGTCATAAAGGGATGGACATGGTCAGAAACAATGCTCAGGTAGGCCGTGGCATTTAAACGATGCCCAATTGGCACTAAGGGGCCTAAAGTGTGCCAAGAAAACATCCCCCACACCATTACACCACCACCACCAGCATGCACAGTGGTAACAAGGCATGATGGATCCATGTTCTCATTATGTTTACGCCAAATTCTGAGCAGATTGTGAAATACTTAGACCGGCCCGTCTGGCACCAACAACCATGCCATGCTCAAAATGGCTTAAATCACCTTTCTTTCCCATTCTGACATTCAGTTTGGAGTTCAGGAGACTGTATTGACCAGGACCACACCCCTAAAGCATCTGTCATGTGATTGGTTGATTAGATAATTGCATTAATGAGAAATTGAACAGGTGTTCCTAATAATCCTTTAGGTGAGTGTATATTGGTAATATTTTAAATTTTTGTTTTTATGTTTGAGCTTATGTATCTCCATATTAATAACAGACTGTGTAATTTTTGAACTGTAAACTTTCAAGTGTTGGCTTTCTAAATATATGCTGGTTATGTGTCTATTCAGAATAACTTATGATAAGCTACTTTTTATGAGGTATGTCATTTATGCCCCCCTTAGAGAAGGTGTTAATACAACATGAGCCCTAAAGGGACATGGTGGTGGAAAGCAAAACATTTGCAAGAGAACACAAAAATAATTTTTCCTCCCATCTCATTTTTTCCCCTTTCCCTTTAGGGAACCTGTACCAAACTACTTCTTTGGTTACATCATTACATAAATAGGTGGAAACCAGTTAGTCTCTTTGCTTTTTGAGCCGTTCTTCCCTGAGACGTCATAACATTTATAACATACATTTATATAACAGACATTGGTATCTGGAAAATACCATGTCTTTACAGATGTTTTAAACATTTTAGGATCTGATTCAGCATTAAATGAAGAAATATGTTTCCATATTATATTAACTATATATATATATATATATATATATATATATATATATATATATATATATATATATATATATATATATATATATATATATATATATATATATTGAAATATCATACAGCATACATCATCTTTCTTGAGATTGAGATGAGATTTTAAACCGAGGTCCTGACTTTCTGTGGTCATAAAACATTTAAAAAGTAGCATCCTGGCCAGACTTGCCCATTGGCATCTATCCATCATCATGGCCTCCTAATCATCCCTCTATATACTGATTGGCTTCATCATTCTGTCTCCCCTCCAAGCTGGTGTGCAGTGGGAGTTCTGGTGCTCTATGGCTGCCATCACATCATCCAAGTAGGTGTTGTACATTGGTGGAGGTTAAGGGGGAACCCTTCCATATGTAAAGGGCTTGAGTGTTAAGAAAAGTGCTATATAAATGTACTTTATTATTATTATTTTATACAAAAAAAATTTGAGTGTATTCAACCCCTCAGACCAAAGCACCAGTTTTATACACTCTCAGCTATAACAGGGGTCCATTGCACCCACACACAAATGTTAACAGAAAGGAGGAAAGGACATAGAGAGTTATGAAGTCATTCTGCAATAAGTGTGGAGGGGGAGCGGACTCGATGCATTACAGATAAGAGGATTACAGGCCGAGTTTCCTCTAACTCTTCATTTGAGATTTCAAAGCTCCTTCAATCCTCTTGGGGAGACCCCATATCGAGGGTGCTAATCTCCAGTGCAAAGTCAAAGGGGAAATTTCAAAGTCTGGGCACATCTGTCCTGTTATCTTCACCAGGCCACAGATGGTCAGGGTTTCCTTAGCAAGTACAATTTAGGAGGTTAAAAGAGCTACCGGAGGCTATATAGTTATTCTTAAGAAGAAGTGAGGATTATATGTAAAGCAGTACTGTGAGCTATTTCGCACATCAGAGCTCTTTAAAGCTGAAGTATGTAATTTTTCCCATTTTAAATAACTTTTTGTTTCAGCTTAATATGCAGCGACAGCGTAATGCTGTGACTGATCACTATCAAAACGTTGCTCTGTTTGTTTGCACATTCTGACCAGCCTGGCATGGCAACAGCTCAACCAATGGTGTGGGTTTGGGGGCAGGGCCATCTATTTATCTGGCCAATGGCAGATAGGACAGATCTACCATTTTATGGACAGACTGATGACGCGTTTTAACGGGCATCAGCATCGTGAATCCTGCTTTTAGAAGGATTCTAAAGGTTTTTTTTTATGAAAAATATATTTAATATAATCTCTCATTCACCACTATAGAAGTTTACCCAACTATGACGACTTTCACTTCTGAAAAATCCGGAAATGTGAACAGATACAATTATGTTTGAGTATTTTTGAGAATGTTTGAGAATATATATATATATATATATATATATATATATATATATATATATATATATATATATATATATATATATATATATATATATAAAATGTAATAACTATCTGAACATCAAATATTGGATTACAAAAGTAAAATGTATGCGAGTTGTGTTTTAAATATGTTAGGTATTCTTATAATTCTCTTTTAGAAATTTATAAGGAAGGTTTTTTCTTCTCTTTCACACTGTGACAGCGTTATTATAATCATAAAAAAATTCTAGCAATAAAGGGCACTTCTATTAACAACATCTAAAGCTTATTTTCCCCAGTGCTCCCTTGTCTGTGTGAAAATGGAGTGCTGCTTATTTGTCGGCCTTCTGTGCAAACACTAGTTTGACATATTGCAGTAAATCACCTCAAAAATGGCCTGCAGGTTTTCCACAAAGCAAACTAGCCTATAGGGTCTAAAATGTGTTTAATCTCTAGCACTCGTGTGATCATCCTTTTAAGGAAATCAGCAGTGCGGTTGCAATGCTGTTGAGTGGACATGTTTGCAGGGTTGTATATGGTGCTGAGAGACAGTCTGCTTTATGAACAGAGTGCTTGAGAGGATTCAGGGAGATTAGCATTAAAGCTGGTGAAAAAAAAAAAAAATTCACAGCAGCACTGAAGATTCAATAATTACAGTTTGACATAAAACTTAATAACATGCAAGAACACTCTCTTCAGAGAGCTCAAACTTCAGCATTTACTATAACAAATGAACGGCATATTTTCTTTTAATAAAAATTAAAACTGACACAATTTTGTTTTTAAATATTAATATTTGAATAATTTGTTATCAGAATCAATAGTTTAGATGTGCAAAGTGTAACTACCAATTTTCAACCAGCTTTGTATTAATATCGGTAGTATATAAATAAGCAATGTTTACTCATTCTCTGTGTTACCAGGGGTCCTTTCTTTGTACCTCGCTTAATACATTTGAGATGATTTGACAGATCCCAGATCTTCTAATCGTGATAACTGATCTTTGGCTAATTTCCCCGCGGCCAGCTGAGTGTTAGTGGGAAATGGGAAGAGTCGTGGGAGGCAAGCAGATTTATCTTTTGTTTGTCCGAAACATGGCTCACGCCCGCGGTCCCGGACACAGCTGTGATGCCATCGGAGAACTTCTCTGTTTTTCGGATGGACAGAACAGCCGGTAAATCCAAAGGCGGTGGAGTATGCTTCATGGTCAACAAGAAATGGTGCGATCCCAGGAACATCACCATTCTCTCGCGGTCCTGCTCACCTCATCTGGAACATTTAACAATCATTTGCCGCCCATTCTATCTGCCGAGGGAGTTTTCTGCGATTGTCGCGACCGCTGTTTACATCCCACCGCAGGCAGACACAGCGCTGGCTTTATCTGGCCTTCATGATGTTGCCAGCGGCATCATAAACAAACACCCCGATGCTGCTTTCATCGTCGCGGGCGATTTTAACAAAGCAAACCTAAAGAAAGTCCTACCAAACTTTCACCAGCACGTCTCCTGTCCTACACGAGGAGCAAACATGCTGGATCATTGCTACTCTCCGTTCAAGAACGCCTATAAAATGCGGTCACTTCCAGCGTTGGGCAAATTGGATCATGCCGCCATTTTCCTCACTCCCGAATACAAACAAAAGCTCGTTCAGGAACCCCCGGTGAGGTGGGACGTTAAGCGTTGGTCGCCCCACTCAGAGACCGCGCTTCAGGCAGCTCTGGATGATGTGGATTGGGACATGTTCCGAGCGAGTTCAGCCGACGTAAGCGAGTTCACAGATGTGGCGCTTTGCTTCATCAACACGCTTACAGAGCAAGCCACGCAAACAATAACAATAACAATAACGTCCTTCTCAAATCAGAAACCGTGGGTGGACAATTCAATCCGCGCTGCAGTGAACACACGCACTGCCGCTTACAGCGCCGGTCTCCTTTCAGGGAATATGAATGAATACAGATCATCCTGCTATGCTCTCAGACGAGCAGTTAAAGCCGCAAAACTCCGTTACAAAGACCGAGTGGAGTCTCATTTCCAACTCAACGACTCGCGGCTCATGTGGCAAGGTCTGAGGTCCATCTGCTTGTTTGGATCTAAATCCTCTGCAGAGGTGAGCGCTGATCCGTCGCTCGTGAATGAGTTACACTTTCTACGCGTGCTTTGACTGTAACCGCCAAGTGGCGGGTTAGAGGAAATTACTCAGAGCAGCAACAATCAAGTGATCTCTGTCTCAGAGGATGAAGTTCGGAAAGCACTCAAGCATGTGGACGTCAGGAAAGCTGCCGGGCCAGATGGTATTTCAGGTCGTGTTCTGCGGTCCTGTGCTGATCAGCTCGCCGGGTTGTTTACATCTATCTTTAATGAGTCCCTCGCTACATCTGTGGTCCCCACCTCCTTCAAAAAATCCACCATCATCCCTGTCCCTAAGAACAGTAAACCCTCTTGCCTAAATGACTATCGTCCAGTGGCTCTCACGTCTATAGTCATGAAGGTCTTTGAGAGACTCATTAAAAACACCATTTGCCCCTTCATTCCTGACACTTTGGACCCTCTTCAGTTTGCCTATCGTCCCAATAGATCGACTGAAGATGCCATCTCTCATGTCCTCCACTCCTCCCTCACTCACATCGACAGCAAAAGTGGGAACTACGTAAGGCTGCTATTTATTGACTATAGCTCAGCCTTTAACACCATAGTTCCCATCAAGCTAACCTCCAAACTCCTGGATCTCGGCCTGAATCCTTCTCTCTGCCACTGGATTGAGGACTTCCTCACTGGCAGGCCTCAGGTGGTGAGAGTAGGCCAGTCCACCTCCTCCTCCATCACACTGAGTGTGGGAGCTCCACAGGGCTGTGTCCTGAGTCCCCTGCTCTACTCTCTCTACACACATGACTGTTTGTCCACACACAGCTCCACCTCTATCATCAAATTTGCTGATGATACTGTTGTCCTGGGCCTCATTTCCAACAACAATGAGACGGCATACTTGGATGAGGTGGAGCATCTAACATCATGGTGCCAGGACAACTGTCTCTCTCTGAATGTTGGCAAGACCAAAGAAATGATTGTGGACTTCAGGAAGAGACAGCAACGGACATACTCCCCCCTCATGATCAGCGGGTCACCAGTAGAGAAAGTGAGCAGCTTCAAATACCTGGGAGTAAACATCTCCGAGGACCTGACCTGGACTGCTCACATTCAGACACAGGTGAAAAAAGCCAGACAAAGACTGTACCACCTGCGCCAGCTGAGGAAATTCAGGGTTTCACCAGCTATCCTGAAAACTTTCTATTTAGGGGCGATAGAAAGTGTACTAACTCAGTGCATCACAGTGTGGTATGGGAACAGCACCAGTCATGACCGCAAAGCCCTGCAAAGAGTTGTGCGCTTATCCGAGCGTATCTCAGGGTCAGCTCTCCCGTCTCTGCAGGACGTCTACACCAAACGCTGCAAAGGTAGAGCTACTAAGATCATCAAGGACTCTAATCACCCTGCAAACCCTCATTTCACGCTGCTGCCATCTGGTAAAGCGCTTCCAAGCCTGATGGCCAAAACTGAGAGACTCAGGAGGAGCTTCTTCCCCAGGCCATCAGACTCCTGAACTCAGTCACTTAACACCACGTGACTTTACTTCAGGATAAACATCGATACACTGACATTGCACTGCACTTTCTGTTCTCGTTGTTACTGTGTAACAACCTGTTATAAACCTGTTTGCACATTATACTCTTTATACAATTGTTAACCACATATTTATAAGTCTACAGTTTACTCACTGCACAGTCTACTTCACTTATTTTATTCCACTTCTTATTCTTCTACTTGACTTGATTATTTATAATTCTACAGATATAGACTATATATATACAGATATATATATATAGTACTTTTTTATCCTATTTCTATTATAATTTCTTCCTTGTGCTTTAACTGTGAATTTGCACTGTCCATGGAGCGGACCTGTTTACATTTCACTGCCGGTTGTATATTCTGTATATAACTGTGTATGTGACAAATAAAACTCTTGAATCTTGAAATGTATTTGCAATAATGGACCGGCTGGCCGAGGTGTCTGCTAATGCAGTACTCTGTCCTAGTGAGCATCCTAGCAATATGGTTAAGAAATCCTCCTCAAGCCCCTGGGCTATAGTTAAAGCACTTCCTCTATTTCAAAGCAGGGAAGGAAATGTCTAAAAATAATTTTCTACAAGCCCTCCTCAGAAGGCTTCATATCTCATAAGAGTCAACCTACCACTATAAGGCCTACTTTACCATGCGGAACTCGCATGGAGGGCAGAGGGGTTACAGTACTCAGCGAAACATGCAAGGCAGTGGGATCAATAGAGCATGTCGAGGGGCTTCTCTTTAGGTCCAAATTAAAAGAGTCATCACTCATTATTTTTTATTACATTATCTGCTCGGTCTGGCAGATCCATCACAATGTGGGTCTGATAATACGATTAGCATTCAAGATGCATGTGGCGTAGTTTCCACCCATGCACGCATGAAACCTCAGTTCTCAAAGTTCACGGACTTCCTGTTATTGTTGCGTTTATGAATCAACATCTTGGTCAACATCAAAATTACTACCACATATGTAGATCATGTTTTGTGCATTTTTTTTCTCAGTACCTAACTTTCTAAAACCACATTGCAGTTGTGCTAAATAGAGCCTAGACTGATGCTCATGTATCTGAGCTCTTGTTGGCTCAAATCAAAGGGGAATGCTTTGATCAAATCCTGATATTGCCGTAAAATGCCTCAGTGCTCCCTCTTTTTCCATTTTTACTGAATGGCGGCCCATTTTCTCCAAAATGCAGATGGAGCCAGCTCGCCATTTACTAATGCACCAGACAATTCAGTCAGTTTGAATTCAGCTGACATAACTGCCACCAGTCATTTAGTCTGTGTATACAGGCCTTCTTTCCCAGTGGTATTTGCAAAGCATGATCTAGATTCATTTGTAAGCAGCGATAGGGATTCGATGATGGGCCCAATTACCCATAATCATGTGCTATAGCTGTGTACAAATGGAAACGCTGAGCCTGACTGCCACGTGAAGTTTTGACTGCCCTTCTGCCCACTTTCAGACGACGTGTCTTCAATTATTTTTAGATGTGACTGTGCTTGTCCTATTTTAGTGTGCTGAAATATTCTCAAAACTGTTGACAGGCCAATGATTTCAAGTACACACTAATGACATCAGGGAATTGTGGAAAGAGTAAAACCATCACCCAGGAATAGTTCTCCCAAAAATAAAACTTCTGGCATTTACTCATCTCAACATGTTGTTGTAAACCAGTCCAGTATATATATATATTGTAATATCAACATTTTCTGTATTGTAGTCATTATGTTCACAACTTGTAATAATTACTTCAATGAGCTCAAAATTAATTCATGAATTAGCTAACTGTGTAATACATTTCTGAAATAGTACATTACTTGGACAGTCACCTCTGATAACAGATCACTATAAATTGCAGTGGTGGGCCGTCAGGGCCAACAAGGCCTTCTCTGCTGGCCTAATCACTATCAGAATCTTTGACTTAAATTTTTATATATTTTTTCCATGAATGTGTGTTAGATTATTCCCAATAGTCTATTTTGCTAATTTCATAGCTTTTCTCTTGGTTGCACTGCTTCCAGTAGTGTTTGTTTATGTTAGAGCTTTTATCCAATCATATTTCAGGCATCATGTGTTGCCAGGGTCAAAGAAATCTGCCTTGAGGCCTTCACAATCAATATTGAGGGTGCCTCTAGCTTAAAATTAATGGCAATGAAACTGTGCTTTAACCAATCAGATAATCACTGTGATTTAAACAGCCAATCAGATTTCGAGATGGTGTTCCCGGGGCCATCTAGCAGGCGTACAATAACGTCGGCAATTCCATGTCCTTTGATTGGATGGTCAGAGAGCGTACTAACTTTGTGGCCTAGTCAGAATAACTAGCAAACCACACAAAATAAAACATCTGTAGTTTTAAAGTTTTAATAGTGTTTTTTTTTTATTTATTTTTTTCAAACCCCAATGGCTGACAGAGGAGAAGAAATTAATGTATTAATTAACATACTTTCATTTGGAAAAGCACTATACAGATGCACTATATTGCCAAAAGTACTGGGACACCCCTCCAAATCATTGAATTCAGGTGTTCCAATCACTTCCATGGCCACAGGTGTATAAAATCAAACACCTAGGCATGCAGACGCTTCTACAAACATTTGTGAAAGAATGGGTTGCTCTCAGGAGCTCAGTGAATTCAAGCGTGGTAGCGTGATAGGTTGCCACCTGTGCAATAAGTCCATTTGTGAAATTTCCTCAATACCAAATATCCCACGGTCAACTGTTAGTGGTGTTATAGCAAAGTGGAAGCAATTGGGAACAACAGCAACTCAGCCATGAAGTGGTAGGCCACATAAAATCACAGAACGGGGTCAGCACATGCTGAGGCGCACAGTGCGCAAAAGTCGCCAACTTTCTGCAGAGTCAATCGCTACAGACCTCCAAACTTTGTGTGACCTTCAGATTAGCTCAAGAACAGTGCGTAGAGAGCTTCATGGAATGGGTTTCCATGGCCGAGCAGCTGCATCTAAGCCTTACATCACCAAGTGCAATGCAAAGACCATGACCCAACAACAATGACCCAACTTGGACGTCATTCAGTAGGCCATGTTTTTATTTTATAACTGGTTTATTTATTTTAAGTAGCCTAATCAAGTTATTTATGCATATATGTATTTTTGCATGTATCTGTTTATTTATTTGGAAATGCAATTTGTGGGAAATTAGAGTTCAGAAAATAATTTCATGGTATAGCCTATATTAGGCCTATCCACCTTATTCCTAATTTAAAAAGAACCAACAGCAGCAGATGGCTCAAGGGCTTTGGAGTTTGGATTTCAACCCAATTGAGTCAAAATCCAGTCAACGTCACTCTGATTGGCTGAGGCAGAACATCAACATAACCCAACCAGTAAATGCCACTCTGATTGGTCGAGACAACATGACAGGCATTTGGCGCGATTCGGCGTGCGTTGCAAAATAACGGCACAGCTTATCAGCCTACATCACCGATGAACCCATCGTTTCCTCTAAATTTAAGGTAAGTTCAGTCAGCCTAGTGAATTCTATGTCCATGTGTACATGTGTTTGATAGTTTAGCATTATTGTCTCCACAAACCTGCTGTGGTTACAGCCGGGCGAGAGAACATGTTGTGTAATGTAAATGTTAACTGGTTGTAGCTTGCAAATTGATTCGAATTTGTGTGACTATCTTAGGATTGCTAACAGGGTAGGTCAAAAGCTAGCTAGCTTTACTTTTTGAGTGGCAAACTTGTCACATGCGCATTAATTACTATAAAACACCTGTGTGCAATATTGACAAAAAAAGGCTATCTCGATATTTTCTGGGATTTTTTTGGCTGAGTGTGTTTATTGTGTCTACCTTTGGCAGGTTTAGGACTGCTGTGGACAGAGAAAAAGACTTGAAGGTGGAGGATTCACTAAGCCCTGATGAGCCATGCCTACAGGACTTTTAAAAGAGTTCAATTAAATTACAATCTAATTATTCGTTCATAATTCTGCCTCCACTGTACATTGTGCTTGATATGTCTGGTGCCCTTCTGATGCCATTCAGGGCAATTCATTTTTGAATAAATGGATTTATTGAATTGTGATTTATTAGTATGTATATAACTGTAGTGTTGTATGCATGTAGTCCCATGTTTCCAGAAGGTGGATGACATGTTTTCTGTGCCAGTTAATGTTCCTGTATTTGATTGTCTCAGCAGCAGGTGATAACTGGAGACACATACAAAGGTATAATGCATTTCCTGTTGAAACTAGCTGCTGAGCCAAAAAATACAAGAAAATGTATACATGGTACAAAAAACATGTCCTCCACCCCCTTGAAACATGGGACTACAGTTACAGAAGTTGTATAAAAACATTTGTCTAAATGTGATGTTGAAAAGACGTCCACAAACGACCACATTTGGACTATAAATAGCCCTTACACAGAGGTCCCACGGACGTCAACATTAGACGTGCAGTAGACGTAAAAAGCCCCCTTCAGTGGACCGAAATTGGACGTCCAAAAATCACCTAGAAAAGACGTCACATGGCGCAGTGGGTGGACTCTAGAGCAGTGGAGACGTGTTCTCTGAAGTGATGAATCACGCTTCTCTGTCTGGCAATCCAATGGATGAGTCTGGGTTTGACGGTTGCCAGGAGAACAGTACTTGCCTGACTTCATTGTGCCAAGTGTGGGGTTATGGTGTGGGGTTGTTTGTCAGTGCCTGACCTCACAAATGCGCTTCTAGAAGAATGGTCAAAAATTCCCATAAACACACTCCTAAACCTTGTGCAAAGCCTTCCCAGAAGTGTTGAAGCTGTTATAGCTGCAAAGGGTGGGCCAGCTCCATATTAAACCCTACAGATTAAGAATGGGATGTCATTAAAGTTCATGTGCATCTAAAGGCAGACGTCACAAAACTTTTGACAACATAGTGAATTTGTGAATTTAATATAATTTTAGAGAATCTCCAAGCTGTTCTTTTTATATACAATAACAGCATACAGTGGTATCAGTGCTGTACATTTCCAAAATAAATTACTTGTGTGCTGTCTTTTAATTAATCTGAAGTCATGTCATTTGTAAGGAACAGCCCTGAATTTAAATTATTCAAATTAAATTAAAATCTTAATTTGAAAATGTACATATTTAAATTTGTCATGATATGTGAAAACCAATGGTGTCTGCTATCATTAAAGTCATATCTGGCACATCACATCTTGTCACACGTAGATTGAAAATTTGCTAATGAGACTAATGAGATTTGAGATATTTTCAATGAATTCCCAACTTTGTTTTTGGGAGGTTAAGGTTTGTGTCAACATATCTGATGCAGTGTTTGTATGTGTTGACATGTAAATAAATACTCTTTTCATCATGCAAAGTGAGTCTCACAAGAAAGAAAACCATACTTAGTTTGTAGAGACATGGGGGTGAGTAAATTATGACAGAATTTACATTTTTGGGAGAACTAATCCTTTTTTTGTCAGTATATATTCCACACACTGCTACTGTATGACTTCAGAAAACTTGATCATGAAATTACCAAATGAATCATGAACTTTATGATTTGATGGCTTTTTTTTTTTTTTTTTTTTTTTCCTGTTTGGAGCTTGACAGGTCTTTCTTCACAATAATGATTACACTTTATTTCAAGGTGTCCTTGTTGCATTGAAATTATATATTTAAATACTGAGTAATTAACAGCATGTACTTACTATAGAGTTAGGATTATGGTTAGTTGCATGTAATTATGCATGATTTACTGTTATTACTATAGTAAGTACATGTAACATGTAACAAGCACACTGAAATAAAATGTTACCACAATACCTGTTCATTGAGAGTAAAAGAGAAGCACTGAGATTCTTCAAAACATCTTATTTCATATTCCATTTACAGCCAAAATCAGGTTCTAATTAACACAAGCCTGGTTGTATACTGACAAAATTGTAATTTTGTATCATTTAAAAAATTGGCTCTTATGAAAGCTGTCCTTTCCTCTCAAATAGTCTTTATAGCACCACAGTTACAAAACCTCGTTTAGCACAAAGGCACTCTTTGCTATTTAATGCATTCCTTAATTACACTTCAAGTGCTGACTCACTGCTTTTAAATAAAGGTGCTTGAATGGCGACCATCGCAACAAAGTGTACAATAGCTGTGCGGTTGATACCGATGTATGTACATAGAGACGAGTGGAAAGACGAAAGGAGCGTAACAGACCGATCAATAATGCATTTGAAGTACAAGTGCATTAAGGTAGGAGGAAGTATTGTGGTGGGCGTGTTGTGTATGGATGGCTGATTCTAGCTCATAAATACTGGAAATGCATTTCAAGAAGGCTCATGTTTCAGATGACAGTTATAACCATGTGATGTCACTTTCAAACTCACTTATGGCCAAACTTTCTATTATATGATCCGTTGCAAGGCTATTATAGTGTATTATTGTACTTTTTACAGAAGAAAGAGAAGGCAGAACTTACACTGAGACAACTAAACTGCCCCTAGAGATGTATTTATTTAAAAATATGGGGCTAAAAGGAATAAAATGGAAATCCAGTGACAGTCCACTACACACCACTGATATGTTAATAGGTTTTTGCAAATGACCCAGCTTTGCATTGTCTTCCCTTGCATAAACACACACAGAACCTGCACCGAAGTGAGTTCAATCTTCTGGATACTAAGAAATATATGGTTGCTGTGACAAGGTGCAAAACACTCACAGTGCCACATCTCACACTGTTGGTAGTGCTCGTTCTCTGGTGTCTGTCCCATGGCAACTTTTGATGATCCATGAAATAAAATTCCAAATTTACACTCTATAATCACATAACAATGATCTACGACTACTATACCCTTTGCAAGAATAGTGAAGACAAAACATTTTGTCATAAGTTATTGCAGCTCATTCTCATTTTCTGTACTTTAGTACTTAAGTGCTTGTAAGGGTTGCCAATCAATTCTAACATTTCATTTTAAAGTTAAAATGAAAAAGAACTGAGTGTTTTTTAAGACCAAAGGCTGTATTTCAAACTTGAATTGCTTCTATTGTCAGATGGTTCTTGAACTTTACCGTTTTGGCCCTGTGGACTTTTAGAAAATAAAGTATAAAGTATAAACTCTCACTACGTTATTAAATTTCTCCAGTGAGATACACACAGGCACACACACACACACACACACACACACACACACACACACAAATTCTTAGGATCTGTAATATTTATTTTAATTATTATTTTGAAATAAGTCTAATATTGTTGAAGATGAAGACAGACTGATAGAAGGCAGGATTTAAAAGTTTAAATGTGGCTTTAATAAACAAAAGACAGATACAAGCATAGACACCATTAACAACTGACAACTGAAGGAAAAACAGAGCAACTTAAATACTGGCTAAATGAGGTAACAAATGAAAAACACCTGTGGTGATTAAATGAATGTCCATGATAACAAATTAGAAGCGGGAAACTGAAACAAAGGAACACAGGAACTACCGAATAAAAAATTTAAATCCATGAAGAAACAAAAAACAAAACACAACTGAATAGCTGTGACATTACACCCCTCCTGGAACCTCACGGCATGGTGAGGAGGAGGCGGCTGCTTAGGAGGAGGACAAGGAGATGGCGAATGGATGGTGACTGGGGATGGCGAAGGGATGGAGTTGATGGAGACAGGAGCCATGGTGTTGTTGTGGCCGACGTGACCCTGGTGATGACCAGCGGAGGCGGAACTGAAGGATCCCAGGGCGCAGACGGAGAGCTGATTGTACAGTGTGACATCTCTGGCACAAGAGACGTAGGCTAAACCATGGTGATGAGCATCTGAGGAGGAGCCAGAGTGCCCGAGGTGAAGCTGGTGTGTGGAGGAGAGAGAGAAGGAGGAACCTGCTGTAGCTGTAGGGGTGGAGGGACTGAGCACAGCGGAAGGCTTGCAAGTCTGGGGAGGAAGTAGAGTGAGGACTGACCAAGGGGGAGCAGGTGGGACGAGGGAACTCAGTGGAGCCGCAAGGGTCTCTGGTGGAGCCAAAGGTGGGCAGTTCCAAGGCAAAGCCAACAGTTTGATGGGCCAAGGTGGAGTGAAGGGATCTGAGGCCGGAGGTGGAGCCAAAAGGTCCTCTCACTCGGACGAGGCTGGTGGTTGCACGACCTGAGGCTTCTTGTCACAGAAAGGCATTCCCAGGGAAGACGAAGGGCTGCAGACTTCCAGCAGAGGTGGGGCTGGAGGACTGGCTAAGCTTTGTGGTCAAGGTGACAGAGGTAAGCTTGATGTGATAAATAATGGTAATTCCAATTCCCAACAGGTCGACGATACCTTTTCTACGCTGGGTTCAACCAGCAATGCCGAGGAACAAACAGATGATTCAGGGTGGGATAGGATGGGAGGCAGTAAAAAAACAAAACAACTAAAAATTCTGATTTATTTAAAGATTTATTTGATCAAATATAATAACAGTAAAAACTGCAATATTGTGAAATATTATTACAGTTAAAAAAAAAAAAAAAAAAAAAAAAAAAAAAAGGTTAATGCTCTTGCATTTGAAAAGCAAGGTACTTCTAAATCTTTGAGCTCTTTTAATTTGAAGACAGAACATACAGGTGCTGGTCATATAATTAGAATATCATCAAAAAGTTGATTTATTTCACTAATTCCATTCAAAAAGTGAAACTTGCATATTATATTAATTCATTATACACAGACTGATATATTTCAAATGTTTATTTCTTTTAATTTTGATGATTATAACTGGCAACTAAGGAAAATCATAAATTCAGTATCTCAGAAAATTAGAATATTGTGAAAAGGTTGAATATTGAAGACACCTGGTGCCACACTCTGATCAGCTGATGAACTCAAAACACCTGCAAAGGCCTTTAAATGGTCTCTCTAGTTTTGTAGGCTACACAATCATGGGGAAGACTGCTGACCTGACAGTTGTCCAAAAGACGACCATTGACACCTTGCACAAGGAGGGCAAGACACAAAAGGTCATTGCAAAAGAGGCTGACTGTTCACAGAGCTCTGTGTCCAAGCACATTAATAGAGAGGCGAAGGGAAGGAAAAGATGTGGTAGAAAAAAGTGTACAAGCAATAGGGATAACCACACCCTGGAGAGAATTGTGAAACAAAACCCTTTCAAAAATGTGGGGGAGATTCACAAAGAGTGGACTGCAGCTGGAGTCAGTGCTTCAAGAACCACTACACACAGACGTATGCAGGACATGGGTTTCAGCTGTCGCATTCCTTGAGTCAAGCCACTCTTGAACAACAGACAGCGTCAGAAGCGTCTCGCCTGGGCTAAAGACAAAAAGGACTGGACTGCTGCTGAGTGCTCCAAAGTTATGTTCTCTGATGAAAGTAAATCAGGGTCCCAGAGTCTGGAGGAAGAGAGGAGAGGCACACAATCCACGTTGCTTGAGGTCCAGTGTAAAGTTTCCACAGTCAGTGATGGTTTGGGGTGCCATGTCATCTGCTGGTGTTGGTCCACTGTGTTTTCTGAGGTCCAAGGTCAACGCAGCCGTATACCAGGAAGTTTTAGAGCACTTCATGCTTCCTGCTGCTGACCAACTTTATGGAGATGCAGATTTCATTTTCCAACAGGACTTGGCACCTGCACACAGTGCCAAAGCAACCAGTACCTGGTTTAAGGACCATGGTATCCCTGTTCTTAATTGGCCAGCAAACTCGCCTGACCTTAACCCCATAGAAAATCTATGGGGTATTGTGAAGAGGAAGATGCGATATGCCAGACCCAACAATGCAGAAGAGCTGAAGGCCACTATCAGAGCAACCTGGGCTCTCATAACTCCTGAGCAGTGCCACAGACTGATGGACTCCATGCCACGCCGCATTGCTGCACTAATTCAGGCTAAAGGAGCCCCAGCTAAGTATTGAGTGCTGTACATGCTCATACTTTTCATGTTCATACTTTTCATTTGGCCAAGATTTCTAAAAATCTCTCTTTGTATTGGTCTTGAGTAATATTCTAATTTTCCGAGATACTGAATTTGGGATTTTCCTTAGTTGTCAGTTATAATCATCAAAATTAAAAGAAATAAACATTTGAAAAATATCAGTCGGTATGTAAAGAATGAATATAATATACAAGTTTCACTTTTTGAATGGAATTAGTGAAATAAATCAACTTTTTGATGACATTCTAATTATATGACCAGCACCTGTATTTTGTCATAAGATATCGCAGCTCATCCTCATTTTCTGCACTTTAGTACTTAAGTGCTTAAATGTAGGTTGCCAATCAATTATAAAGTTTAATTTTAAAATGAAAAAGAACAGAGCATTTTTAAGACATAAAGCTGTATCGTGACTATCGTAAGAAGGCTGTAAATTTGGACCTGACTGCTCCGCATCGCAATGCTGTACCAGGTGAGCTACCGACCAAGTTTAATGTTAGAAAAGCCATAGGCCTACATATCGTGCTGGTAAGATAATTCCCTCTTTTGTTGTTTTGTAGACTGCAGCAGAAATATATAACCAAATGGCATTTTGACACATATTTGTGCATATTGACACATACGTGATTAAAAAAATGAGGCAAAATAATTTGCCTTGACGCTTCATTTAGTTCATTTAACTACACACGGTCATGTTGCAGAAAGACATTTTTTTGTGTAAGGACTCAGAGTATGTGTGGATTGCGGTTATATCCGCAGGTCAGGTGGGTAAAGTAATAAAAAGAAACATTCCAAAAATTGCGGATGGATGAGAGATAAATCATTAATGTGTTGATTTTAATAAAGACGCAAATAAAGATTGGCATCAGCACTGGTAATATAATTAAGACTTGCTATTTTTAAATGAAGACAACTGTGTGTTGAGCTTCAGGAAGCGACGCTGCACGTTTCATTTGCGGCAGTTCACGCGTCAGCTGAAGAGATACGAGCAACTCGAAACACATGAGCATCATGAATAGAGTTGGATCATCGTCATTATGATGTGTATGTGAAATGTTTAATGGGACTTTATATACTATGATTAGTATGATATGATATCACCGAAATGCATCATTCAAATGTTCTCAAAACTAAGCGTAACATAGCAGAAGCTGTAACTGTTGTGTGTGTGTGATGCGCAACGCTCATGCTTTCAGAGCTGCATGCTATCATTGATTTGTGTAATTTAAATCTCACACTTTAATCACATTTATAGCTTCGAACTTAATAAAACAAGCTGTGTTACTATGATGAATGATTAGCTCAAAATGTAGATCTGTATGTGCAATGTACTTTATCTGATTAAATACAAACACATCTTTTGCTCACGTTCCAGCGGTTACTCCTCCGTGTGCTGTATATGCTGTCGACCCTGATTTAGGTTATTTAAGAAATGTAATTTCGCCAAAGAGGATTTTTTTTAAAGCAACCGACTTCAGTGTAGCTAATATGTGACGATAGCATCACACTTAACACTGAGGATTTTAATAATTGTAATGTGACGATCGGGTGCAGATATCTAAATCAGAGAAAATTGTGCGGGTGGATGGTTTGTTTTTAACAGCGGATCCGCCCATCTCTACTCTTGTTCTTATTCCAAGTTTCCTTCCTGTCAAATATTTTTTGCTTCTTACAAAAGCCAGAATGTCAGAATGCCTTCAAATGTCAGAAGACATAAATGCAATGGTTAGGCATTATTGTTATTTATATTACTACTATTTTGATTTATTGGTTGTAGGTTTAGTTTTAGATTGTACCGTGTTTACCTTTTTAAAGTAATTTGAAATGTAAT
The DNA here is from genome assembly GCA_018749465.1 of Paracanthobrama guichenoti. Lineage (NCBI taxonomy): Eukaryota > Metazoa > Chordata > Actinopteri > Cypriniformes > Gobionidae > Paracanthobrama > Paracanthobrama guichenoti. The sequence continues at coordinate 9,810,436 of CM031966.1, read as the reverse complement.
TTTATATTTTTGTATAATATAATATGGCAAATGAATGCACTAAATTGGTTTAGTTTTAGATATTAATGTATATAAACTTAAAAAATGTCTAAAAAGAAAACAAATTAGTTAGATACCTGTCTTATTTTCTCTTATATATTTAGTACCTGCGCCCCTATTTTTGAAAATGATTTCCAACGAAAACCATGGGCGCTTTGATTGACAGCTCGCGAGCCAGTAATGCGCTTCCTGTATATAAAGAGTGACCAGAAAGCCTGTGATCGAAGGAGAGAGACCTGGGAGGGTTTAACTTGAGAGGAAGAGTCCAAAGTACAGGGGAGATCATCAGAATAATGATTAGAATCGATGTTTCATTGAAAATGGACATGATTGATTACTCTAACTCAAATGCTCACGCAAACAAAGAAGGATTTCTTGTTTTTTTCCTTATGTTTTCATTGTTTTGGATTAAAATGTGGGATGCATTTTAAAGAGTGGACCCTTACAGTGGCATGTATGCAGTTGTTTTTTGGATTCGTCTGATCTGATCAACAGGAGATGAAAGATGAGTACTGCGTTTATTATGCTAATGTTTAAATAGCTAGTGCTTCAGCATTTAATTTAACCCTTTCCTCTCTGGTGTATTTATTGCAGAAACAAGTGCAGAACACGAATATTGAGTGTTTTAGCTTTCAAATGATGCATAGTTTGTGATAGTTGAGTGAATATTTTGTATAAAACAAAAGTAAATAAAAGTACAAACACGCCCACTTCCGTCAAACCCCCCACTTTGATATAACAAAAAAAAACAGCAACCCCTAGCACATTAAAATGCCTGATGTTGCAAAAAGATTCAAGTTCATAATTTACATTGCATTTTTTCTATAATTAATCACACTAAGTTAACAGCCCCAGCAGAGAAGAAGACAAGAGAGCAGGATTCATGCTAATGCCACTCTTGTATGCAGGTCAGGACCTCCGAAGGCACTCACGCATGTAGTGGCACATAATACGATACACCTCATATCTCAGAATCCTGTAGACCGACCACCCAGGTGCTTCTACAACCTCAGCTGAGCTAAAACCTTATGTTTTACTGCTTAGTCATTTGGCAGTGTTCATGATAACGTGTTTCAGAGTTAAACTAAATCTTCCTGTGGCACCGGTGTCATGGTGGACACCCTAATCAGCATGCGAGGTGTGTTGCCAGAGATGTTGAGTTCAAACTAAATTAAACTCATCTCAGCTCACTGAGTGGCTTAAAATGGGATTTGGTGCTCAAATGTGATCCGAATCTGAGCTTAGAAAGAAATGTTACGTACCTTTCATTCAGGGGATAACAATTTCTTAGCTGTTTAATTTGATTAGTTTTGAAGCCCTTCACTGAGCTCTCTGTAAACAAGAATACACTGAAGATATTAGTATTCAGATGGAATCATTGCGTCTTGAGCATCACAATGACACTATTTATTCCACACCTCACTTTAGATTCCCTGGCATTGCAGTCTGGTCAGTATAGAATGACACTTACTGCCATGGCTTTACTGCCTTGGATTGTTTCCTTGACAACTGTGCATTTTATAGACCTAATGTTTGGACAAAGAAGCTAAATGTATGTTGGACAGTAATTGATGCCAAGAAGTCAATCATCCCTTTTCACGGCAAGGCCTTTTGCCATTCAGCCATGAACAAAAAGCTTCTCAAACGTCTGGGAAGACCAAGCTCTAAGCCTGTGGTGACTAGCGAGACAACACTTTTAACTGAGGCTCATTGCTTCCTTGCCAAACAGGAACAGGTGAGTTTTAGGCAATGCTACAGGCACCAAACGTGAAGTCTGGAAAGCAATCTTGATGCCAGTAAAGTGTGTCCCTGGGCCATTGCTGTAAACAAAGAGCTTTTGTTACTGATAAAACTCTGAGACAGATCAAGGCTGAAAGCCTCAACAAGACTAGAACAACAAATCAGGGTCCTGTCGGTTTGTGTTTGCCCCAGGACTCTACATGCTGTATTACGGCATTATTCTGTAGCTCCACAGGGGGCTTGGCAGAAAAAAACACTCAGTGATTTTTGAAATCTCCTCCATAGGTCTAGCAATAGCTGGCCAGTGGCCATGTAAAGTGGACCAAAGTTTATGTGGACCTTGCCACATCATATTAAATGAAGACCCTGCATTGAAATGCCCAGAGACATCAGGGGTACAAGTTCTTGTTCACTTTAGTCTCCGGTCAGCAGGGCAGATTCTCTATGACTTTTCCCTCAGATTCAGTTTGCTCTCTAAAGCAGAGGACCAGACATTGTGTATTCTGGGACAATGAGGCTGTAATATAAATCATGTTCTGGTTGGTTAGTGGCTTGACATTTTCTAACACGCATGTCTACTGTCTTGTAATGCTCTGTGATTTGGTTCCCGGGTTGAGAATGGGCTGCATGACTTGGAACAAACAATAATATTGTGATTATTTTTTGACAAATATTGCAACTGCAGTTTGTACTGTGATATGTTAAACATTTAACTTCTCATGTTTCTGCTGCCAAGATATCAAGGATTAAGAACAAAAAGACCTACTATCACACTAAAACAGTTCTCATCCTTAGCTTTTATTCTCCCAATGAAGTCATGTTTGCCTATGTTCAGCTGCCAGTAGAAACTGTTATTTTGTTTTGTTTAGAACTGTTCTCTTTGCATTCACATTTATTTTTGGCCAACCTACTTTTCACTCCCATATATATATATATATATATATTTTTTTTTTAAAGAATTTCAAGAGAGTTATGTTATTATAATAATAGCAAAAAATAAAATAAAATAAATGTTATTATAATTACACTGCGTGCATCATTTTTATGCAAGTTGATATTCGGATCATATTTTTTTTCCATGTACATTTTACCAATTCCAAACTACATTATTCTTAATAACTACTATTCATTTTGGATTTAATAATTTATAAGTGATATACAATTGTTAAAAATGCCTTATATTCAGGTGTGCATAATTGCTTAGCAGGTTTTCCAATTTATTTAAAAAAATAATTAAATGGCCGTTAACGTGTCTTTTCTTTTTGGCCTGTTTTTGTATGACCCTGCTGAACCAATGAGCATCTTTCAGTCCATTTTTCACGCCTTAATTTAGCAACTGACATGGATTTATTCTGCTTCCCTTATTTGATGGGATTAGCTCACTACCCTCCAGCACGTTGACAAATTCTCGACTGTTCTGTCACATTTCTCTACATTGCTTTTTTAATTTAACAGCAGTGAGTAGGCGATATCTAGCATTACATTTACACAGTTGTTCATTAAATAAGACTGGACATTATGGATATTAAACAGCAGACTAGGTGACTAATTTCCCAAGCCAGTGTCAAATACACCGCAACCAGAACTTTACTATAGTTACCATGCTTTCTCTATTTAGAAAATGAGTCATGTTCCATAGACACACATAACAATAATATTGGGGATTTAAATGTGGTTGTCACTCCTGAAACTTCACAGTGTGTATGTGGCCAAATAGCAGTAGTGTCACAACCACCAGCTGGAGTGCCATGATCTCCACCAGAGGGCACTAATCCCATCTCCTTTGCATTCTGATCATGAACTTAATTTCCCAAAGCACATTGCCTGGACTCATTGTGCTTGATTACTTCCAGCTGTGTGTCATTATCCTGTTAGGCTCTGCCTATATAAGCCCTGTGTTTTCACTCACTCTTTGCGAATTCTTGTTAGTGTTACACTCCATTTTTAAGTGTGTGCGTGCTTGTGTTTATGGTTTATTGTTCTGATCATCTGCCTGGAGCTCTCTGGCTGCATGGATCCGAAATCACATACTTCACTACTATATAGTAATGATGGGCAGGCCGAGGCTTTGTGAAACACTGAAACAGTTGACGCGAATGTGACGTATTGTGTCGACACTTCGAATCAATTCGACACCCGTCTCCATGATGACCCATGCTGATCAGAACAGTGTAAGTGCAACAAAAACCCAGGCCAAACATGCATAAAATAACACCTTTTACAAATCTACTGCAAAAGTTTTATTGAAATTAAAATCTTGCAATGTACTAATAATCTAATAAAATTAAATGTGTCTATATGTTCTTTTATCAAATGTCAGGGCTTGTTTTGTTTGTTCCATGGATGGCTCAGCTAAACAGACTATTAACTACTATTATTCCTTTTAAGTATACCAATGTCTAATTAAAACATCTACACATGTATAAAACTGACCAGAGATCAGGTAAAACACTATTCGATGGTTCTCAGTGACTTTTTTTTTTTTTTTTTTTTTTTTTTTTTTTTTTGGCCCATTTTTAACTGTGAAAGAGAACCTGCTTAATTATGCACACCTGAATATACAGCTTTTTTTTTTTTTTTTTCTCAATTCCAGCCTTCCAAAATTAATAGTAGTTATGTGGTTTGCAATTGGTAAAATGTGCTCTGAAAAAAAAAAATTATGATCAGAATATCAACTTGCAAAGAAGTATGTTCTATATAGTAGGAATGTGTGTGTGTGTGTGGTATGAGTGTAATCAGGAGTACGTAATACTGAAGTACTATATTCACCATGCTGTCATTATCACATGACCTATCAGCATCAGTTGACCTATCAGTTGTTGTGAATGTCGTTTCACTGCCAGTCACAAATCCTCTCCTGTGGCCTCATGGAATAGTAAAGTGTCCATCCTATGCACACTTCAAAATCTCACCAGAAGAAGTAAAGCATCTGGATACTTTTTGCCTATACTGTGCATTCGGGATACTACTTTTGTCACATTCTGTTTTACGCCTACTATATAGTAGTGATGGCAGTTTCAAAACATTGCTTAAAGATGCTTTGAAGCTTTACGGAACCCCCGGTGAGGCGGGAAGTTAAGCGTTGGTCACCCCACTCAGAGACCGCGCTACAGGCAGCTCTGGGCGATGTGGATTGGGACATGTTCCGGGCGAGTTCAGCTGACGTAAGCGAGTTCACAGGCGTGGCGCTTTGCTTCATCAACACGCTTACAGAGCAAGCCACGCAAACAATAACAATAACGTCCTTCTCAAATCAGAAACCGTGGGTGGACAATTCAATCCGCGCGGCAGTGAACGCACGCACTGCTGCTTACAACGCCAGTCTCCATTCAGGGAATATGAATGAATACAGATCGTCCTGCTATGCTCTCAGACGAGCAGTTAAAGCCGCAAAACTCCGTTATAAAGACCGAGTGGAGTCTCATTTCCAACTCAACGACTCGCGGCGCATGTGGCAAGGTCTGAGGTCCATCTGCTCTTTTGGATCTAAATCCTCTGCAGAGGCAAGCGCTGATCCGTTGCTCGTGAACGAGTTAAACTCTTTCTATGCTCGCTTTGACTGTAAATCGCGCAACGCGACTCCGCCAAGTGGCGCGTCAGAGGAATTACTCAGAGCAGCAACAATCACGTGATCTCTGTCTCAGAGGATGAAGTTCGGAGAGCACTCAAGCGTGTGGACGCCAGAAAGCTGCCGGGCCAGATGGTATCTCAGGTCGTGTTCTGCGGTCCTGTGCTGATCAGCTCGCCGGGTTGTTTACATCTATCTTTAATGAGTCCTCGCTACATCTGTGGTCCCCACCTCCTTCAAAAAATCCACCATCATCCCTGTCCCTAAGAACAGTAAACCCTCTTGCCTAAATGACTATCGTCCAGTGGCTCTCACGCCTATAGTCATGAAGGTCTTTGAGAGACTCATTAAAAACACCATTTGCGCCTTCATTCCTGACACTTTGGACCCTCTTCAGTTTGCCTATCGTCCCAATAGATCGACTGAAGATGCCATCTCTCATGTCCTCCACTCCTCCCTCACTCACATCGACAGCAAAAGTGGGAACTACGAAGACTGCTATTTATTGACTATAGCTCAGCCTTTAACACCATAGTTCCCACCAAGCTAACCTCCAAACTCCTGGATCTCGGCCTGAATCCTTCTCTCTGCCACTGGATTGAGGACTTCCTCACTGGCAGGCCTCAGGTGGTGAGAATAGGCCAGTCCACCTCCACCTCCATCACCCTGAGTGTGGGAGCTCCACAGGGCTGTGTCCTGAGCCCCCTGCTCTACTCTCTCTACACGCATGACTGTTTGTCCACACACAGCTCCACCTCTATCATCAAATTTGCTGATGATACTGTTGTCCTGGGCCTCATTTCCAACAACAATGAGACGGCATACTTGGACGAGGTGGAGCATCTAACATCATGGTGCCAGGACAACTGTCTCTCTCTGAATGTTGGCAAGACCAAAGAAATGATTGTGGACTTCAGGAAGAGACAGCAACGGACATACTCCCCTCATGATCAGCGGGTCACCAGTAGAGAGAGTGAGCAGCTTCAAGTACCTGGGAGTAAACATCTCCGAGGACCTGACCTGGACTGCTCACATTCAGACACAGGTGAAAAAGCCAGGCAAAGACTGTACCACCTGCGCCAGCTGAGGAAATTCAGGGTTTCACCAGCTATCCTGAAAACTTTCTATTTAGGGGCGATAGAAAGTGTTTTAACTCAGTGCATCACAGCGTGGTATGGGAACAGCACCAGTCATGACCGCAAAGCCCTGCAAAGAGTAGTGCGCTTATCCGAGCGTATCTCAGGGTCAGCTCTCCCGTCTCTGCAGGACGTCTACACCAAACGCTGCAAAGGTAGAGCTACCAAGATCATCAAGGACTCTAATCACCCTGCAAACCCTCATTTCACGCTGCTACCATCTGGTAAGCGCTTCCAAGCCTGATGGCCAAAACTGAGAGACTCAGGAGGAGCTTCTTTCCCCAGGCCATCAGACTCCTGAACTCAGTCACTTAACATCACGTGACTTCACGCCAGGATAAACATCGATACACTGACATTGCACTGCACTTTCTGTTCTCGTTGTTACTGTGTAACAACCTGTTATAAACCTGTTTGCACATTATACTCTTTATACATTTGTTAACCACATATTTATAAGTCTACAGTTTACTCACTGCAAAGTCTACTTCAATTATTTTTATTCCACTTTATCCTTATTTGTTACCTTTTTTCTCTTGACTTGATTATTTATAATTTGATTATATATATATATATATATATATATATATATATATATATATATATATATATATATATATATATATATATATATATATATATTTATTTTATATCCTATATTCTATTATAATTTATTCCTATTTCTATTTTTTAACTTGTGTGAATTTGCACTGTCCATGGAGCGGACCTGTTTACATTTCACTGCCGGTTGTATATTCTGTATATAACTGTGTATGTGACAAATAAAACTCTTGAATCTTGAATCTTGAATCAAATCTTCTGTTTCGAATCAATTGGTTCGGTGCATGTATCAAACTGCCAAAGTCACATGATTTCAGTAAACGAGGCTTCGTTACATCACTGTTTCAAAATGTTTCAAAGCACTTGGAAATGTCAGTGGTTCACCGCTAGGGGACATGATCTCTGTAAACCCTGTCGAACTGGTTGGAAGCTCAATAGACACAATACGGTAGGGCTGGGCGATAGGCTGAAAGCTGTATCATGATATAAGTGCTTCATATCGGTCGATATTGATATTTTTTATGACCTATTTAAAATGAGTACCAGGAGAAAAATATATTACATTTTAAGCATTTAACCTTCCTCTGATTTATAATCCCCTCAGTTATAAAGGCAGAAATGTCAACACAGCCATGGAAAACACTCAAATAATTCAAATGTAAATATGTTTATACTCGACGCGTCCGCACGAGCGTGCGCGCAGCAAAAATTACGTCAACGGGGAGTGGGCGGTCTTGCGCGTTGAGAGCGCGAGACCCCATTTCAATTGGCGGTAAACTTCCACGTGGCTCCGCAACTGAAGATAAATGCACAAGTTTGAGGCGAATCTGGCCGGGCATGACGTCTCCTCACACCGGCACCATTTATAAATTGAGCCAACAATAGCAGAAATAAGCCATTTTAATGAAAATAAAGATCCATGTTTAATACAGATGTTCATGAAACTAATTAAAAATGTTTAGAGAAAATAGAAAATGTTTAAGAGATCATTAATTTAGTTGTATACATGTTCTCCCATCCATATATTCTGTTCTAATGCCACAAGTAATTCAGGGTTTACTGGGTTTTACATGATTCTTTCTGTGTGTTTTTGGTAAAGTTTAATAAAGTGAACATTGTCACGTGTACCTTACTACTTCTCACCGCTGTTTCCTGATGGTTTATAGAACAATTACTCTGAGTTTACTCCTGTCGTTTCAAAGAATATTACAACGCCGCGAGCGTTGACGGACGAGGAGCGTGTGCAGTCAGCAGAGGCTCACGCTGCGGAGCCAGACGTAAGGCTTAAGGTGGTAAAACAAGTTTGTGGTATTACCAGTCTTGTGGTATTACCGTGGGGACCACAGTCTTGCATTATTTGCAGACGACATTGATCTGACTATGGTCTAAAAAAAAAAAAACCTGCCATACTGGCGGGCTGACTCGTTTTCCTGATTTATCAACAATTTCCTCGCTCGCTACGGCACTCATTTTCCATGCATCACTCCACGCCGGTTCTGTTACTGAACCAAACATGATACTGTTACATGATTGGCTGTTAGTGTGTCACTCCCTACGTTGCTAGGTTACCAGAGAGTGAGTGCCTTTGTTCATGTAACCAACATGAACCTCTGGTTTCTTCCGACGAAGAAAAAAAAAAGATCAACATTTTATCGAACACATTTTTTTTTTTTTATTGATAGATTACGTGTCTATCGCGACACATATCGTTATCGTTTTATCGCCCAGCCCTACAATACGGCACATTTGCCTTTCAGTGTTTCACAAAGCCTCGGCAAAATGAACATGACTCATTTTCTAAACAGTGAAAGCATGGTAACTATAGTAAAGTTCTGGTTACAGTGTATTTGACACTGGCTTGGGAAATTAGTCACCTAGTCTGCTGTTTAATGTCCATCCATAATGTCCAGTCTTATTTAATGAACAACTGTGTAAATGTAATGCTAGATATCGCCTACTCACTGCTGTTAAATAAAAAAGAAATGTAGAGAAATGTGACAGAACAGTTGAGAATTTGTCAACGTGCTGGAGGGTAGTGAGCTAATCCCATCAAATAAGGGAAGCAGAATAAATCCATGTCAAACATAACCAATTAGCAAGCAGATAAGGACTGCATGCTTTGCAGTGACAGAAACAGCACTGCTAAAGATGCTGCAGGTATTTATCTCCATGAGTGACTGCGTCTCACTTCAGTCTCAAAGTTAACTTCCTTGAGCCTCATGACATTATTTGCTTCATCAATCATTGTGATGCTAGCTAGCTGGGGACATACAATATTAAAATGTTTTCTAGAAGTGGGAGAATAAGCCAAGTCCTAGAGGGAATTTGTTTGACCATGTCTCACAGTAAAATAACTTTTAATACTCTTAATATTTTCATCTAATTGCAAGTTCTTGGCTTAGATGGATTGGGAAGCATTGGAAATGAGAATTGGATGGTGCACCTGATGAATTCTCCTGACATCAAGAAAATTGGGATTATTTATCGTTATCAGATATTTTGCCATCGACTGGAGCAAGTAGCTTCCATTCTGAATATTGTGGTAAATGCTCTGTTTTGAGTTATAAACCTGCTGCCTAAAGGGAAACAAGGGAGCAAACTCAGCAACACAACCCTCTCACTTCCTCTGACATGCAACACAATATCACCAATATTACTTATAAAAAAGAATAACAAAAGTATGTGTTTGACATCGCATCCACCAGAACGAGTCTGTATGTTAACGCTGCATATTTAAGCAGAGAGAAGTTCCAAAAAGGCAGGGCTGCATCCACCGTGCTAGATCAGCCATTTGTTATGAACCTCAAGGTCAAATGCAGAGCTGCTGCTGTCTGAGCACTGAGGCTGCCAGGGGAGAAAACTGACTGTAGCAGTGAGGAACTGTAAGTAGAGGAAAAGACACAGGGGCTTATATTAAAACCAAACCAAGCGAGCTGCCACCATAGACAGCATTTAAGGCATCATAAGTTTCCCCTTGATACAAAGGCTGTTCCAAAAGATAGGCAGCAGTTATACGGCTTCCTAAGATACTTTGCATGGCTAAATTAAAATGTAGCATTGCATGTACCAGAGAAGGTAATCAGAATGCATTATGCACAGTGAAAAAAAAATTATCCAAGACAAAATGGGCTATTGATTGAAATGGTGCCTGATCCACCACGGACACAATCAGCCAATAGGCCTACCATCCCAACCACTGGATCCGTCTCGGGGTGGACGTGACTGGTATCCAGTGTGGTGGATTCTCCGCTGATGTCAATGCGTCCCAAGACCTGTGGTCCCAAGTTCGGTGGTCTCAACGAGTCCTAGTCCGGTGATCCCAAGTCCGGTGGTCCCAGCGCTTCCAAGTCTGGTGGTCTCAGATGTCCTTCCACTGTCAGCACTGCTTCCTGTGATGGCAACTGCCATCTTGTGTTTGTGGGCTGCACACACTTCTACAGCTCTTCTTCTCTAATGCAACCCAACATAGCCTCCCCCCCCTTTGTTGTGTGTTCCCAGGGGCAGGATTTATGTACATTTTAGGGTTTGTGATGTCACAAACCTGGGAGGAACTCATGTAGTCCCTACCAGCCATTTGTTGTAGTCCTGAAAAATAAATTTCTGTAAAAGAAAATATCTCCCTTTGCTTTGAACTTTGAGCATCGTAACTTTGCAGATGTTGTTGATGTTTAAACAGCAACATTACACACTAAAGTTTAAAAAAAGGGAAATCAAAATCAACCACCCCTTTAAAGCATAAATGTGCCCTTGATACAAAGGCTGTTCCAAAATTATGCAACTATGCTTCTTCCTATGATATTTTGCATGGCTAAATTAAATTGTAGCATTGGATGTAACTCTACCAGAGAAGGTAATCAGAATGAATTATGAATTATAAAAAAAAAAAAAAAAAAGAATCCAAGATGGCAGACAAAATGGCCATGGAGGTCTGCCTTTCCAGCATGTTACACAACATAAATTCTTGCTGGGTACATTTATATATGTAATTTCATTATTATTTATATTACCTATGGTTAAAGTGTAGTGCTTAAATGTAATTTCTATTGAAACTGGAATTTTATATATTTTTAATTTTTTTTTTTTTTTTTTTTTGTAATAATGATGTTGCAGTTTAGTACATTTATTAAAATATGTCCCCACACAGTCAATAATGTTATCCCTTAAAACTCATATTTGATAATCACAATTATGTATTTAAAAAAAAAAAAAAAAAAAAATGTCTAAAATGTCTAAAGGTGGTTAAAACAATGTAGTTATTAAGGTAAAAATAACTACATTTGTTTTAAATCTGTTGCTCCCGCTACAAGGAAAACTGATAAAATTGTGACTTGTGTATTATGACATAATATACGTGAATGAATAATCATGGCAACCTGGTGAGGCAGAGGCAACAACAGCAAAACCTCCTTACGCTGATTATCTTTCATTACAGTCTGTTTGTTATTTGTTATAATCTGGCAATTTTCCCATTTAATTGTCTGATTAGAAATATCAGCAGATGCCCACCCAAAACATTGCCACCATCATTATGCAAAGTTATCACTAATTAATAATTCTGCATCATTTGGAGAATCAGTTTTTTTTTTTTATTATTATGGAGATGAATGAAAGTCTTCCATCTGATGAAATGATAATTACCTGCGGGCATGTTGTAAAGTCATCATTTTCTCTCTCTGTCCAGGGTTAATATCATCAGGGTGCATTACGCCCCTTCTGCCCATTAGCTTGCCTTGTGTTTTATGGGTACTTTTAAATGGAACACCTACAGTACCGTGCCAGACACTTATCTCTGAATGTATACACACTGTCGTATTGCCTGTCATGAGGAGCAATGTGTTTTAATTTTCCTGGGAGGTTAATGGGGGTAGGTGTGCTTCATTAGCGTGTGGAGAACACACTGACATGCATAAAATAACAGACACGCTATAGAGAAAGCTATATTTGAAATACTGCATAAAAGGAATCTGGGACATCAAAGTGAATCAGCTCTATCTAATCCAATGGACTGAGGGAAACACATAAAGCTAAGTGATGCATTTCTCCCCTGCAGTTTACACAAACTTTATTTCACATAAACACACACAAGCAGACCACCACAGAGATGGCAAATGTCAGACCGCTTGAAAGGCTTCATTTGATCAGGGTTTTTGGTGGATTAAGCCCAAACACAGTCGAGGAGGGAGGTCCTGTCAATTTGAAGTACTTCAAGATTCTCAGATATCCTTTGGAAGATCCTGTTATCTTAGTCTTTTCACAAAAGGCTCAGAAATATAAGCTTACCTTGCCCCCCAAAAATAAAAACAATACTTAATTAAAAATCACATTCTATCAAAATAGTCTTATTGAGAAAAGTACTTTGAAACTACAGACAACCTGTTTGGTAAAAGTAAATAATTTAATGTTCATGGTTCTCTGATTTCATTGGCCAAGGACTGTAAAGCCGACATGTAAAGCAACCAATCACAGTTTGTTTGGTTCAGCGTCATGTGTAGGGGTGTGAAAATGTAGTCAATGTCCCCACAATAACAGACTACTAATAACAGAATGCTGTGCAAATTTACTGCAACAATGGAGCCACGAACTTCACATACTTTTGAAAATCCTGCGTTTAGTTAATCATGATAAGCGTTCATTGTCACAACTGTAAACACGAGAGCTTTCCTCTTCCATGAGGGTTTTTTGAGGTTTTTAGTTTCCAGGCTGACCGTTAAAGAACGCAACACACTCATCTTCCAGAATCAAATCCTCGAGCATTCAACAAATCAGATGACGACTTTGAAACTCCCAAAGTGTTTCCCGCTTTGTTTCCTGTCATATATCCATCCGATGTTAAGCCAACGATCGGTGGGTGTGAAGTCTGAGACTGAGATTAATGGTCAAGTAAACATATATACTATTTAATCTTTTTTAAGTGTTTTTTTTATTTTTTTTTATCATGTAGGTTATTATTATTTTTTAATATTTAATATTTATTAATAATTATATCAATAATATACACTCACCTAAAGGATTATTAGGAACACCATACTAATACTGTGTTTGACCCCCTTTCGCCTTCAGAACTGCCTTAATTCTACGTGGCATTGATTCAACAAGGTGCTGAAAGCATTCTTTAGAAATGTTGGCCCATATTGATAGGATAGCATCTTGCAGTTGATGGAGATTTGTGGGATGCACATCCAGGACACAAAGCTCCCGTTCCACCACATCCCAAAGATGCTCTATTGGGTTGAGATCTGGTGACTGTGGGGGCCATTTTAGTACTGTGAACTCATTGTCATGTTCAAGAAACCAATTTGAAATGATTCGAGCTTTGTGACATGGTGCATTATCCTGCTGGAAGTAGCCATCAGAGAATGGGTACATGGTGGTCATAAAGGGACGGACATGGTCAGAAACAATGCTCAGGTAGGCCGTGGCATTTAAACGATGCCCAATTGGCACTAAGGGGCCTAAAGTGTGCCAAGATCCCCCACACCATTACACCACCACCACCAGCCTGCACAGTGGTAACAAGGCATGATGGATCCATGTTCTCATTCTGTTTATGCCAAATTCTGACTCTACCATCTGAATGTCTCAACAGAAATCAAGACTCATCAGACCAGGCAACATTTTTCCAGTCTTCAACTGTCCAATTTTGGTGAGCTTGTGCAAATTGTAGCCTCTTTTTCCTATTTGTAGTGGAGATGGGTGGTAACCGGTGGGGTCTTCTGCTGTTGTAGCCCATCCGCCTCAAGGTTGTTCGTGTTGTGGCTTCACAAATGCTTTGCTGCATACCTCGGTTGTAACGAGTGGTTATTTCAGTCAAAGTTGCTCTTCTATCAGCTTGAATCAGTCGGCCCATTCTCCTCTGACCTCTAGCATCAACAAGGCATTTTCGCCCACAGGACTGCTACATACTGGATGTTTTTCCCTTTTCACACCATTCTTTGTAAACCCTAGAAATGGTTGTGCGTGAAAATCCCAGTAACTGAGCAGATTGTGAAATACTAAAATACCCATCTGGCACCAACAACCATGCCATGCTCAAAATTGCTTAAATCCCCTTTCTTTCCCATTCTGACATTCAGTTTGGAGTTCAGGAGATTGTCTTGACCAGGACCACACCCCTAAATGCATTGAAGCAACTGTCATGTGATTGGTTGATTAGATAATTGCATTAATGAGAAATTGAACAGGTGTTCCTAATAATCCTTTAGGTGAGTGTATAATGAATTATACTTCATATTCCTCTTGTAAATTGAATATTGATATTGATAATTAAAATAATCATTTGACTTTTCACTACTTTACAATGCTAATATTTATGGTTTAATATTTATGCATTTCAAACGTTCAAATTCTACAAGCTTTTATTTCAAGATTCAAGAGTTTTATTTGTCACATACACAGTTATATACAGAATATACAACCGGCAGTGAAATGTAAACAGGTCCGCTCCATGGACAGTGCAAATTCACAGTTAAAAACACAAGGAGGAAATTATAATAGAAATAGGATATAAAAAAAGTACTATCTATATATATATATATGTCTATATCTGTAGAATTATAAATAATCAAGTCAAGAGAAAAAAAGGTAACAAATAAGGATAAAGTGGAATAAAATAATTGAAGTAGACTTTGCAGTGAGTAAACTGTAGACTTATAAATATGTGGTTAACAAATGTATAAAGAGTATAATGTGCAAACAGGTTTATAACAGGTTGTTACACAGTAACAACGAGAACAGAAAGTGCAGTGCAATGTCAGTGTATCGATGTTTATCCTGACGTGAAGTCACGTGATGTTAAGTGACTGAGTTCAGGAGTCTGATGGCTTGGGGGAAGAAGCTCCTCCTGAGTCTCTCAGTTTTGGCCATCAGGCCGGAAGCGCTACCAGATGGTAGCAGCGTGAAATGAGGGTTTGCAGGGTGATTAGAGTCCTTGATGATCTTGGTAGCTCTACCTTTGCAGCGTTTGGTGTAGACGTCCTGCAGAGACGGGAGAGCTGACCCTGAGATACGCTCGGATAAGCGCACTACTCTTTGCAGGGCTTTGCGGTCATGACTGGTGCTGTTCCCATACCACGCTGTGATGCACTGAGTTAAAACACTTTCTATCGCCCCTAAATAGAAAGTTTTCAGGATAGCTGGTGAAACCCTGAATTTCCTCAGCTGGCGCAGGTGGTACAGTCTTTGCCTGGCTTTTTCACCTGTGTCTGAATGTGAGCAGTCCAGGTCAGGTCCTCGGAGATGTTTACTCCCAGGTACTTGAAGCTGCTCACTCTCTCTACTGGTGACCCGCTGATCATGAGGGGGAGTATGTCCGTTGCTGTCTCTTCCTGAAGTCCACAATCATTTCTTTGGTCTTGCCAACATTCAGAGAGAGACAGTTGTCCTGGCACCATGATGTTAGATGCTCCACCTCGTCCAAGTATGCCGTCTCATTGTTGTTGGAAATGAGGCCCAGGACAACAGTATCATCAGCAAATTTGATGATAGAGGTGGAGCTGTGTGTGGACAAACAGTCATGCGTGTAGAGAGAGTAGAGCAGGGGCTCAGGACACAGCCCTGTGGAGCTCCCACACTCAGGGTGATGGAGGTGGAGGTGGACTGGCCTATTCTCACCACCTGAGGCCTGCCAGTGAGGAAGTCCTCAATCCAGTGGCAGAGAGAAGGATTCAGGCCGAGATCCAGGAGTTTGGAGGTTAGCTTGGTGGGAACTATGGTGTTAAAGGCTGAGCTATAGTCAATAAATAGCAGTCTTACGTAGTTCCCACTTTTGCTGTCGATGTGAGTGAGGGAGGAGTGGAGGACATGAGAGATGGCATCTTCAGTCGATCTATTGGGACGATAGGCAAACTGAAGAGGGTCCAAAGTGTCAGGAATGAAGGCGCAAATGGTGTTTTTAATGAGTCTCTCAAAGACCTTCATGACTATAGACGTGAGAGCCACTGGACGATAGTCATTTAGGCAAGAGGGTTTACTGTTCTTAGGGACAGGGATGATGGTGGATTTTTGAAGGAGGTGGGGACCACAGATGTAGCGAGGGACTCATTAAAGATAGATGTAAACAACCCGGCGAGCTGATCAGCACAGGACCGCAGAACACGACCTGAGATACCATCTGGCCCGGCAGCTTTCCTGACGTCCACACGCTTGAGTGCTCTCCGAACTTCATCCTCTGAGACAGAGATCACGTGATTGTTGCTGCTCTGAGTAATTTCCTCTGACGCGCCACTTGGCGGAGTCGCGTTGCCGCGGTTACAGTCAAAGCGAGCATAGAAAGAGTTTAACTCGTTCACGAGCAACGGATCAGCGCTTGCCTCTGCAGAGGATTTAGATCCAAAAGAGCAGATGGACCTCAGACCTTGCCACATGCGCCGCGAGTCGTTGAGTTGGAAATGAGACTCCACTCGGTCTTTATAACGGAGTTTTGCGGCTTTAACTGCTCGTCTGAGAGCATAGCAGGACGATCTGTATTCATTCATATTCCCTGAATGGAGACTGGCGTTGTAAGCAGCAGTGCGTGCGTTCACTGCGCGGATTGAATTGTCCACCCACAGTTTCTGATTTGAGAAGGACGTTATTGTTATTGTTTTGCGTGGCTTGCTCTGTAAGCGTGTTGATGAAGCAAAGCGCCACGTCTGTGAACTCGCTTACGTCAGCTGAACTCGCTCGAACATGTCCCAATCCACATCGCCCAGAGCTGCCTGTAGCGCGGTCTCTGAGTGGGGTGACCAGCGCTTAACTTCCCGCCTCACCGGGGTTCCTGGAGGAGCTTTTGTTTGTATTCGGGAGTGAGGAAAATGGCGGCATGATCCGATTTGCCCAACGCTGGAAGTGACCGCGCTTTATAGGCGTTCTTAAACGGAGAGTAGCAGTGATCCAGTGTGTTTGCTCCTCGTGTGGGGCAGGAGACGTGCTGGTGAAAGTTTGGCAGGACTTTCTTTAGGTTTGCTTTGTTAAAATCGCCGCGACAATGAATGCCGCGTCGGGATGTTGGTTTATGACGCCGCTGGCAACATCATGAAGGCCAGATAAAGCCAGCGCTGTGTCTGCCTGCGGTGGGATGTAAACGGCGGTCGCGACAACCGCAGAAAACTCCTCGGCAGATAGAATGGGCGGCAGATGATTGTTAAATGTTCCAGATGAGGTGAGCAGGACCGCGAGAGAATGGTGATGTTCCTGGGATCGCACCATTTCTTGTTGATCATGAAACACACTCCACCGCCTTTGGATTTACCGGCCTCGGCTGTTCTGTCCATCCGAAAAACAGAGAAGTTCTCCGGCGGCGTCACAGCTGTGTCTGGGACGCGGGCGTGAGCCATGTTTCAGACAAACAATAGATATTACAGTCTCTCATGTCCCGTTGAAAACTTATCC
Source organism: Paracanthobrama guichenoti (assembly GCA_018749465.1). Taxonomy (NCBI): domain Eukaryota; kingdom Metazoa; phylum Chordata; class Actinopteri; order Cypriniformes; family Gobionidae; genus Paracanthobrama; species Paracanthobrama guichenoti. Next base: position 9,793,024 of record CM031966.1, on the reverse strand, counting down.
TGGCTCTAAGATCGTCCATCTTATTATCCAAGGATTGAACATTTGCTAGAAGAATGCTCGGGAGAGGAGGTCTGAATGCCCTTTTCCTCAGTCTGTTACGGATACCAGCACGTTTCCCATGGTGTTTCTTTGTTCTACGCCGCTGGCTCTGTCCATTGTTCAACTCGCCGTTGCGAAGAATCTCAGATGGCCACAGAGGATCGGCGAAAGTGTCCTGAAACAGTCCAGTGTAGAGGTAACCAATGTCCAAAAGAGTTTTGCTGTCGTAGTAGATCAATGCAGATGATAAGTTTGTAAAAATTGAGAGTAAAAGAAAGTAAAATAGTAAATAAAAGCACAGTCTTCACGGAGCGACCTGAACGGCGACCGAACACGGCGGCGCCATTTGAGAATTTTGAGGGAATGCCGGTGCAATGCTGTAACTATCCACAAAAATGTTGAAAATGATGCAAATACATAAAGTAAACCTTGTGCACATTGTGTTCCTAAAATGCTTGTTAAATTCACTGCACATACAGAGATGGAGCTGGTGAGAAGCAGCATTTAATGTTAACTGAGGCACTCTGAGACTCTGTGAAGAAAAAGAAAAAGAAAAAAAACTGTAAGCTGCTCACGTGTAACAGTGCCTCTCTGAAACACACAGTGCCAAAGACAGTTTACTTAATTCATTTGCATCCTTTGATTTGATAGTCACACTAAACTATATCGCAATTTCAGTTTTATTTCAAATTATTTCAATTCTGCAGCCCCATTATTTATTTTCATTTTACAGTTTAGCTTTTCATTAACTTTCAGACCTCATGCAGTTCCTTCACAAACCCCCAGGGATTCATAAACCCCATTTGGAGTAACAAGAACCTAATTTACATAGTAAAATATAACACAACTTTAACAATTTATATTAATTACCTATATAAACCGATTCACTTAAATGATTCTATCACTGTCACTTCAGCTCAGACAATAAAAATACGTTGGGTCATGCTACACCACTACTCATTAGACAAACTCCCCAACACTAGTCTTGTGTAGCCACACTTCAGACTATAAACATAAGTCTAAAAACCTCTTTTATGTTACATGTCAGTTACACTTCTTTTAATAAAATCAAACTTAGAAATCATATGTCGTCACTGCTGGGCGTAACCGTATCTCCAAAAACTTGGAAATCTCTTCGGGAAAAGCAAAAAAAACTGAAAAACCTCTGTACTTTTAAAATATTTAACATTGTATTGTCAAAGTTGATATTGTGGCTTTATATAGAGTCAGACATGTGTCGTTATATTATTAACATTTGACCAAATTTCAGATAAATTCATTTTTGACCAGAGAATTTCAGAAAATTTCGGACATGCATGTTTTATCATTAGAAAGGCCACATCGAAAACAGTAAGTGCATTATGTTTTCATCAACTTACAGGTTATAAAGTTTACTGTAGTTATGTGGGCTCTTTGTTTTTCCTGTCATTTGGCCAACATCACGTTATAAAAGATGAACTGCTACACACAGGCTGTTTAAGACAGTACTCAAATCAAATCACCTTTATTTATATGGTGCTTTTTACAAGTCCAGTTGTTTCAAAGCAGCTTCACAGTGTTAACAGGAAAATAATGCAACAGAATTTGATTCGGCTGTACAGCCACTCTGGTGAAACGGTGATGTTATCCAGCTAATTTCAATTATCATATAGTGTCAATGCGGGCAGATCGGTAATATAGTTGAAATTTAGGTGTCCCCAACTGAGCAAGCCAAAAGCCAAAGGCAATGGTGGCAAGGAACCAAAACTCCTTCAAGGTCAGAATGGAGTAAAAAACCTTGGGAGAAACCAGGTTCAGTCAGGGTGCCAGTTCTCCTCTGGCCGACGAACAAATGGTGTATGATTATAATTCTGGCAACATTGCAGGTCTTAAGTCATATTAGGTAAATAGATATTCGTAAGATTGTTTGAAAGATTGGAGTCGTCATGCCAGAGGTGGGTTTAATGAGGATGTCGTGTCGATGTGGAATTTACAGGGGGGAGTTTAATTGACACTTTCTCTGCAGACATTTCAGGGATGCGCTGGTCATGTCCAGGCACAGGTCCACCATCTGATCTGGATACGGCCCGGATCCGGCTGACTGCAGTAAACCTCGGGATAAACAGAGAGACTAACATTAGCGTAGATGCCATTCTTCTTATGATGTAATGAGTACATCAGGTGTTATGGGAAGTGTTCCTGGCTCCGGCTGACCTAGTTAATGATTTGAATAATAGAGACTGATAATGTTCTATGTGTATGCCATAGTAAAGAGATGCGTTTTTAGTCTAGATTTAAACTGACAGAGTGTGTCTGCTTCCCGAACAATGCTAGGAAGACTGTTCCAGAGTTTAGGTGCTAAATAGGAAAAGGATCGACCACCTGCAGTTGATTTTGATACTCTAGGGATTATCAACTGGCCAGAGTTTTGAGACCGCAATAGACGTGATGGAGTATAATGCGTTAAGAGCTCGCTCAAGTACTGGGGAGCTAAACCATTTAGTGCTTTGTAAGTAATAAGCAAGATTTTAAAGTTTATACGATGTTTAATAGGGAGCCAGTGCAGTGTTGACAGAACCGGGCTAATATGGTCATACTTCCTGGTTCTAGTAAGAGCTCGAGCTGCTGCGTTGGAGTTTGTTTATTAAGCAAGCAGGGCAACCACCCAGTAGTACTGGCTATGACTTGACGACAAATGCTAACTAACTAAGCTAGACTAAGACACTCTCCTCCGCTCCTAAAATAAATAACATTAGCCTTTATATACATATAGTGTTTCCTGAGTTAAGTAAACACTGTACTTATTCAAAGAACCAGTCCTTTATTTACCCTTGTATTGCAACAAGCAGTGATGGTCCAAACTATGTGCTATGTCACTTTATTCACAATAGAGGCGGGGTGGAGTCACGAGGTTTAGTCACAAGCTCTTTTTAATACTTTTCATTGGTTAAATATTTGTAAAAGATAACAAGTTCTCACACCCAACTCTTGGCCATGACCCCTCTGCATCAGTTTTTAACACACAGTGTACACCTTTAACGTCATTGTTGGACGCGCAGGGTAATCCATTGCTATTAGTTATTTGCCTTATGCGTCAGATCAAGACGAATCATTCTTTGCATTTGTAAAAGTAGACATGATTGTATAAATATTATAGGCTACTTTTATATTTTGGAGCAACTAACCCCACTCCTGCCCTAAAACTACCCCCTTCTAAACAATCTAAAACACACAACAGGCAAATAAAAGGACAATCATAGGTATTTATTGCAAAAAAGTATAAATGGTATAAAAGTATTAACTCATGTTGCGTTCCAAATCTTCTTCTTCTTATTTTTTTTTAAGATCTGAGTGGATCTTAATGTTTTAATTGCTGAAATGATCTCACCGCTCTGTGAACATATAGCTCATATGGTCATGTCACGTTCAAAAAATACACCTGACTCTTTAGCATGACACAATCGGTCACGACACACACGAGAGCCAATGCCATTTCATAATCAAAGCTCACATAATGACGCAATTGGTCACGAGACATACGACAGCCAATGCAATTTCACTATCAAAGCTGATGTAACGGTTCCTCGGGTGGCAGTTTTTTAATGTGTGCATAGGATATATGGCAAATGGTGATGGTGATTGTTTTTGGGTCTTTTCTTCACACAGATCAATCTTGGAATATTTGTTATTTTTGAATAAATTGTGCCGGTAGTCGTATCTGCCTGTTAAATCCTGTGTTTTATGTCATATAATACACAAATGGGTAGGTACGTGTTCAAACTTTTCTAAACAGCATAAATAAATAATATAAGCATAAATAAAATTATGCTGGCTGATTAAATTGAGAATCACACTCCAACATGTCATAATGGCAAAATTATAACCAAATATATAATTTCACCATGACGATAACATTCCCATGCCCAACGTGTCTGTGTATGACGCCAAAGGTTTCTCATTGAACTCAATGGAATACCCTGCACATCGAAAAAATGGGGGGTTAGGAGTACCCTGCGCATTATAAAGTTACGCAGAGGGCCAATCGTCAATGTGACAAGTTGGGAGTGAGAATGTGTTTCAAAAGACAGACTTATGATTAATGAAAAAAATGTAAATGACAAAATGTGGAGATATGAGGTTTTCCTTAATATAGCACATACATTTTAAGCAGGATCCCTACTAATAGTTGCTTTAAAACATACATTTTGCTTGTAATCATATTAGGTCCACTTGGTCCAAGGATACAGTAGCGAATTTAAACATGGTCTTTGACAAACCCTCCCTTCCCCCAACTATTAATTTATCCAGGCGCTCCATCTGGTCCCCGTGAATGAGTTTGGCTGCAGATCAAGCCTCAGGTGTGGGGAAAAGCATCTCATCTCTCGGGGTGGAAGAAGCTGTCATTCCAGCAGTGCTCCACTGCCCCACTCTTTGCTCAAGGCCAACTCTACACAGGGACGTTTGCTGCTCTACTTGTTTTTGATATGCCTTTCTGCCCTTGAAATTGGATGATTTTTCTGATCTTCTATGCTCCTCCCTGAGGGTTAATGTGGTACTTTTTGTACTACAGAATTCAGTTCATTTTGGTGGTCATTGTTTAATTGGTTTCATTCAGAAAGAGAGAAAAAACAAATATAGGGTTTGTCAAATTTGATTTGAACTGTTGTGACTTTTTATTTTTGGGTCTTTTTAGCTAAGTGTCTTTTGGCATGAATTTCCATACCTAAAATGTCTCCTCATGTCATTATGCCCATCTTCGCCATAATGACAATGCTATCTCTTCGGTGAAAGGAAAAAAGAACGAGAGAGAGAGAGACCCTCATTCTTGTCACTATGTCCAAGAGTGTGATCATGTCCCAAAGTAATTTCGATTTTCAAGGGCTTTTTGTTGCTGCCTTTCTCAATTGTGGTTACTTGAGTCTATATTTACTGAGTGCTAGCCTCAGGCATCATGCCTGCAAAGTGTTTTTAATGCATACTTCACACAAAAATGACAAGAGCTTTTCCAAAACCGCAAGCTCAAATCCAAATGGCAAAGTAAAAGTCATGTTTATAAGCAACAATGGGCAATTCCATGGAAGAACTAGCCACTGCATTTACAAGGTTTGTGACAGTACTTGAGACCAGAATTGGTCTTAAGTCAAGTCACCTTTATTTTTATAGCGTTTTATACAATAGAAATTGTTTCAAAGCAGCTTGACAATAATAAACAGGAAAGTAACAGAATTATGTGAACAGTAACACCAATCACAACAAGAGTTTAGAGAAACTACATTATTGTAGTTTGTAGTATGTTTCAGACACTGCTACAAAGTATATTATGTTTTTTGACTTTGGATGCATGCAAACCTATTTTAGGAGACCTCCTAAAACAAAATTAAAAACCTTTAAAATAACAAAAAACTGGCCCAGTCCATAGAAAATGAAAACAATCACCACAGTCTATGGTGTTGCAGCTTATTCAGGTTGTCAAAACCATTGAATCTGCCCCTATGACCTCTATACAAAGCACAATGTGTTCTCTCTAACTAAGTGAGTTTCTCCACATCAGCCTCTGTTGAATGGTGAGGTGAACAAGATAAAAGGATCCCTCAGCCACATTACAACTAGAAAATAAGCCTGTCATCTAGAGACACAAGCACAGTTGAAGGAACACAGCCAGCATGATAAAAACATGAAACATTTTGTGTCAAAGGGTCACACCATTAAAGACACAAAGAAATAACCACAGCATTCTGGGAAATAAGTTGGCGGATCTAGTAGGTTTCGCCAAATGTATGCAACCAAATCTACTGGGTCAACGTGAATAATGCAAGCAAGTCTTTGAGACATGAATGATTTCATTGGCAAATCATGTGTTTGCAGTTTTGACATCGGTTTAAGGGTGTTTTCTGGGCACATTTATGTCACAGAGAGAGGTTGACTCTTTTTGTCACATGTCTGTCTTGTCTTTGTGTGAGCACACGGCTGGTATTTGTCATTACTGGTCATGTGCTTGTGTTTGTCATGTTTGGTGTGAGCACATGGCTCGTCATGTGTTCCTTGTGTCATGTGCTCTCCTGTCTATTGTCTTGACCCCACCCCTCTTGTTATCTGATTATTGGTTAATTTGTCCCACCTGCTTTCCCTCATTACCTGCCTTGTTTGTTTCCATATTTAATCTCCCTGTGTTTGCAGTTCTGTGCTGGATTGTTGTCTTCTGTTTTTCGTTGTGTGCCTCCTGGTGGCTTCTTGTTCCCTGATCTTGATGTTTTAGTTGAATAAATCTAAGTTTCCTCCTGCATTTGAGTCCTCACTTCTGTTCATCCAACCCAGTCCTGACATAACGATCCAGCCATTATGAGGACTCAGCGGACGAAGGGCTCAGTGCAAACGGTCACCTGTCCTCTCTTTGAGCGCATGCTCAGATTCAAGGCTCTGACCTCTTGCCCTGAGGTTCAGCAGCACAGCGGAGGGTCTGGAGCTCAATGAGTCGGCTTGTAAGGACCTCCCTTTTTAAGCGGACTCGGGTACGGTTCGCGGGTGCGCCCCCCGAATTCGGAAGACAGAGTTCACACCATCCAAACAAAACCGAACTCTGACGTCAATCAAACCCGGGTTCATACCAAAAGTGCTAGTGTGAAAGCACCCTTAGAAAACTACATATGCTACATACTGTATTTATCTGTTCAACAAAATGTCTATTGAGTAACAAAAATTCAACAAAAATCTTCACATCACATTTACACATTTTAATTCCCTCTGTTCCTGCCATCTCTGAAAAAATCTCCAAGCCAATGTTGGTTTTGGTGTAATTACAAGCTCTGTCGCATTCAGACTGCAGCAGACTCTCCTCTCTTTGGCATTTGTTTAAAACAAGCGATTGCCTGGAGATTTAGCTGCTCCATGTCAACCTTTCTCAATCTTTGTGAAGACTAAAGCCTTGTTTATATGTTCGCCTGGCTGCACACGCACCTCCCAAAATGAACAAGGCGTTTATACTTGACGCGCTTGCCATTGTACTGTTCTTTGAAATGACAGTGGGCAACCTGGAAAATTGTTCTCTAAAACATCAGGAATCAGCAGTGAGAAATAAGGTACACACGTGACTTGGGCTGCATCCAGAATCATACTTGCCTACTATATATTATATATTGCCAAAAGTTCTTACTAAAATAAGACATCATGGAAGTGATTCAATGATTTGGAGGGGTGTCCCAATACTTTTGTTAATATAGTGTATAGGTGAAAAATATTATGTGACAAAAGAAGAATGTCTGAATTCACAGTACTCATAAAAGAGTAGGCAAAAAGTATCTGGATGGCCTACTTCTTCCGGTGAGATACGATGGACACTTTACTCTCCCATGAGGCCACGGGAGAGGATTTATGAATGCCAGTGAAGAGTCCTAACTGACGCTGGTAGGTCACATGATAATGACAACATGGCGAATGAAGGATGTCCAGATTACATCACATAGAACATACTTTTTTAGCGGCTGTGAAGTAATTACTTATTCAAAATAAGTTCCTACTCTAGATCATATGCGATTTCGAACGCAGTCAATGTTTGTTTTCATTACACTTCACCAAACCGGAACTGCACACATAATTACAAAAAAATGCTGTGCACACCACCACACAAAATGGGGTCTCGACCTTCCACACTGCGATGATGTCATTTTTGCCATATACGCCGAGTATAAACCAAGCTTAACCTATTTAAGCCATTTCCAGACCATACATGTCAAAGTAATCAAAGCAAGTTTTCTCTATTTATGGATATGACAAAACACACATGGGTGAGTTACGCATGTACACAATTTCCTGCAAACCAAAAAAAAAAAAAAAAACATACCATCAGGTCTAAAATATAAACACTTATGCACTGAACAAAATAAAACTTTTGTTTTTGCCTCCATTTTTCATGAGCTGACCTTAAAGATTTAAGACTTTTTCCATGTACACAAAAGGCCTATTTCTCTCAAATATTGTTCACAAGTCTGTCTAAATTATGTTTTATTACCAAGGTTTGGGAGGAGCACGTTCAGATAATTAACACAAGTGGAGAACACTCAGCGAATCAACAATAATAGGTATATATACGTAGCAGTCTTGGGACTAGGAACCAGTCAGTATCTGGTGTGACCACCATTTGCCTCACGCAGTGCAACACATCTCCTTCGCATAGAGTTGATCAAGTTGTTGTTTGTGGCCTGTGGAATGTTGGTCCACTCCTCTTCAATGGCTGTGCAAAGTTGCTGGATATTGGCAGGAACTGGAACATGCTGTCATATACGCTGATCCAGAGCATCCCAAACATGCTCAATGGGTGACATGTCCAGTGAGTATGCTGGCCATGCAAGAACTGGGATGTTTTCAGCTTCCAGAAATTGTGTACAGATCCTTGCAACATGGGGCAGTGCATTATCATGCTGTAACATGAGGTGATGGTTGTGGATGAATGGCACAACAATGAGCCTCAGGATCCCCTCACGGTATCTCTGTGCATTCAAAATGCCATCAATAAAATGCACCGCCACCATGGGCCACTCGAAATGACATCTGCCCTGTACAGTGAAATCCAGGATTCATCCATGAAAAGAACACGTCTCCAAAGTGCCAGACGCCATTGAATGTGTCCCACTCAACTCAAGTCAGTTACGACGACGAACTGTAGTCAGGTCGAGACCCCGATGAGGACGACGAGCATGCAGATGAGCTTCCCTGAGACGGTTTCTGACAGTGTGTGCAGAAATTCTGGTGGCTGGTCTCAGACGATCTTGGAGGTGAAGATCCTGGGCTGGTGTGGTTACACATGATCTGTTGGTTGTGTGGGCGGTTGGATGTACTGCCAAATTATCTGAAACGCCTTTAGAGACGGCTTATGGAAGAGAGCAAGATAGATTGATGTATTGACTCATTATTTAAATTTTGTTTATTTTGAACAAAAAAAAGTTACACAGTATACCTTAAATCATTAAGAGTTTAGATTCCGTCGCAATTTTTGTTAGTTTTTTTCAAAAGTTAAAAGTTAAATGGACTGCATTTATATAGCTCTTTCAACAGATGCATGGCCACCAAAGCACTTTACATATAGCCTCACATTCACTCATTCATACACCGACGGCGGTGTCAGCCATGCAAAACTCCATCCAGCTTGTTGGGAGCAACTGGGGTTAGGTGTCTTGCTCATGGACACCTCGACACTTGGTCAGGTGGAACCGGGGATTGAACCACCAACCTTCCAGTTTGTAGCCAACCTACATGAACCACTGAGCCACTGCCACCCCTAGTTAGGACTGAAAGTTAGGACTGAAACAACTAATTGCCAAAACCAATAATAATTGATCATGAAAATAATCCACAACATATTTCAGTACTGATTAGTCATATCTTTGCAGTCAACATGGAGAAACCAGATGGAGAATGAGTGATGCCAGTGTAAACAGCACATGAGGAAAAAACATGTGGTCACAAAAATGTGTGAGCATTTTGCAAATCAGTATGTCCTAACAGGTAGAGAACAATTAAATGTTCCTCTTTTCATTAGACATAACATTTTCAAACAGCAAATTTAGCTTAAAATGAACCATAATTAGAATTTGAAATCCCACATGCAGTCCTATTTTTTCAAATTTTGTGAAATACGTGAAAATATTTAATTCTGAATTTAGAATACATAAAATGCCAGCTATAAATTGAGCCTTTAACTAAAGAGTCTGTCATTTTATCCCAAAAAGTATCTTTTCTGCCATGGAAAGCTGTTAAACATTGTTGAGAAAAAAAGAATACATGCATAGACTGTTAGAAGTACACTACTAGATGTAGACAAATTATATAAACTAGTGAGAGTTTGAAAAGTGTGTTTTAAGGGAGTTTATTTTCGAAGTCCACAGGGCCAGAAGTGCCCCTTAATCAGAATAATGAGTTTAATAACACTGACACTGTTGCAAGAGTTGTGGAGAAGCGCAGAGCAGATGTGGCGTAGAGACTTCATCTCACATAATGAAGATAAATCTTAGGGTGTGATAGATGAGCTAAATCAAGCTGAACGTAATGCAGCTGCTGATTTGGAATGTTGCTCACACAATTGCTGCAGCATTTGTGCGACATGCTTTCAGGGCCTTTATCACAGCTAGCCAGACCTCCTACAATAGAATATACGTGCTTCACTGCATGATGCTGTTGGCAAACGATGGGAATTTGAACATCCAATTTCATAATTTCAGTGAAATAAAGCAAGCAACATGTAATTCGCTCTGCTCAAGGGTAACACAGCCCGACTGAGTGCTTGAGTGTGTGTGTGTGTGTGTGTGATACGTTCCAGTAAATGAATGCATGCAGGCAAACTCGCACAGACAAAACAGCCGACGCACTGCCACCCCGTGAAAAATGGGTCCCTTGTTCATTCACCACTGTCAGTCTGATTATTTTCTCGGCAACAGGGGTCACTGCATCTCTGTCTGGTCGAGCCTGCGGAAGGTAAACTTAATTTAGCGCTGTATCTCTTTCCGTTAGCAAGATGCACATCCAATACCGCATGGCTCCCAAACATAATCAATTATCTATGCTAAAATGGTAGAAAATGCGAAATGCTGATAAGGGTTTGTTGACTCTTCCTAATGAAGAGTGGCGAAGTAAAAACGATTTGATTTGGAACCTTTGGGGTGAGTTTTAGTCTCTCTTCAAGGAATAAAAAAAGCAAGAAATTTATGTTTTCTCTCAGGAAAAAAAAAACATAGCTTCCAGAAAGTCTCACCCTCGTCCACGACACTAGAGGAACACAGTAACATGGCAAACAAGGCACAAGTCTCTGTGCATGCGTGTGTGGGGATAAGTCATGTGGGTAATATGGTTTGGAGTATATTGTAAACATTGTCCTGTTGTGGAATTATGAAATGAAGAGGCAACATTTATATTTAGTCCAATGCAAATTCACCTTTCTTGTCATTTTACAATTTCTGAGTTAACAGCATGTGGAATACAATTTGCCTTTCATGATCAACAAGAAAACATGTACATTTTTAATATAGTACACTGCTCAAAAAAATTAAGGGAACACTTAATCATCTTCATCTTCAAACTTCAGGGATATCAAACATCCAATCAGGAAGCATAAGTGATTTCATGCCACATTTTTATTGGCTGGTCAGTATGCGTAGGTCGTAGCAGCAAACACACTGTGTGGTGATCATGCTGAATTTCTGACACTGTCAGAAAATTTTCGTAGGCTATCTTTAGTCTCAAGACTGTGACAACGGCCTTTGAACCTCTCTCACTGTATGACATAGGACCAGCGTTTAGGAGCCACGATCACAAAAATTGCCACAATTGTTTCATAATGGCAATCTTATGTCTGGAACAGCCAAAAATCGTGCTTTACTTTACTCATCTTTACTTGTTGAGGCACATGACTATTAACTAATTGTTAAGTAATATGTCATTGTGGTTATGGGTTTTGAATTAATTTTGAATTAGTTAATAGTGATGTGCCTCAACAAGTAAAGTCATAACATAATGATACCTTTGCAAATCATTAGCTAATGATTAATTAAAGCAGACAACTAGAAGTTGAAATGCATGGCTTCGACCCGCAGTGGTAATTAACATGTTAATTTACATTATTACTTAATATAATATGTTATTAGGGAATTAATACATTATGACACATTTAACTAATAACAATTTAATGATATTTGACTTAATCTATTAATCATATAGAATGTTCATTAGGTGCTGATGCAGTAATCATTAATAAATGGTTTAGTTCTTCATGAGTCATACAGTAACTCATGATTATCTGTGCATTAGTTAAGCATGAATTAATGCATATTAGTGGACCCGTATTGGAAAGTGTTACCGTAATTACATTAGTGATACATTTTTTTATTTTTTTATAATACCCTGGTGATAAAGAAATACAGTTTCATGGTTGCCATTTTACTCACTAAAAGAGTAACGCTCTTTTATCAAACATTTGTGGCATAAGTGCTAAACTCTATACTATCCCTCATTGCAGCTAGAATATTTTTAAAATGTACATTTCTTTGTAAGTTACCTTTGTTTAGTGTATAGTGTCTATATTATAACAACCTAGTACAGACTCAAGCACAAACACAGCTGCTAAATATGACATTACACCCCATTTTTATTAACATCAAATAACTAACCAAAACTAAACTTATTAATATGATGACTCAAATTGTGTAATTATTGTGTATAAGTGTAGCTTGATTAGGCTCACTTCCCATTTGATTACATGGAGAGGGCAGGGTTTATGAAATATACTGCCACCACCAGGGGCGATTGAAATGTTGTAGCTTCACTTTTCAGGACGTGTGTGAACACTTGGTAAAACACAGATGACTTACATTTCTTTTTCACATAAATTAGAGATTACAGAGCAGATTATCGGTTAATAAACTTTTTTTTTTTTTTCATGCGGTTCCTTGCATGATTTGTAAACGAATACATTTTGGTGTTTGCATCACATTACCAGCTCCATGTGTATGGCTTTTCTGATAGTATTTTACTTTTTTTTTTTTTCTCCAAAGTAAAATTGCTTGGTAACTCAATGGCAATGATTTTCCATACAGAACGATTACGTATGAGTCCTGTGAAACATGAGTCACGATAAAAGAGCTCAAACACAAAGCAAATTAAAGTGACATGGATGTTTCAGCAAATGCATTTGATCTCACGTTTGCTTTTGTTAACACTATTGGTTAGATTTAGGGTAGTGTTTAGTGTAGGTGGTACATTATTTTCGAACACAATTGAGCGTTAACCTAAGCGACACTCGCCAGGCATTTCATTTCTAAACTGCTGTGATACATACAACAACCAACGTAATAAAGCATCGCCAGATTCATGTTTATCTGTTTCGGATAAAACGAAACAAACTTTTAGTGTTACACACTGGTGACATTTCAGACAAAATTTGAAAGAAAATGGGTTAAAAAATGGTTTAAAGAAATTATGTTAGTGGTCATAATTGCTCTACATCTCACATCCACATACTCCATCTGACAAATATACATTACATTTCAGAGGTATATCATATGACTTCACCCCACAAAAAACAGTAAAAATCCATCATGCCAAAAGCAATCGTATAAAACATCTTTATTATAGCATAAAAAGAGTGTTTGTTCCTTGAGAGATGTCTTTATTTGTTACTTCCTTAGCATCTATAGATTAAACTTATTACACTATTCAGATCATGCCATTCATGTTTCATTAAATATTTAATTTATCTCATTGTTTGCAGTTAGTGGTAGCAAAATGTTCCATGATTGTGCCTTGCTAGCTGATTCGTCTTATTTATATATACCAGGAAAAGCTAAAGAAACCTGCTGTTTGAGCACTCAAAGGTAGAAGTAAATACTAATATTATTTCAGCCTGTAAAATGACTCAAAATCACACTGACCTTTAATAAAAAATACAGGATCTGCAGGAAGTTGAATATTTCTGTTTGCTTCTCTACCACTCGGGGGCCGGTTGCCAGGGCATGACCGCTATTTGTTAAACTTTAACAAGAATTATGTATCAAAGATGTTTTCTGGCAAAACCCCTCTGAGCGTCAGTCTCACATGGAGCTATGATGAATCGGTTGGCATAATATCATTCATTTAAAAGGTGAAGTGCACTAGTTCTGCACTACAGGCAGCACCAATCAGAGCTCATTATGTAAAGATTCTTCAAAATATATTTTTTTGTGCTTGGAATGACACGAAGGTGAGTAATGGATAGAATCATTTTATTCCTTTAAATTAAGAATCCTTAAGGGCATAGCAAACCAAGTCTTATCCGGTCTTGTATAGTACATGTTTTGATGTATTTACCTATAACAACCCTTTTAAACGGAGATTGCAGATGACATCATGCTATTGTGCAATGACTGGAAAGAGCTTTGCTGCTGCATGAGCCGTCTAAAGACATGATGACTGTCTAGGAACACTGCTGGTTTAAGGGCAAATCCTTACAGTTACGCTCCACTGGCGTGACTGTCTGACTCGGAGCAGAAGGACACAGCACCAACGAAAAAGACCCAGATGTTTATGCACAGTGCTAGGGGTGATGTGTTATATAAGCAACATGCTTGACACTGTCTCAAAATTCTGATTTTGGGTACACTTTATTTTAAGGTGACGTAGTTACATTGCACTTACTCAAATAAGTACTGGGTAATTGATTAACTAAAGTAAATGATGCACTTACTATAGAGTTAGGGTTAGGTTTAGGGTTAGTAATTATAATAACAATAATGCGTACATGTAGTAACATGTAACTATGTCACCCTAAAATTATTTTTTCACAATTGTGAGTTTATATAGTTAAAAACGCAATTTTGACTTTTTTCTAAGATTTCTGAGTTTATATTTCGCAATTCTGTTTTTCCCCCTGATTTTTTTAAACACCTCACCTGACCGCATACACTTTTGGGGTAATGCATTACAAGTAACTTGAGTTATGTAATCAGATTACTTTTTAACTAGTAAAGTAATGCATTACTTTTAAATTTACGACAAAATATATTTTACTTATAATTACTTTTTTTTAAATAAGTAACAGAAGTTACTTTTTCCCATTTATTGACTGACATGTTGAGAAAAAACGGGAGTAATGCCGCCTTCATGTGCTATCGGAAATTTTGCACTTTCCACTTCTAAAATCGTATCCAGAAAGCCGTATCCAGATCAGATGGTGGACCAGCGCCTGGACATGACCAACGCATCCCTGAAATGTCTGCAGAGAGTGTGTCAATTAAACTCCCCCCTGTAAATGCCTCATCGAAACTACATCCTCAATAAACCCGTCTCCAGCATGACGACTCCAATCTTTCAAATAATCTTACGGATATCTATTTACCTAATATGACTTAAGACCTGAAATGTTGTCAGAATTATAATCATACACTGTTTGTTCGTCGGCCAGAGGAGAACTGGCACCCCGACTGAGCCTGGTTTCTCCCAAGGTTTTTTTCTCCATTCTGACCCTGAAGGAGTTTTGGTTCCTTGCCACTGTTGCCTCTGGCTTTTGGCTTGCTCAGTTGGGGACACCTAAATTTCATCTATATAACCGATCTGCCCGCATTGACACTATATGATACTTGAAATTAGTTGGATAACATCACCGTATCACCAGAACGGCTGTACAAATTCTGTTGCATTATTTTCCTGTTGTGAAGCTACTTTGAAACAATTGGACTTGTTAAAAGCGCTATATAAATAAAGGTGACTTGACTTGACTTGACTTAAAATCGTGATTACGAGCTCATCACATTCAAATTTTGACTTGGGGGCATACATGTCCAATGAAAGAAACTAGTATTTACTAGTGTTGTCAAAAATATAGATATTACGATTGTAATGGTAATTGATCAACGTTTATATATGAAAAAAAAAACAACAACAAAAAAAAAAAACTGTAAAGCTTTATCATATAAAGTGATCTCTTCAGAACTTTCAATAGATGAACAAACAAAAAAATAAATAATATAAAAATATCTATTTGACAGTATATGCAGCATTTTCTTCCCTGTGGTATCGATAATGGTTTTGAATATTGATACTTTTCCAGGTATCATATTGAAGTTAGAAATTCCAGTATCGTGACAACTTTAGTATTTAAGATAATTCCGATAGCACGTGAAGCATTAGTGCAGAGGCGTTGTGTGCGCTGTGTGTGAACAACGTAATTCTAGACAAAATGTGTGCATGCATTTACTAATCTCACTTGCACAAAAAAAAAAGATTCAGTATTCCTCAAAATGAATAAAATGAAATGCAAAATCAGAAAGCTCTAATAATTAAATGTTAAATAAAACATTTTTTATGCATTTAATATAACTTTATTGACCAATGCACTTGCTGCTGACCTTCGCTCCTTGATTCAGTTAAACCATAAACAAAAATGATTAGATTTTTTTGTTTTTATTAGTGAAGTGTTAAACTTTCTTCTCCTGCATCCTATTCTTCTGAGATCCAGCACAGCTGAAAGGTTTGTTTGAGCTGCGCCCTCTACTGTACACGTGTGAATTTTCATGTCCTTCAGCTTGAGGCTTATTAATTTTGGTATGAAAGGGCCCTTACATTTGCCCAAAAATAGAACTTGTTAAAAAGTAACTATGTAACACATTGAGTTACTTTTTAAGGGAGTAACACAATATTGTAATGCATTACTTTTCAAAGTAACTTATATTTAGAAAGCTGACACTTTCTGAGAGTGTCTGAGAGTTTACTGTTCAAGACGAAGGGCCCTATCATACACCCGGCGTGACACAAGTGTCAGTTTGCTGGTTTCAGCCTGACGCAGTTATCTTTTTCATCTCATTGTTGGCGTACTGCTATTTTGAGGCAACAGAAAACGACTGCGCCATTGACCAACAAAAACCTGGTTTAAAGTCAATGGCGCAATATTATTATAATTTTTTTGTTATTTAAAAAGCATGTTAATAATGTGCGCCTATAGGTGGGTGCACAACATGCGTACACTTTGCTTATTACACACACATTGATGCGCAGCAGCACACGCATATCCGTTTCCAGTTTTTCCGCTTGCAAATTCCGCCATGTAAATAGTGAATCCGCCATGGTGCAAGCGCAACTGGCTTTTAAAGGGAATGGGAGATGAAAATCTGATTGGTTTATTACACGTTGTGCCCAAAACACACCCATGACTCATTAAGAGACTAGGGAGAACCCTTTTGGACCATGCGCCTTCCTATCTTTAAACTAGCAAAAGTGGATTCGGACACACCCCAAGTGCACCTGCGCCATGAGCTTCGGACCATGCGCTCAGATCGTTAAAATAGGGCCCTAAGACTTACTATTATGTAAGTGTTATTATTATGGAAATACTGTATAACAAAAAAAAAACTAAAGTAAATTAAAAATTGTGTATATATATATATATATATATATATATATATATATATATATATATATATATATATATACACACACACACAGGTGCTGGTCATATAATTAGAATATCATCAAAAAGTTGATTTATTTCACTAATTACATTACAAAAGTTTATTTCTTTTAATTTTGATGATTATAACTGACAACTAAGGAAAATCCCAAATTTAGTATCTCAGAAAATTAGAATATTACTTAAGACCAGTACAAAGAAAGGATTTTTAGAAATCTTGGCCAAATGAAAAGTATGAACATGAAAAGTATGAGCATATACAGCACTCAATACTTAGTTGGGGCTCTTTTTGCCTGAATTACTGCAGCAATGCGGCGTGGCATGGAGTCCATCAGTCTGTGGCACTGCTCAGGAGTTATGAGAGCCCAGGTTGCTCTGATAATGGCCTTCAGCTCTTCTGCATTGTTGGGTCTGGCATATCGCATCTTCCTCTTCACAATACCCCATAGATTTTCTATGGGGTTAAGATCAAGCGAGTTTGCTGGCCAATTAAGAACAGGGATACCATGGTCCTTAAACCAGGTACTGGTTGCTTTGGCACTGTGTGCAGGTGCCAAGTCCTGTTGGAAAATGAAATCTGCATCTCCATAAAGTTGGTCAGCAGCAGGAAGCATGAAGTGCTCTAAAACTTCCTGGTATACGGCTGCGTTGACCTTGGACCTCAGAAAACACAGTGGACCAACACCAGCAGATGACATGGCACCCCAAACCATCACTGACTGTGGAAACTTTACACTGGACCTCAAGCAACGTGGATTGTGTGCCTCTCCTCTCCTCCTCCAGACTCTGGGACCCTGATTTACTTTCATCAGAGAACATAACTTTGGAGCACTCAGCAGCAGTCCAGTCCTTTTTGTCTTTAGCCCAGGCGAGACGCTTCTGACGCTGTCTGTTGTTCAAGAGTGGCTTGACTCAAGGAATGCGACAGCTGAAACCCATGTCCTGCATACGTCTGTGTGTAGTGGTTCTTGAAGCACTGACTCCAGCTGCAGTCCACTCTTTGTGAATCTCCCCCACATTTTTGAATGGGTTTTGTTTCACAATCCTCTCCAGGGTGCGGTTATCCCTATTGCTTGTACACTTTTTTTCTACCACATCTTTTCCTTCCCTTCGCCTCTCTATTATGTGCTTGGACACAGAGCTCTGTGAACAGCCAGCCTCTTTTGCAATGACCTTTTGTGTCTTGCCCTCCTTGTGCAAGGTGTCAATGGTCGTCTTTTGGACAACTGTCAAGTCAGCGGTCTTCCCCATGATTGTGTAGCCTACAGAACTAGACTGAGAGACCATTTAAAGGCCTTTGCAGGTGTTTTGAGTCCATCAGCTGATCAGAGTGTGGCACCAGGTGTCTTCAATATTCAACCTTTTCACAATATTCTAATTTTCTGAGATACTGAATTTGGGACTGTCCTTAGTTGTCAGTTATAATCATCAAAATTAAAATAAAATAAAAAAAAACATTTGAAATATATCCGTCTGTGGGTAATGAATGAATATAATATACAAGTTTCACTTTTTGAATGGAATTAGTGAAATAAATAAACTTTTTGATGATATTCTAATTAAATGACCAGCACCTGTATATATATTAACAACAAAATACTGCTAGTAAACTCAAATAAATTCAAATGATTCAGTAGGATCCAGTTTGTACTCATCACAAGCAGCAGACAATATAGTACCTGTAGCTCACAGGCACAGCTGCCATAAACAATGTCTTGTTAATGTAATAATGTGCAGTCAAAATAACTTGGATTTTGATGGCTTTCTGCAATGGTATACATTTGTTAGAAATGTGCACCTTCATTGTAAAGCCTTTGTCAACAAACATAAAAGCATCTTAACATATTATTTTACATAAAGCAAAAATGTAACATAGTAATTAATTTCATATCAAGTTAATCTCTTTTATAGTGTTGAATAAAAATGTCCCAACATAGTTTATAGCTTTTCTTAAATATGCCAAAGCAGGTAAACAATCATTTTAGAATTTAGTTGTGAATACCTCTAGATAATGCTGTCTGTGGTCATGTACGATTATGTAATACCCTCTTTCTCTTTAAGTTAGTTTCTAATCATATTATAGATTGCATAGACTCTGCATCAAATGCTGCAGTCAAATTGAATTTTTTGGACTGAATGCTTATTCTAGCAAACTCGATTTCATGCTCTGCTGGAAAACAGAAGCATATATCTTAAGATAAATGGGAAGCTGATGGCAAATAAAACAGTCTTTATCTGGTTTTATCATGGACTCTTGCATCTCTGCTGGTTTCATGATGTTGGTGTCTACTGTACTGTACTGTTGGATTGGATTGTAAAGCTGTATAAATGTCCTCCATCACTGATTCTTAACCACATAATTCTTCACGTTTAAAAATAGAGGTAACAATTAAACCAATAGGGGTTTACAGCATAATATCACCAGGGATAGTTTGCCCAAAAATGAATACAGCTATTTTCTGTGTGTGAGACTCATTTGATTAATTAGCCACTATAAGTGCAGTAAATGGTAAAAATATTTCCACTACAAATCAGTATGTTTATAATTACGACAATACATTACAAAAATATGGAACAAAATGCCAGTTTTAGCAGCATGATAAGCTGTTTTGTAGCTAAAATTACTGGAAGTGACTGACACCGGACAACCAGACACACTCAATTTACAATTTACTGCTCTTACATTATTAAAAATGAAGTGATATAATAAGCAAAAAACAACACATGAAAAGAGTAGAATGTCCATATTCATAATATTTATAAAGTAGTAGGTGAAAAAATGGACTTACTGATGAGTTTCTGAAGTGCACTTCTGATGGACACTTTACTATCCCATGATGCCATGGGAGAGGTTTTGTGAATGACAGTGAATCGTTGCCAGAAATGTTGCTCTACTGTTGGAGAAAGCATGACTTTGATCAAGTGTGCCTCAAAAGAAAAACTTTGTTTCAGAGTTGTGCGACACTTAAATTTGCAGATACCATAGAAATGAATGAGTAGTGCCGTGAACTGAATCCTATCTGTTCACACGGATCTACGAAAACAACTAAAAACACTGTATTATGCTGCCACTCCAGTAGTTGGCAATGTCACTTTGTAAAGAAACATTACGTTATAGACTGAACATGTAATATGCATGCGCATGACATCACCTTTTTCACAAATTCACTTTTTTTGTTGTTTACATGGAGACGATAACAGTATCGTTTACAAAAACATGCACTTTAAAACTATTTTTCAAAAGTTTACGTTTTTGGGCCCCAAAAACGCAACTGGCAACACAACTGACACTGGACGTCACATGACAGTGACAAAATGGTCCACTCAACCTGACTTTAGGCAAATATAGAGTTCATCTTATTTATTTATTTACAATTTCTGCATTGATTAAAGGCAATCTGAGGTGGGCTGTGTGTTAAGAGGTTTGAAAAAGGGTCGAATGCTTCCCCAACTAATTTTACATATGAAAATTCAACACATGAATCCCCATGAACATGAGCTATTTTATTTCAGCTCCAGGTTGGTGGTGCAAAATGTTTAATTCTACTTCTGAACATTATTTTTGATTTTAAAATAGCAACTCAATCACTCTATACAGCGAAAAATGGTTCTGTATAAAAAGCTGAAACAAAACGGCTGCAAATAACCCTTTTTGGCATTTTAAGATTTCAGAAAACAATTATTTTCAATACACGGTTTATTATAAACCTTTAGAACCAGCATTAAACTTGAAAATTCTACAGTACAAAATAACAATAACTGTGCTGTGCTGAAAAATGTATTAATTAAATTATATTTAATTAAATAAATGGGAAGTAAAATGAACAATGGTAGAGTGAAAAGAAGTAAAACAATAAACTACATATATTATAAATATTAAAATATTGAATTTTGAAATACTGAAATAGAAATATAAAGAAAATCCAAAATTTTTGGTTTCAAAATGGCAACTGCATGACATCAGAGAATATACTCAATCACTGTATACAGCGAAAATTGTTCTATATAAAAGAACCTTTTTAACTCTTTCCCGCCATTGACAACATTTTCTGGCTTTCCATGTTTTCACTGTTATTATAAAAAGAGAACCGACTCTTCGGATCAAAGCACAGGAAAAAGGGGCAGAAACAACCAATAAAAGCGTTGCTTTTTGGAAAAAAAAAAGAAAAACAACTAAAAATGTTGCATTTTTATAAAACTTACCCATATTCGTGTTGATAAAAATAAAATAAAACAATAATAACAATAATAATAATAATAATAATTATTATTATTATTATTATTATTATTATTAAATTATTAAATAATAAAAGATTTTTAAAAAGCTAGATTTTTTTTTTGTTTTGTTCTTAAAGCAGAAACTATGTTCCTGTTATATTGCATGTTCAGATATTTATACAGCAAAATATTCTGGGGGCAATTATATTTTTGTGAAAATGATAAAAAAAAAATGCTGGAGGTGGCTGGCAATTATTTATTTATTTATTTATTTATATATATATTTATTTATTTTTGAAAATGTTGGTGGGGAAAGAGTTAAGCATTTTTAAGATAATTTGAGTTTTCATTCACATTGTGTTGCAATGTGGCATATAGCTACAATGAAACTTCATGAACTGAATCATTAGCACCAAACAATCACTAATCCAGTGTCATTTTGCATGATCCTATCAGACGGCTGCCAGTCATTTCAAAGGTCTTGTAAGAATATATGCTAAGGTTGTTCTGAATTCATCTTAGGTGTGCTAATACTGGGAAGAGAAATATGTCCTTCCTGGTTATATTCAGCTATTCAAGGTCAGAGCCCAGGCAGTGAGTCTGAACGGTTCATTTAGAGATGGGAATTGAATTGAGAAGGCGTAGCTGCTGGCAGCAGGCAGGAGACTGAGGAGGAGGACAACTAAGGGTCATCTGCGCAGGAAGTGAAAACACATTGTCCCAACAGAGACCTTATGGGACATAGGAAAGCCATGGCTCTCATTTCAAATGATGCTTTGAACCTTAGGGCTGCCTATCTATTCAAATTGAATCGAGTGATATGCCTATTAATTAATCACAATAATCACAAATAGTAAAAAACTTTCTTTTGCAGTTGCAAACTGTTTCTTTATGGTAATTCCAATTCCAAATGAATTGCAATGTGATCTAATGTACACAGGTCAGCCAATTAGCTAAGTGACCTTGTGAAATCCATTTAGCACTTGATAAACAAGTGCGTGGGGGTATATGTGTGTACTTGGCTGTAACAACCATAGACACCATTCTTCCTTCTGACATCAGTAGCGCCGTTCATCTTTAGACAGACAAATACTGGACGACAGCTCTCTCGGACTCAGAAGCGTGTGCATTATTGAACACTTTCCAATTACAATTCTCAAAGCACTTCTTAAAGGTCTTAGCAGCACACGTGAACTGAGCATTTGCTCCATTCAGGGAAAATAAATGACTTGTGTGAAATTTTGTAGCGTGTTAGCACAAATGGCAGGTTTGCTGCCATGATTAGGGATCTCGAAAAAATATTTAGGAAGCCCGCTAAATATACCGCCCCTGAGACTCTTCTCATGGCCTAGCTAACCAAGTGTGAAATAGCTTTGGCTAAGTAAGGAGAGGGAACCATTAATATTGATAAAAACGGGTGAGGTGCTCTCAAGGTGGAATGGAAGTTCTAACTAAAGAAAATGATTAATGTCACCTTCAGTTGAGGTTAGAGAAATACATTTATTAAGGTTTTGTAAAGTTTGAGTTCACATACATGCACACAATTTCTCTCTCTCTCTCTCTCTCTCTCTCTCTCTCTCTCTCTCTCTCTCTCTCTCTCTCTCTCTCTCTCTCTCTCTCTCTCTCTCTCTCTCTCTCTCTCTCTCTCTCTCTCTCTCTCTCTCTCTCTCTCTCTCTCTCTCTGTATATTTATATCTCTGTATATTTATATCTACTTAATACATATTTATGTGTCCCCAAAAGTATTTAGACATGAAATGCCATTCAAAACCCATTTTTACTTCTGTAATCTGACAAATTTCCAGGGGCTGAATAAGTATGACAGATTTGTGATGTCTTTTCAGAGTCAATGAAATTAAATATTACAAAGACAAAATAAACTGATATTAAAGAAATATGAATGTTTATATGTATGCATAGTGGGGTCAGTACAGCAAGGACTCATTAAAAAGTGATAGCAAAGACTTTTGTAATGTTACAAAATATTTATAATTCAATTAAATTCTGTTCTTTTTAACTTTCATTCATAAAAGCATCACAGTTTACAAAAAAATATTAAGCAGTACAACTGATTTTAATAATAATAAATGTTTCTTGATCATAAAATATTAGATTGATTTCTGAAGGATCATGTAATGTAAAAATGTAAAAATAGAAATGTTATATACAAAATACAAATTTTTAATTGTAATGCAGTTTCACAATATACTTGTCGTTACTGTATTTTTGATCAAATAAATTCAGCCTTGGTGTCGACACCCCAAATCAACAGCAAACTTTTGAATAGTAGTGTAAAAATTTATTGATTGATTGATTGAATGAGTGAATTATGACTGACCAATGCATGTAAATGTATATCAGTGGCTGTCAGAACATGGATTGGATTTGGATTCACATGGATTGGATATAAGGTTCAGGCATAAGTTCATGCATGACACCAACTTTGTTCCAATCATCAGCCTGATTGAGATGACTGGCTTCTGGGATCTTGTTTTATGACTTTGAAATGTACCATAGGGCATTGGTGAAACATGTTCTGACAGTCAAACAAACTACAGCCCTTTGAATATGACACGTGTCAGCAGCCAGGAGGGGATTACATCTGTTCTTCAGCCTGGGGTTAAAAGCTCAAATAAACACAGATTCCTGTGTGGTCTGCAGAAAATATGGCTGCAGGGCCAGCAGATTTGGTCGTGGCTTCAGTGGCAAACGTATATGTGTTACTTTTATGAGTATTTTAGTATTAATATGTTTGACATTTGCCAATCCTATACTGAGTGAAATGTCATTTGAGTCATTATGAGCTGTACTTGGTAACTGTTTGTCTAAACTCTTAAAACCTTCTAATCAACAAAACCAGGAGGGATACTGTCATATTGCCATGCAATGTAATTATAAAAAATTACTTTAAAAAGGACTTTGAAGATAGCATAACAAAGGTACAATGGGGTACAATTAGGGTACAATTATCACTATTAAAGCTGCAGTCCGTAACTTTTGGGGGTTCAAAAAATTCATAATTTTTGAAGCAAGTACATAACGAGCCAGTGTTCAAAACTATCTGCTTACCTTAGCTCAATTTACAACAGTAAGCTTGTAATGTTTTTAATTCCAGTGGTACTGGTGGATTTCCGTGAAGTTAATATATATATATATATATATATATATATATATATATATATATATATATATATATATATATACACACACACACACTCACCTAAAGGATTATTAGGAACACCATACTAATACTGTGTTTGACCCCCTTTCGCCTTCAGAACTGCCTTAATTCTACGTGGCATTGATTCAACGAAGTGCTGAAAGCATTCTTTAGAAATGTTGGCCCATATTGATAGGATAGCATCTTGCAATTGATGGAGATTTGTGGGATGCACATCCAGGGCACGAAGCTCCCGTTCCACCACATCCCAAAGATGCTCTATTGGGTTGAGATCTGGTGACTGTGGGGGCCATTTTAGTACAGTGAACTCATTGTCATGTTCAAGAAACCAATTTGAAATGATTCGAGCTTTGTGACATGGTGCATTATCCTGCTGAAAGTAGCCATCAGAGAATGGGTACATGGTGGTCATAAAGGGATGGACATGGTCAGAAACAATGCTCAGGTAGTCTGTGGCATTTAAACGATGCCCAATTGGCACTAAGGGGCCTAAAGTGTGCCAAGAAAACATCCCCCACACCATTACACCACCACCACCAGCCTGCACAGTGGTAACAAGGCATGATGGATCCATGTTCTCATTCTGTTTATGCCAAATTCTGACTCTACCATCTGAATGTCTCAACAGAAATTTTTCCAGTCTTCAACTGTCCAATTTTGGTGAGCTTGTGCAAATTGTAGCCTCTTTTTCCTATTTGTAGTGGAGATGAGTGGTACCCTGGGTGGGGCCTCAAGGTTGTGCGTGTTGTGGCTTCACAAATGCTTTGCTGCATACCTCGGTTGTAACAAGTGGTTATTTCAGTCAAAGTTGCTCTTCTATCAGCTTGAATCAGTCGGCCCATTCTCCTCTGACCTCTAGCATCAACAAGGCATTTTCGCCCACAGGACTGCCGCATACTGGATGTTTTTCCCTTTTCACACCATTCTTTGTAAACCCTAGAAATGGTTGTGCGTGAAAATCCCAGTAACTGAGCAGATTGTGAAATACTCAGACTGGCCCGTCTGGCACCAACAACCATGCCATGCTCAAAATTGCTTAAATCACCTTTCTTTCTCATTCTGACATTCAGTTTGGAGTTCAGGAGATTGTCTTGTCCAGGACCACACCCCTAAATGCATTGAAGCAACTGCCATGTGATTGTACAGAAACATATACCAACAAAATATTTATAGTAACCAAAATGTGATCAAAATAACAAACACAAAAGATAAACAAAAATAATAAACACATAATAATAATACCAAATTTCATTATCCCCCCTGTAACAGACAAGACAATGGACGAACCGGCTCCCGGCTGCCTCACGCCGGACCCGGCACTATTTATCCAAGCCGCTGGGTGGCACTCGGGTTCGACCGGCCGATGATAGAGAGAAGCAACATGAAAGACTGGCAACACAGATGCTGACAAACACTCACAACAAGTAGGTATAAACACAACATGAAGACAAAACATCAAAACGAAAGACAAAGCTAATGTGTATGTATGTTATGGGCAGTGTAAATACGGTTTGGGATGGAGTGTATATGTATGGGATGACTGTGTGTGTGTCTGTGTGTGTGTGTGTGTGTGTGTGTGTGTGTGTGTGTGTGTGTGTGTGTGTGTGTGTGTGTGTGTGTGTGTGTGTGTGTGTGTGTGCGTGTGTGTGTGAGTGCTGCACGGACCAACAGGCATAGGGACAAGTCACTCTGTCACAGTCATACTTTCAAAAAGCAGAATCTGTGATTCCAAATGACAGTATCCACACCAGCGTGGTGACTGACAGCCACACATTCTCCTCAAAACATTGAATTCATATGCGATGTGCCGTGCCGATGCACAACTCACGTAAAGTTGATAAATCTGCGAATAACTGCAATTGCAGATGTCAAACAGAGATGGTGACAAAGAGGAAAAACGTTTCCAGTTATGTATGTAACCATGAGAGGGAACAAGATGCTGCGTCAAGCGCTGTGGGAAAGCCTCTGCGTGATTGCGTCATGAAGCACAATCAGTCCAGTGGCGTGACGAGACATCATAGGCGGGTGATGTCATTGACCAGGAAACTATAAAGCACCCCTGAACCAGACAGTGTCAGCTTCTGATAAGTCAAACAAGTCGGTCACAGGCATGCCGGGAGTATGGCAAAGCGATGCAGCGTCTCGTTCCCTCTCAGGGAACCATGGTTACATATACGTAACCTGAGACGTTCCCTTTCAAGGGAAATCACACTGCGTCAAGCACTGTGGGAACGCAATACCCATGCCGCCATAAACCTCAAATGCCTGTATATGTGAAGTCGCAACGCACATTATGCTATGAGCACCTGAGAACCTGGAGTAGAGGCCACATCCAGGTTATACAATCTTACAAAGGTGTGCGGAGAAGACCCCCCTGCCGCATCACACACTTCTTGAAGAGAAACTTAAAAGCAGCCATACTCTTAGTCAAGTGGGCTCGGACCATTAGTGGTGAGGGTTGACCGGCCAACTCATATGCGAGTGAAATAGCCTCAACTATCCACTTGCTTATCGTCTGCTTAGATGCGGGCTTCCCTTTACTCGGGGACCCAAAATACACAAACAACTGATCAGACTTGCGCCACAGGGCAGCTCTGTGGACATAAGCATCTAAAGCCCTCACTGGGCAGAGCAAATTCAATTTCTCCTGGTCTGGGTTCTGGAAGGGAGGCGGAGAAAAGGCCTGCAGCATTATAGGGCCCGCCACATTAGTGGGAACCTTAGGGACATAACCTTCTTTTGGAAATAGAAACACTTTCACTATACCAGGTGCAAACTCAAGACACAAGGGAGCAACAGACAGTGCTTATAAATCCACCATTATTTTAAGAGACGAGATAGCCAGAAGAAACAGAGTTTTTAATATGAGAAATTTCTCTGGCACCTCTTCAATGGGCTCAAAGGGGGCCAGAGCTAGGCCTTCTAATACTATGGCCAGATCCCAGGTCGGCACCCTCAAGAGTGCCGCAGGCCTTACCCTCAGAGTACCACAAAGAAACGGGTTACCCATGGGTGTCTTCCCACCGATGCACCATCTAAAGGAACGTGGTAGGCAGATATAGCCGCCATGTATACTTTTAAAGTGGAAGGGGATAACCCTGAAGATAACTTTTCTTGAAGAAACTCTAGTACTGAACCGACTGGGCAGTTAACTGGATTCAATGGATGGTTTGTACACCATGCAACAAAAACTCTCCATTTAAGGGCATAAAGCTTCCTCGTAGAAGGAGCTCTGGAGTGCAATATGGTCTCTACTACCTCAG
The DNA here is from genome assembly GCA_018749465.1 of Paracanthobrama guichenoti. Lineage (NCBI taxonomy): Eukaryota > Metazoa > Chordata > Actinopteri > Cypriniformes > Gobionidae > Paracanthobrama > Paracanthobrama guichenoti. Next base: position 9,765,423 of record CM031966.1, on the reverse strand, counting down.
TAGAGAGACCTGAGCCTATGAGCTGGGCCCCTTCAGGACTGACCCTATCGCCTGGGAGAGAAGGTCCCTCCTGACCGGAATTTCCCACAGGGGACCTTCAAGGAGAGACACAATGTCTGACAGCCATACTCGGCCCGGCCAGAACAGGGCTAACAATAACAGCTGAACCCCGTCCCGGCATACTCTCTCCAGAACTCCTGGTAGTAATGCCAGAGGGGGAAAGGCATACAGACGCAGCCTCTGCCACATCTGCACCAAAGCATCAACCCCAGGGGGGCCGGATGCATGAGGGAATAATACAGAGGACAGTGCGTTGTCTATCGAGAATCAAACAGATCCACCTAAGCTTGCCCAAAGCGGCTCCAAAGGAGCTCCACCACCTCGGGGTGGAGTCTCCATTCCCCCGGCACCATTCCCTGCCTCAACAGAGAGTCTGCTGTCTTGTTTAGATACCCTGGAATATATAATGCTCGAACTGATAGCAACTTCCCCTGGGCCCAAACTAGAACTCGATGTGCCAGCTTCCAAAGTTGGCGCAAGCGTAAAGTCCCCTGGCGATTTATATAGGAGACCACGGCTGTATTGTCCATGTGGACCAACACATGGTGGCCCCTCCGGTCTGGGAGAAAGTGCCTGAGTGCCAGGAACACGGACATCAACTCCAGCTGGTTTATGTGCCAGGAAAGCTGATGACCACTTCACAGACCCTGAACCGAGCGACCACTCATGATCGCCCCCCAACCGGTGAGAGATGCATCCGTCATTAGCGTTAAGCGACGACAAAGAGCTCCCAGCACTGGACCCTGGGATATGAACCAAGGATCCTTCCACATAACCAAGGCACGTAGGCATCACCGCGTGACCTTGATCATGCGAAACGGATTTCCCCTCGGGGAGAATCCCTTGGTTTTGAGCCACCACTGTAAGGGTCTCATGTACAGCAGGCCAAAAGGTATCACATTGGACGCTTCTGCCATCAAACCCAGTAATCTCTGAAACTGTTTTACAGTGAGTGACTGGCCTAGTCTTATCCTGCTCATGGCTTCCAGGATCGACGCCGCCGTGTTCGGTCGCCGTTCAGGTCGCTCCACGAAGACTATGCTTTTATTTATTATTTTAATTTTTTGCTCTCAATTTTTACAAATGTATCATCTGCATTGATCTGCTATGACAGCAAAACTCTTTTGGACATTGGTTACCTCTACACTGGACTGTTTCAGGACACTTTCACCAATCCTCTGTGGCCATCTGAGATTCATCGGAACCCCAAGTTGAACAATGGCCAGAGTCGACGGCGAAGAATCAAGAAACACCGCGGGAAACGCGCTGGGATCCGCAACAGACTGAGAAAAAGGGCATTCAGCCCACCTCTCCCGAGCATCCTGCTCGCAAATGTCCAATCCTTGGAAAATGGACGATCTCAGAGCCAGGATAAGTTTTCAACGGGACATGAGAGACTGTAACATCTATTGTTTGTCCGAAACATGGCTCACGCCCGCGGTCCCGGACACAGGTGTGACACCATCGGAGAACTTCTCTGTTTTTCGGATGGACAGAACAGCCGAGGCCAGTAAATCCAAAGGCGGTGGAGTATGTTTCATGATCAACAAGAAATGGTGCGACCCCAGGAACATCACCATTCTTTCGCAATCCTGCTCGCCTCATCTGGAACATTTAACAATCATTTGCCGCCCATTCTATCTGCAGAGGGAGTTTTCCTCTGTCATCGCCACCGCCGTTTACATTCCACCACAGGCAGACACAGGGCTGGCTTTATCTGGCCTTCATGATGTTACCAGCGGCTTCACTAACAAACACCCCGATGCTGTGTTCATCGTCGCGGGCGATTTTAACAAAGCAAACCCAAACTTAAGAAAGTCTTGCCAAACTTTCACCAGCACGTCTCCTGTCCTACACGAGGAGCAAACACACTGGATCATTGCTACTCTCCGTTTAAGAACGCCTATAAAGCGCACTCACTTCCAGCTTTTGGCAAATCGGACCATGCCGCCATTTTCCTCACACCTGAATACAGACAAAGGCTCGTTCAGGAACCCCCGGTGAGGCGGGAAGTTAAACGCTGGTCATCCCATTCAGAGACCACGCTACAGGTAGCTCTTGATGACGTCGACTGGCACATGTTCCGGGCGAGTTCATCTGATGTCAGCGAGTTCACGGATGTGGTGCTTTGCTTCATCAACATGCTTACAGAGCAAGCCACACAAACAATAACAATAACATCCTTCTCAAATCAGAAACCGTGGGTGGACAATTCAATCCGCGCTGCAGTGAACACACGCACTGCCACATACAACGCCGGTCTCCTAACGGGGAATATAAATGACTACAGATCGTCCTGCTATGCTCTCCAACACGCAGTTAAAGCCGCAAAGCTCCGTTATAAGGATCGAGTGGAGACTCATTTCCAACTCAACGACTCCCAGCGCATGTGGCAGGGACTGAGGTCCATCTGTTCTTTTGGATCTAAATCCTCTGCAGAGGTCAGAGCTGATCCGTTGCTTGTGAACGAGTTAAACTCTTTCTACGCTCGCTTTGATTGTAATCGCGGCAGCGCGACTCCGCCAAGTGACGCATCAGAGGGAGAGCAGCAACAACCACATGATCTCTGTCTCTGAGGATGAAGTTCGGAGGGCACTCAAGCGTGTGGACGTCAGGAAAGCTGCCGGGCCGGATGGTATTTCAGGTCGTGTTCTGCGGTCCTGTGCTGATCAGCTCGCCGGGTTGTTTACATCCATCTTTAATGAGTCCCTCGCTCCATCTGTGGTCCCCACCTCCTTCAAAAAATCCATTATCATCCCTGTCCCTAAGAACAGTAAACCCTCTTCCCTAAATGACTAACGTCCAGTGGCTCTCACGTCTATAGTCATGAAGGTCTTTGAGAGACTTTAAAAACACCATTTGCTCCTTCATTCCTGACACTTTGGACCCTCTTCAGTTTGCCTATCGTACCAATAGATCAACTGAAGATGCCATCTCTCATGTCCTCCACTCCTCCCTCACTCACATCGACAGCAAAAGTGGGAACTACGTAAGGCTGCTATTTATTGACTATAGCTCAGCCTTTAACACCATAGTTCTCATTAAGCTAACCGCCAAACTCCTGGATCTCGGCCTGAATTCTTCTCTCTGCCACTGGATTGAAGACTTCCTCACTGGCAGGCCTCAGGTGGTGAGAATAGGCCAGTTCACCTCCACCTCCATCATCCTGAGTGTGGGAGCTCCACAGGGCTGTGTCCTGAGTCCCCTGCTCTACTCTCTCTACACACATGACTGTTTGTCCACACACAGCTCCACCTCTATCATCAAATTTGCTGATGATACTGTTGTCCTGGGCCTCATTTCCAACAACAATGAGATGGTATACTTGGACGAGGTGGAGCAACTAACATCATGGTGCCAGGACAACTGTCTCTCTCTGAATGTTGGCAAGACCAAAGAACTGATTGTGGACTTCAGGAAGAGACAGCAACGGACATACTCCCCCCTCATGATCAGCAGGTCACCAGTATAGAGAGTGAGCAGCTTCAAGTACCTGGGTGTAAACATCTCCGAGGACCTGACCTGGACTGCACACATTCAGACACAGGTGAAAAAAGCCAGGCATAGACTGTACCACCTGCGCCAGCAGAACAGGAAATTCAGGGTTTCACCAGCTATCCTGAAAACTTTCTATTTAGGGGCGATAGAAAGTGTATTAACAGTGCATCACAGTGTGGTATGGGAACAGCACCAGTCATGACTGCAAAGCCCTGCAAAGAGTCGTGCGCTTATCCGAGCGTATCTCAGGGTCAGCTCTCCCGTCTCTGCAGGACGTCTACACCAAACGCTGCAAAGGTAGAGCTACTAAGATCATCAAGGACTCTAATCACCCTGCAAACCCTCATTTCACGCTGCTGCCATCTGGTAAGCGCTTCCGAAGCCATCAGACTCCTGAACTCAGTCACTTAACATCACGTGACTTCACTTCAGGATAAACATCGACATACTGACATTGCACTGCACTTTCTGTTCTCGTTGTTACTGTGTAACAACCTGTTATAAACCTGTTTGCACATTATACTTTGTAAATTTCTTTTAACCACATATTTATAAGTCTACAGTTTACTCACTGCACAGTTTATTTCACTTATTTTATTCCACTTCTTTATTTTTTCTACTTGATTTATTTATAATTCTACAGATATATATATATATATATATATATATATATATATATATATATATATATATATATATATATATATATATATACTACTTTTTTATTCTATTTATATTATAATTTCCTCCTTGTGTTTTTAACTGTGAATCTGCACTGTCCATGGAGTGGACCTGTTTATATTTCACTGCCGGTTGTATATTCTGTATATAACTGTATATGTGACAAATAAAACTCCCTTGAATCTTGACTCTCTTTTGATTTCACCCAGGAGGGGGCACCAGACGAGCCCTCATGGTCTTTGTGTCCCATACTATGCCCAGAGAAGTGGTACTCTGTCGTGGAGATAGCATGCTTTTCTTTATATTTAGCCTTAGCCCCAACATTCTCATATGGGGAGGACAGCATCTCGATGCTGAGCCGCCAGTTGCGCCAGCTGCGGCAGAATGAGCCAGTCTATATAATTCAGAACACGGATGCCCTGGAGTCTCAGAGGAGCCAGTGCTGCATCCACGCACTTTGTGAATGTGCAGAGCGACAATGCTAGGCCAAACGGAAGAACCTGATACTGGTACGCTTCGCCCCCGAAAGTGAACCTGAGGAACTTCCTGTGTTGAAGAAGGATGGAGACGTGAAAGTATGCTCTTTTAGGTCTATTTTAACACACCAGTCCTCGGGCCTGACCTGACAAATGATCTGTTTCAGAGTGAGCTTTTTTTTTTTACATTTTTTGACTGCTCAATTTAGCTGATGCAGATCTAGAATGGGAAGCAGCCCTCCATCCTTCTTTGGAACTACAAAGTACTGGCTGTAAAACCCTGACTCTCTGCTGTGGAAAGGAACTCTCTCTGTAGCCTCTTTTCACAGAAGCATCTGTACTTCTTGTTCCATTACCAGAGCCTGCTCGACATTGACCACCGTGGATACTACCCCGTTGAACCTGGGCTGGTGTGACCCGAACTGAATTCTGTACCCCTTTTCTACTGTCTGCACCAAAGCTACCCAATCTGAGATATTTGGCAGAAGTTTCCATGCTGCCAGAAAATCTACTAAGGGAACCAGCTGGCCTCTGGTGTTTGCTGAGCAGCTAGCTTGGTGTCCTGAAGCGACGCACCGGCAGGAAGCAACCGATCTGGCCCACTCTGAGCCCTCCTCAGAGGGCGCAAGTTTCCCCACGTCGCTATGTTTCCAGGCAGACATGGAGTTTTGTGCTCATTGAGGACCTCTGTGCCCTGAAGCACTAGAGGTGGCAGGGTTGGCAGACCAGCCCCCTGATGGCACAGAGAGGACACCGTTGCTGTGAGATGGGAAACACACTGCCTCCCCTCGGAGGGGACTGCCATCAGAAGCCTGACACTTCTGGCGTCAGGACTTCTTTGCCGAAGCCTTCCAAGAGATAATCACAGTCCTCAGATCTGCTCTACCTCGGGAAAACTTCGGCATTATGTGAACATGTCCCAAATAAACATGTCCCGGCACCCAGTCTCTCCGTGTGGGAGCATGGGAAGCAACACTCTCTTTTTGTTGCGCTCTGTGCTAGGAGGACACACTCAGCAGAGACATGAGACTTTCGAGGGAGAAATTTCTGAAAAGCAGCTGCCTGTTTTTTTGCTTTTTGGAACTTTTTGGTGTTTTTCATGCACGTGAATTACATATGAAGGATGATACAGCACCAACTGAATTCACAGTTGTTAGTTTGCTGACTAGTGTCAATTTCGTTAACGAAAATATGACTAAAAATTTTCATTAACAATCTTTTTTTCCATGACTAAGATAAGTGTGTGCAACCATGTGCACACGAGCGCTCTCTCGCGTGTGCGGATGATCTGAAAACACAGATAAACAAGTAAGCTGCATTTCAGCAATCTTCATTTGAGATTTTCTGCTTAAAGTGTCATTTAGTCGGTCTGTGTTCTGTCACGACTCACAAGCAGCTTGAGCAGCTTGTGCTGTTTGTGATTGTTTTAGCTGAATAACTGCACTTGTGTGAGCTACTGAAATGCACCAATCAGAGCAGAGCTCAACATTACTCTTCATCACCCTTCCAAATAAGGCAAAAACGGACAGATTTCATTCTAGGGACAAATCCTAGGGTTGTAAATGGACCAGTAAAATCGTATATGGACAATTGTTGCCCTTAAATAAGCCACATACTTTCTATGTAGATATCAGAGAACAATTTAATTCTAGGGCACCTTGAAGACAAAGGCACACCTGTTTTACGCCTATTTATAGCCTCTCACGAGCGCGCATTCCAATGATGTCATCGTCAGAGATTATTTAAGCCAAGTTCTTGTCTTGTTTGCCACACATCCTTCGCAACCGGTCAAACAAAGAATGTTGCCATAGCGTATGAGTATGCAGCATCGAGAGTAGTTAGAAACCTTTACAACCTGCAATAAACATCAATAAAAGTCCACAGTACTAAATAGAAATAACACAATATAAATTAAAAGTAAAAAATAAAAATACATTGAAAATATAAAATAAATACAAACTAAATTCAAATCTATAATAACCGGATGAAACTGCTATAAGCATTACATCACATTTTGTATGATGCCATTTGATGTTCGTTACCCCTAAAGAGCTTCTATTAGACTGTGCACATGTTGTATACAGCCAGTTCAAGGTTGTTGTGTATAGTTGTTTGTAGCATAGGAAGTAAAAATGTGTTAATGCGGTGCAAGCTAAGCAGACTTACTGTTTCCAGCATGTCCTTCCTTCTGTCAAGGCTGACACACATTAATGAGGCACAGAACACATACAGACTTTATCCTTATGAGCTTCAGGAAGAAGAGGAGGAGGGGTTTCACACACTCCCTCCCTTCCTTTTCTCTCCATTATGTGAGATATTTGAGATTACATCTGTCACTTATTTGGGTGCTAATTGGGCAAATAAACATGTTTCACATACAGTACATCTGCATCATCCTAATCAGGCCTCTAGTGAATACCCAGTGCATGCTCTCTGCAATGCATTATGGGAGGAAAGAGATTGTGGTGTGTTTTTGTCAGTGTTTCATTTGTTTGCTGCGTTATATTGCACATACAGTGCCGTGGAGGAGGATGACGAATGTTTGGACAGGTTTTCACACCGTTAAATACTGTATCGTGTTAGTCAATTGGCCAAGGCTACAGAGAGTTGCTGGATGACAATAAACACAGAACAGAGACCCTGATGAAAACGTTTTCAGCCTTGTCTTGGCACAAGTGCACAAATTGTTTTCTTTCTGCCTTGTTCTTTAATACTGTTTCATTCTCTTTTCAACATATTTCCATTGCTATGGAAGCTTGTTTCTCCCGCAGAATAAAAAATAAATAAAAATGAAACTTGAAACTCTCAAGTCTGTATTTATTTTTTTATTTTTTTTGCAATTGTGTGTTTATGTCTAAGAATTCAGACTTTATAACTCTCATGATTCAGACATTATGGGAGAAAAGTCATAATTGCAGAGATAAACTCACAATTAAAAAAGGTAATTGTGACTTTAATTGTGACAATTCTGACTTTTAATATCTAACAATTATTTTTTTACTCACAAATTTTGAGTTTATATCTTAAAAAGTAAAAAAAAAAAAAAAAATAGATATAAACTCGAGTTATAAAGTCCCAATTTGTGAAATAGGTAGACTCAAAATTTTGTCTGGCTATCACCAGACCAAGCTCCTTCTTTTAAGATTGAACATTGGCCTGGGGATTCTGCTCTATATTTTCTACTGCAAGAGGCGTGAACAACGGGCATATTTCAAATGACTCTGTACGCAATTGGATAGTCCTTCAACCAATCAGACCACAAGAGGTGTGATCAATGGGCATAGTTCAAATGACTCTGTACGCAATTGGATAGTCCTTCAACCAATCAGACCACAAGAGGTGTGATCAACGGGCATAGTTCAAATGACTCTGTACGCAATTGGATAGTCCTTCAACCAATCAGACCACAAGAGGTGTGATCAACGGGCATAGTTCAAATGACTCTGTACGCAATTGGATAGTCCTTCAACCAATCAGACCACAAGAGGTGTGATCAACGGGCATAGTTCAAATGACTCTGTACGCAATTGGATTTTCCTTCAACCAATCAGACCAACGATCCGTCATTTCTCTATCCGTCATTGTGTTAAACCTGCCAATAGCGCACCAGGAGGATAAGCCAGTAAAACTGATAAACAGTAACAGAAGCAGGATAGAAATATGTACAGGTTTCCAGCCTGAGCTGCAGGACGAAATCAAATTGCCAGCAGATCGGGCTGGGTTTACCCAGCCTACCCGAAATTGTGAAAACAAAACATCTGCATTGAACGGTGGCCGAAAAAGCTCAACGCGATGCAACTGAAGAAAAAATGCAAATAGAAAACACCAGCCAATTAAGAAAACATCATCAATTTGACAACACATGTGCAGCAAAATGTTAATACAGTTAATTCAGTCCTGTTAATGCAGGATTGAATGTAATTGTTAAATAACCATTTAAGTGATGTAATAATAATGAATCATTACTGGTTAGCTAAAAAAAATAGAAGTTGAAAATTCCTCTGTTAAGAGATTCACAGATGATTACTAATGTTGTCCACGGGATAGCAAATCCTTTAAGATCACAGTTGATCAGACTATGAAAATTGTTCAATTAATTGACTCAATTGACTGTAGTTAAAGTAGTATATGAATTCATTATAGTTTAAAAAAGTTTAATAAAGCCCAATATAATACGTTTGCAAAAACTGTAATCTCCAAAATACAGTATTTTACAGTATTTTGCTATTATATAAGTTTTGGGACACCTGCCTTTACATACACATGAGCTTTAATGACATCCCATTCTTAATCCGTAGGGTTTAATATGGAGTTGGCCCACCCTTTGCAGCTATAACAGCTTCAACTCTTCTGGGAAGGCTTTCCACAAGGTTTAGAAGTGTGTTTATGGGATTTGTTTTTACCATTCTTCTAGAAGCGCATTTGTGAGGTCAGGTACTGATGTTGGACGAGAAGGCCTGGCTCACAGTCTCCTCTCTAATTCATCCCAAAGGTGTTCTATCGGGTTGAGATCAGGACTCTGTGCAGTTCCTTCAGTCCAAACTCGCTCATCCATGTCTTCACTGGTACACAGTCATGTTGGAACAGGAAAAGGCCATCTCCAAACTGTTCCCACAAAGTTGGGAGCATGAAATTGCCCAAAATGTCTTGGTATGGTGAAGCATTAAGAGTTTCTTTCACTGGAACTAAGGGGCCAAGCCCAACCCCTGAAAAACAACCCCTCACCATAATCCCCCCTGCACCAAACTGCACACTTGACACAATGCAGTCAGGCAAGTACCGTTTCGAGAGTCGTCCATTGGATTGCCAGACAAAGAAGCATGATTCGTCACTCCAGAGAACACATCTCCACTGCTCTAGAGTCCACCACTGCATCCGCTGCTTTGCATTGCACTTGGTGATGTAAGGACGTATAGACCATATATATATATATATTTTTTTTTTATCTTAATTTTAATGATATTGACAACATATTTGTCAAATTGCAGACATGGCTGAATGCATGTCCAATTGAAGAAGAGACGCTATATTATGTCTATATTAATAAAGTACTTATAATACTTCCATAAAGAGACATTTAAAGAAAAAAAGACATGTCCATCATATAACTATACATCATCTACACAACAAGCCATTGTGCTTAGACACCTGAGGCAAGGTTGACGAGCGAGAGACGTAGGAGGAGTGAGCAAGACCAGTGTGGAATTGAGAATGAGCATCACCTGCGAGTCACACTGGTCTCGAGTCCTCTCATATAAGGACGAGCGACACCAGTGAAGGACAAGAGAGGACCAGGCCTGAATTTTATGTTTTGTTTACAGTTGAGGCTGCCTGCGTTTTTACTTTCATTTTGTGTTTATTTTATTAAAGTCTTTAAATCTTAAGTCTTTCACCGTTTCCCGCCTCCTTCCCATACGAACAAACAACGTTACAACAACACCGATGATTGCCTCAAGTTAAACTGCATTGTTTCATTAACCTTTTGTGTCATTGCTCACAACACTTCAGTGACAGGACTTTGAAATGTAACTGTCAAGAACAACACAGAGGCGAGGATCCAAATGCAAGTGAAAGTTTATTCACCTAAACAGAAAACTATAGCAATCAGAGCTGTCCGATGTTTCTGACACAGGATAAGTCCTTGGTAGCGAAGGAACTGCAATGGACTGGAGAGCAGAGAAATTAAGACTCCAAACTGGCAAGTCCACCAGCGCAGTAAAAGTCCAAACACAACACCAGGTGGTAATCCAAACACAGCAGGATGCAAACACAGGAACAGGAACAGGAACAGGAACAGGAACAGGAACAGGAACAGGAACAGGAACAGGAACAGGAACAGGTGAACCAACGAGGCATGAACACCAAAACAATCTGACGCTGAACAAAGCAAATGCGAGACAGATATAGGTGCCAGGAACGAGCGACAGGTGCCGCTGATTTGATCAGCTCGTCAGCTAATAGTTGCTAGGGCAACGCTGATGATCAAATCAGACCAGCTGCAGAACACAACACAAACAGCAGGAATGAACACACAGATCCATGACTTTAACATTTAAAAAAATTACGGATTAAGTGCTAACATGTTGAATAGAATGACCAAATAATGTTATTTCGTAAATTATTTTGCAATATATATATTTAATATATTTTCAAAACTGAACACACACCACCAGGTTTTGTAACCAAGCATACTTTGTACGTGTAGGTTGCACATGCACAATTTTTTGCAGTATTTACATGGGTTGTAACTCGTGGCGCAAGAATGCAAAAAACTGAGAATGCGCCAAACGCCTATGTACACGTACGAGTCAAAAGAACTATACTTTGCTAAATATCAATAAGCTGTTTTGTTTTATTCCCTAAAAATGATTATAAAAAGATTATTCCTAACTTGTGATCCTTACTATCCCTTAATAATTAGATTTTTATTTCTAGTATTTCAAACTGGTTTTCTTTTGTGCAATTCCAGGAACACAGTACATAAAGGTCCATTTTTATTTGTATACATTTTTATACTTGAATGTATACAAGGCAACATGCCATTGATGGCTTAAGAGTTATAATCATCTCATCTCCTCTTTTCTCCCTCTAATCTGTCTAATCTGTCACCCTTATCCTTTTCAGCCACGCCCCATTGATTAATGTTTTGCCAAACCCCCCAAAAGGTTAACCATTATTACTAATCAAGCAGACCCCCGGTAAACAGCAATATCACAGCCATGGCCTGGAGGAAGCACTGTACTGAGATTAACGCAGAAAGAAGAAAGTGAGGGGGAAAAGATTACTAAAAAAGCAATGATGGAACTCATCTGTTGCTGCAAAGGGAACAAGACACAATAAATGTTTTTCCCATTTGCCTGGATTTTATTTGTTTGCTTCTGGCTGTAATAAGGATACTGTCAGGTGCATGAAAAGCAGGCTTAATTGACAGGCTGTGGTGAGCTCTGAAACAATTGCTTCTGACATGTTTGAAGATTTATTGTGTACGCTTTTTCATTTCTCCTATTGATGCTTATAATAAAGATAGACGAGTATCACTACACCAACATAACAAACAGCAAGAGCATCTTTAAGTAGACCGACTGTGCTCATAGACTGCAGACACCCTTATAATGAGCCACATTGTGTGTAATCAAATTGCAAAAATTAATCTTTTTACATGAAATTTCCTTGTTTGGCAGCATTTTTCACTATTTTTGTGTTGGAGTTGTGTTTTACTGACTCTGTGGCTGCATTTAAGTCCAATTTATTATGCCCTTCCATGGTTAACTTCCCTGGCTAACTTTCCTTCCCTTCACTTGTTCACCTAGATGATTACTTACATTGCACATTGCTTACATTGTACAAGTGCCCACTATGGGCAGAACCCTTGCAATGTGTTTAAATGGAATGCCCTAAAGGCCAAAGTATACTTTGCTTTTAGATGCACGTAAAAGTGTAGTTAGTTACTATAGAAACAGGGAGCTCCCGGCACATTTTTGGTAGAATGAATAAAAGAGCATTTTATATATCATGTTAACCTGTACCTCACTTTATTTTTTTACTTGCTCTTTTCTATTCATACTGTTTTACTCCCTCATTTCTTTGATCGGACCTCTCACTTAAACTTCTTTGCTTTTGCCCTTCTTAAAAAACTTTCAAATGATACGTGGACTTATTTTTCAGAGTTACGGGGACAGCTATGTTTGCTTAGCATAATGTCAAACAATTTATGAGATTAATATCATGTTTTTCTCCAAAATCACTACATACTGTATATATACACGCCAGTCGTGTTTGAAATAACTTCTGTGATCTGTGGTCTCATGTTGCTTCTTAACACAGAATGAGACAGAAAATATATTATTTTATAAAATTCTATACTGTGATAAAGGATTTGTTGATTAGTGTTGCATTATAGATACATCATTCTTATGAAAATACCGAGATGGATTGAAGAACAGTTAAACATACTATCATCGCAATCGTGTGTTTAATTTGTCTTCATATTTTCATCAGTGAAAACATCTCTATCTGCATGTTATTCAGCTGTAGCAATATCTGATGTCCATATAAGGGATTTCCTGTTTAATACTATGAATCTCACTTGTGGACTTTCTGCGTGAGGGCGCCCTCTGGCTTCCAGTATGAATGAAACAGAAATTACATAAGAGTGTTTAACGCTCCATATTGCTCACATTGCCTCATTTTAGATAAACATAGAACAAAATAGTACTAAAGTACTTTTTGTAACGTAGTAACTTCAGTAGTTTTTCAGCAAACTTATTTACTCTTACATATTATTTTTCAGTACTTCTACTTGTACTCAAGAAAGTTATTTCTTAAGTAGCAATACTTTTACTTAAAGGGGCTCTATGTAGGTTTTTGACTCTACTAAAGCATAAAAATACCATAATATGTTTGCAGATATTTAAGAAACATGCTAAGTTAACATAATTGTTTATCTGAAAAACAATGCTATAGTCATTTATTCTCCTGTGAAAATGTGCGTTCTGTGTCGGAACTTTTGTCTTTGTTTTGGTCTGTGTAACATGCCCACTGTCAGTTTATCCAATTGTATTTCGGCAACCCGGGTTGCCAGTTGGTGGCAAACACGGCGTATTTCATTTCAGTTAAGTCCAGTCATGGAAGATGCCAAACGAAAGGGGTCTGAGTCAGAGAGCGATCATTTCTGTCCTAAAAAACCTCGGCATCCATCCAAAAACACTGTATGATCCATCCGGCGTTATATCCTTTATAGCTATCTGCTACTCCCTAGCAGCCGAGGGCGTCTTTTGTTAACAACAGCCGCAACAAGAGTGCTGATGAGACGAAATGTAGTTTTAAAACTTTTTCAGGCTATAATATACTTGTGTAAAGCTCAAATCTGTGGTTTATTTATGAAGAGAGTGCCTATTTAAATATTTTAACTGCCGTTTTCGGAGTTGTGAGATCCAGTCGATCAGCAAGCGCTCAGCACTCGTTAACCCCGCCAAGAGCATCCTTTCCTCGGCTAGTCCTTCTGACGTTTGCCGCTGGCTCTGATGTCTCTGTAGTGGTTACATGATATAATATACATACACAGTTACATACAGAATATACAACCGCCAGTGAAATGTAAACAGGTCCGCTCCATGGACAGTGCAAATTCACAGTTAAAAACACAAGGAGGAAATTATAATAGAAATAGAATAAAAAAATATACTATATATATATATATATATATATATATATATATATATATATATATATATATATATATATATATATATATATCTGTAAATTATAAATAATCAAGTCAAGTAGAAAAAGTAAAAAATAAAAATAAATAAAGAAGTGGAATAAAATAAGTGAAATAAACTGTGCAGTGAGTAAACTGTAGACTTATAAATGTGTGGTTTTGTACAGCGGCTTTGTACAGAAATGTACAAAGTATAATGTGCAAACAGGTTTATAACAGGTTTTTACACAGTAACAATGAGAACAGAAAGTGCAGTGCAATGTCAGTATGTCGATGTTTATCCTGACGTGAAGTCACGTGGTGTTAAGTGACTGAGTTCAGGAGTCTGATGGCCTGGGGGAAGAAGCTCCTCCTGAGTCTCTCAGTTTTGGCCATCAGGCTTCGGAAGCGCTTACCAGATGGCAGCAGCGTGAAATGAGAGTTTGCAGGGTGATTAGAGTCCTTGATGATCTTACTAGCTCTACCTTTGCAGCGTTTGGTGTAGACGTCCTGCAGAGACGGGAGAGCTGACCCTGAGATGCGCTCGGATAAGCGCACGACTCTTTGCAGGGCTTTGCGGTCATGACTGGTGCTGTTCCCATACCACGCTGTGATGCACTGAGTTAATACACTTTCTATCGCCCTTAAATAGAAAGTTTTCAGGATAGCTGGTGAAACCCTGAATTTCCTCAGCTGGCGCAGGTGGCGCAGGTCTTTGCCTGGCTTTTTTCACCTGTGTCTGAATGTGAGCAGTCCAGGTCAGGTCCTCGGAGATGTTTACACCCAGGTACTTGAAGCTGCTCACTTTCTCTACTGGTGACCCGCTGATCATGAGAGGGGAGTATGTCCGTTGCTGTCTCTTCCTGAAGTCCACAATCAGTTCTTTGGTCTTGCCAACATTCAGAGAGAGACAGTTGTCCTGGCACCATGATGTTAGTTGCTCCACCTCGTCCAAGTATGTCGTCTCGTTGTTGGAAATGAGGCCCAGGACAACAGTAACATCAGCAAATTTGATGATAGAGGTGGAGCTGTGTGTGGACAAACAGTCATGTGTGTAGAGAGAGTAGAGCAGGGGACTCAGGACACAGCCCTGTGGAGCTCCCACACTCAGGGTGATGGAGGAGGAGGTGGACTGGCCTATTCTCACCACCTGAGGCCTGCCAGTGAGGAAGTCCTCAACCCAGTGGCAGAGAGAAGAATTCAGGCCGAGATCCAGGAGTTTGGCGATTAGCTTAATGGGAACTATGGTGTTAAAGGCTGAGCTATAGTCAATAAATAGCAACCTTACATAGTTCCCACTTTTGCTGTCGATGTGAGTGAGGGAGGAGTGGAGGACATGAGAGATGGCATCTTCAGTCGATCTATTGGTACGATAGGCAAACTGAAGAGGGTCCAAAGTGTCAGGAATGCAGGAGCAAATGGTTTTTAATGAGTCTCTCAAAGACCTTCATGACTATAGACGTGAGAGCCACTGGACGATAGTCATTTAGGCAAGAGGGTTTACTGTTCTTAGGGACAGGGATGATGGTGGATTTTTTGAAGGAGGTGGGGACCACAGATGTAGCGAGGGACTCATTAAAGATGGATGTAAACAACCCGGCGAGCTGATCAGCACAGGACCGCAGAACACGACCTGAAATAACATCCGGCCCGGCAGCTTTCCTGACGTCCACACGCTTGAGTGCCCTCCGAACTTCATCCTCAGAGACAGAGATCACGTAGTTGTTGCTGCTCTGAGTAATTCCCTCTGACGCATCACTTGGCGGAGTCGCGCTGCCGCGATTACAATCAAAGCGAGCGTAGAAAGAGTTTAACTCGTTCACAAGCAACGATCAGCGCTCACCTCTGCAGAGGATTTAGATCCAAAAGAACAGATGGACCTCAGTCCCTGCCACATGCGCCGGGAGTCGTTGAGTTGGAAATGAGACTCCACTCGATCCCTATAATGGAGCTTTGCGGCTTTAACTGCGCGTCGGAGAGCATAGCAGGATGATTTGTATTCATTCTTATGCAATTCCTCTTGTGTATATCTAACGGGCGATCTTTGCTCTCATGGATCTATAATTTGTTCCCTGGCAAATCGTTTAGGCTGAGGGCAAAGTGAAGTTTCCTTACTTTATATTTATAGGCTATTTAACTTTGTGTTACCGTTGTAGCCTACTAGGGCTGACTTTGCATGTTTGACTGAATTTTTTATTTATTTATTGTGTAGCTTCTTATATCTTTTACTTATACTTGTATAATGGCTATTATTGATCATACATAAACTTACATTTAACAAAAAGAGACTGGGTTGTGTTTTAATTTTATTACATTGATAATCATATATGCACACTTGTCTGAACCACATATTAATATGTTTAATATTGTTTTAAATGTAAACAAAAAGAGGCAGGGTTGTGTTTTAAGACATATTTCATTTTATTGTAGACTAAAATATACATAGAGATAACCGGCACCATCTCCGCTTTCAGGTCTTGCTACTCACTTGTCATTGGTCAGCTGTCAAAAAGGCACATGACGTAGAGTGTTTTTATCAGAAAAGTTAAACTTTTTGCGTTAAACGTTGGCGTTGGCATTTAAAAAGCGCTCATGAAAACACGGTTTACTCCATAGGATTATAATGTAAAACAGACGCTGGCAGCTTCAAAAAAGACGTCAAGTGTGAGCGCTGCTTTCCATCGTCAGGTGTGCTTGTTCCTGCTGGTGTCGTCAATCTGGTGTGCTTCAAGTCTGAGGAGGAGGGGGCGGGCTGAAAAAAACCTGCTCCAATATTTTGAATTTGGATTGCAATACCTAGTTCAACCACTGGGTGTCCATCCTACATAAAGCCCCTTTAAGTACAATTTGTTAGTACTCTTTTCACGACTGGTCACTATCTGGCACCGTCAACTATTGTTTCTTCTACATAATTTTACATATTAGGTATATAAACTCTGCTAAGAGTAAGATAGAGGGGTAGATAAGACAACCAGCTTAACTGCAATTAAATAAAAATGTATTATAGTTTAAATTTATATTGCAATTAGGTGCTTTAGAGTGCTTTTGTCTTTGAAATATGGTTAATTTTAACTGCTGAATAAAGTAAAATATACTTTAAATGGCATTACTGTTGAAGCATGTATTTAGAGGTCCAAGCACCGATGGTTCATATCTCTTCATGCCATAAGGGCTATAATAAGTATTTAGATTTTATTTCCATCTATAAAATCTTTCTGCTGTTTCAGATTTTCAGAAATAAATTCTGTCAAACTCCTTTCCAGCCATCTGACAATGAGACAAATGTTGTTCAGAGGATTAAGGTAGACATCTTGACAGTGAGCGAGGACACCAGACAAGATTGTGCCTCCCCAGACGACGTTGTGAATATGGCTGTGATACTGGAGGGGGAGCTTGTCATTGTGGATCTCCAAGATGCCCTCGTCACATTGCTTGTTAAATGCATGCAACCTCTGGTTGTTGTTTTTGTTCTTTTCTTTTAGTGTGAAGTTAATTCCAATTGATGAATTTGTTAAATCTTTGGAGCTTAGTTGAGATTAAAGTGGTATGAAGCCAATTCAAAGGTCTTTTAATGGGTTAGTGCAGTTCAGAATTTCTTTTTGAAAGGATGTTTCTATATTGTATGTTGTGGGGTGACCTTTTGGGGTGGCATTTTAGAGTGTTTAATATGATTAATCTGCTTCTTTGTGTTTTTGTTTTTATTTTTTTATTTGTTGAAGCATGAGAGCATAACTAATTGATAAAACATGGTTTAACAATGTTTTTCTTTTGGAACAAAGGAAAGTTTATTTTTGCTTGGAAGAAAAGATTATGTATTCTGCAATACAATATAGAAAATGTATTTTACAAATGAATGTTCTAGTAGTAATTAATTCTTTTGAAGAATTAACGTTTTCAAAAACACCACTTTAGTTTGCTGAACTTATTGGATGTAGTTTTGAAAACTTCACTTTAGTTGGTGGAACTTAAATTTGAAGTTTACTTAAAAAAAAAAAAAAAAAAATTGTTCTGATTTTGTTTAAATATATATTTCATTTAGTACTGCTCTTTGTAAGCAACAGAAGATACTTGTTTCCCAGAAGACAAATTAAGTACAATTTACCTTATTTAGTTCAAATTATTCCCATTTTGACAGATTCTGCAAGGGGTTCACATACTTTTTCTTGCAACTGTGTGTGTGTGTGTGTGTGTGTGTGTGTGTGTGTGTGTGTGTGTGTGTGTGTGTGTGTGTGTGTGTGTGTGTGTGTGTGTGTGTGTGTGTGTGAGAGTGAGAGAGAGAGAGAGCCGTCAGCTCCACTACAAGTTGGAGCAGTTAGTCAGGCCTCCACAGACCAAGTGAGATCTAAATCCACATGAATAGCCCGTTTAGAGCATAAGCAAGAGAAACTCACTGTTCAGAGAGTCAAGCTAGTATACAGTCTAGTAGGCTTGCTGGTGTTACTGGTGTTCAACTGCAACACCGGTTACATTGCCTACCGCAGCCCCCACCGTCGTTTTGATTTTTAATATAAAATCTAGTATAAATATTAGGATAAATTTAGTTCAGTTAGTGAACACACTAACATGTAGCGCGAGCCAAACGAGAATCGCAGCACAGACCAGTAGCAGGAGTCAGATTTCATTCATAATGAGAGGGAGGAGCTGAATGACAAGATGATGGCGGAAGATTTGGTTTCAATGCAAAATGTAAAAGCGCATATTTAAGTGAGTTTGTCATTTCACTGTTTCATTGTTGCATTTTTGCACTATGAATAACAATGAACCCACCAATCAAGCAACTGCCACCCCGAATTGGCACTAATTCTAAAGTGAAAGTAAAATGCACACGGCCATTGATGATGGCGCGTGTCCACTGGCGCGGAGCACGAGCAGAGTGAGCCTTCTCAGTTAATTCCTTATGGTGCCAAAGGAATTGATATAAAACACATAAGGCACATTATTATTATGGTTAGGTTACTTTTATTATTAAATTAATATTACAATTCATTTCCTCCGCAATATTTCACAGCGCATCAACCCATAACCGACACGCTGGGAGGAAAGATTAGTTAGATTAGCTTACTCCTCATTTAAAAAAGCATTTGTTTAACATGAAATACTTCTCGATTCATGAAAATACAATTTTCTTCACAATGGGCCACATGTGAAATATTAAGAAAATAAATTAGATTAATCTCTCATCGTCTCTAAGAGAATATGCGCCATTAATGCAGCATCAGATGGCATAAGTTTGGTTAGGTTTTACCTTCAATTTCTGTGGTGAATAGCCTGTTTGAGTTTGAGATTCTTCACCATAATTACTCTCAGGTAAAGTTTGCACATTGCTATATGATGTCCACTGGCTCGCCCTCATGGTTTAAGATGCAAATACACTCACCTAAAGGATTATTAGGAACACCATACTAATACTGTTTGACCGTGGCATTGATTCAACAAGGTGCTGACAGCATTCTTTAGAAATGTTGGCCCATATTGATAGGATAGCATCTTGCAGTTGATGGAGATTTGTGGGATGCACATCCAGGGCACGAAGATCCCATTCCACCACATCCCAAAGATGCTCTATTGGGTTGAGATCTGGTGACTGTGGGGGCACTTTTTAGTACAGTGAACTTATTGTCATGTTCAAGAAACCAATTTGAAATGATTCAAGCTTTGTGACATGGTGCATTATCCTGCTGGAAGTAGCCATCAGAGAATGGGTACATGGTGGTCATAAAGGGATGGACATGGTCAGAAACAATGCTTAGGTAGGCTGTGGCATTTAAACGATGCCCAATTGGCACTAAGGGGCCTAAAGTGTGCCAAGAAAACATCCTCCACACCATTACACCACCACCACCAGCCTGCACAGTGGTAACAAGTCATGATGGATCCATGTTCTCATTCTGTTTACGCCAAATTCTGACTACCATCTGAATGTCTCAACAGAAATCAAGACTCATCAGACCAGGCAACATTTTGGTGAGTTTGTGCAAATTGTAGCCTCTTTTTCCTATTTGTAGTGGAGATGAGTGGTACCCGGTGGGGTCTTCTGCTGTTGTAGCCCATCCGCCTCAAGGTTGTGCGTGTTGTGGCTTCACAAATGCTTTGCTGCATACCTCGGTTGTAATGAGTGGTTATTTCAGTCAAAGTTGCTCTTCTATCAGCTTGAATCAGTCGGCTCATTCTCCTCTGACCTCTAGCATCAACAAGGCATTTTCGCCCACAGGACTGCCGCATACTGGATGTTTTTCCCTTTTCACACCATTCTTTGTAAACCCTAGAAATGGTTGTGAGTGAAAATTCCAGTAACTGAGCAGATTGTGAAATACTCAGACCAGCCCGTCTGGCACCAACAACCATGCCACGCTCAAAATTGCTTAAATCACCTTTCTTTCCCATTCTGACATTCAGTTTAGAGTTCAGGAGATTGTCTTGACCAGGACCACACCCCTAAATGCATTGAAGCAACTGCCATGTGATTGGTTGATTAGATAATTGCATTAATGAGAAATTTAACAGGTGTTCCTAATAATCCTTTAGGTGAGTGTATTTTCAATATTGTGACTTGGCATTCTTCTTTATCACAAGTTGCTCATAAAATGATGGACAAACATGCGTCATTTCCTGTGATAACAAAATTAAGTAGGCTAAATTATTAAATAGGCTAAATGAATAGCCTAAATAAAATAAAAATTCAATAAAAAAAAAAAAAAAAAAAAAAATATATATATATATATATATATATATATATATAAGATTTTATGTTTGAGTGCACGTTCAATAATATTAAGCACACTTCTTTTTCACAAGGGTACCTGGTCATCAACATAAGTTATTATTGGTAAGATACTGATGTCCCCTCAATATCTTAACCAGCAAACCTTTATCGAGCTATAACGAACATGCTGCTTGACCAGTAAATAGACCAGTTTGTTAGTGACCAGCACTAAATGAGTCTAAACCAGAATGAAAATTCATGCTGGCTTAAGCTTGTCTTTAGCTGTCACAAAGTACCTCAGAATCTTTTTTTCTTCCAGGCAGAAGAGAAAAACTTGGCCTTGGCCCTTGGATCCAATTCAGCTGTTGTTTTCTATTGCAAGCACATCTTCATAATTTAAGATCCTGTGAGAATAACAGATCCACATACATAAGTCACAGTCAAGTCTCTTTCAACTGGATGTATTGATTTATTTGAAGCACCTCAACTAGCATCTTGGCTTCAACAAATACCCAACTGGCATTTACTGAGAGCGCACTCATGAAAAATTAAGTTGCTCAGGTGCTTGTTCAGAAATGTCACATATAGTCTATATTATTATCCAAGCTTCCTGAGCTAGGCGGTATTGACAAATGGATCTGGCAATAATTTATAAGGCAGAGGATGGTTATCATCAACATTGTGCGAACACATTCAAACATTATTGATTCCACCCTGATTTATCAAAAGCAATTCATGGACAAAGTCAAGGCTAACGCTAAATCTGTCATCAGAAACTGTTTTCAACAGAGCTGTTTATGATATGGTCCACTGAACAGCCATTTTTGTCTGCTATGCTACTGTTAAGGTTTTTCTAGAACTAGCATTTGTTTCTTAGTAATCGTTATGGTTTGCTGCCCTTATGTTTTTTTGTTTAGTTTTTTTTACGCATGGTAGATTGAATGATGGTAATCTTCATGGCCACTTTGTTGTGAAGTAACGTTACAATGGGTTCTTTTGAAATTGTGGCATGGTTCTCCAACTAGCAGGTCACCCTTTACCACATGGGCAATCAAAGACTGGAATCAGGCCTGACAACCAAACCGTGTCCTTACACTGCAATCAGAGGCTCAGATAAACACTTATGTGCCACATGACAGACTTACTGTGAGGCATTTTCATAATCACCCACTGCAGAGTATACACAAGAAGCAATCAGCCAGGCAGAGCACCTGACACAGCATGGAGCTCTCGTCAGCTGATCCCGCTTTGGCCTTCTGTGGAGAACCAGATGGACTGTTACTCCTGTTGCACTGAGAAAATGGATTTATCCAATCTCTGGAGAAGGTCTCCTCTGCTTTATTACATGGATATTTTAGAATTTTCTAATTAGGTTGTACCTCAAGCATGCCTCCTTGCATAAATTATTTTGTGGAAAAATTTGACAGAAGTTTTAAAAGAGGCCTATTATGCCCCTTTTTACAAGATGTTATAGAAGTCTCAGGTGTCCCCAGAATGTGTCGGTGAAGTTTCAGCTCAAAATACTCCACAGATCATTAATTATACCATGTTGTAAATGCCCATTTTTGAGTGGAAGTGCATGTATCAGTAACACTTTACAATAAGGTTGTATTAGTTAACATTAGTTAATGCATTAGTTAACATGAACTAACCATGAACAACACTTCTGTTCAGCATTAGTTAATCTTTGTTAATGTTAACTCCAACATATATTAATGCATCTATTCACGTTAACAGCACAATTAGTTAATGCATTAGTTAACATGAACTAACCATGAACAGTGCCTGTAGCTTTACTGTTTTGTAAGGTTATCTTACTGTACATATTTACATTAGTTTACATAGCAGTTGACACACACTAAGGATGAACATTTCTAACTCACCATCTCACTAACGAGATGCCTCGTTAATGGAAAGTCATGTTAATAAGGAGTCTACAAATGTTAGCAACACATCAGGTAATGTTGAAATAGTGTACACTTTACAATAAGGGTCACAAAATGTAAGTAATGATAGTAAAGTGCGTATAAACATGAACAACCGATCCGTTGATGTTCGGATGGTTTCCACTGTAGAATTATGTTTACCAACAGCCCAAAATCAATGGCTTATTAAATAATGTTGATAAGGTACACAACAGCATTTTTACCTTTAGAGTGAGATGGTGAGTTAGAAATGTTCATCCTTAGTGTGTGTCAACTGCTATGTAAACTAATGTAAATATGTACAGTAAGATAACCTTACAAAAACAGTAACGCTACAGGCAGTGTTCATGGTTAGTTCATGTTAACTAATGCATTAACTATGCATTAAGATCTTGTGAGTTAAGATTAATGCTGAAAAGAGATGTTGTTCATGGTTAGTTTATGTTAACTAACGCATTAACTAATTGAGCTGTTAACGTGAATAGATGCATTAATATATGTGTGAGTTAAGATTAATGCTGAAAAGAGATGTTGTTCATGGTTAGTTTATGTTAACTAACACATTAACTAATTGAGCTGTTAATGTGAATAGATGCATTAATATATGTGTGAGTTAACATTAACAAAGATTAACTAATGCTGAACAGAGGTGTTGTTCATGGTTAGTTCATGTTAACTAATGCATTAACTAATGTTAACTAATACAACCTTATTGTAAAGTGTTACCCATGTGGCTTTTACGGAGCCCCGCACATGGCATGCAAAAAAAAAATAATAATAATATTTGTGCGATCTGTGCACGATTTACTATTTCATTCCCTCGATTTGCTAAATTGTCCACACGAGTTACTAATTAATTCCCTTGATTTATAAATTATGCACACAATTTAGCAAATTGAGGGAACAAATTAGTATATTTTGTGCACGATATAACCTACTAGTTTTTTTTTCTTCATGTCATGTGTGGGGCTCCGTAATCTTTAAATGCAAATGAGCTGCTGCTTCCCACTCCGCTTTACAGAAAAGGGCAGAGCCTTAAGAGCTCATGCCTCAGATACACTGCCAAAAACAAAACTTTGGTTTTGATTATCATCATTGCAGTTCTTCACCATCATGAAAGTTTATTTTCTGCATGCGTTTAAAGCCATGTCTAAACTTCTGATATATGGTATTCTGAGTGCACAGAAAGCTGGATGTCAGACAGCGCGTCCTCTGAGTAGTAAACTGAGCTCTCTTTCACGTCTTATTGCGCTTAAACTGTTAAATACACACAAGATTATGTAAGAAAACACAAAGCTCACATAAACACAGTCGGTTATGTTTGTGAACATAAAGATCAGGGAAAGAAATTGGATGTGTATATTAGATTTGTGTCATAAAGTGAAAGCAGCATAATATACACACTGATAAAAACAACTTATAGGATTTACTTGATAACTTGTCTACACCAAACGCTGCAAAGGCAGAGCTACTAAAATCATCAAGGACTCTAATCACCCTGCACCACCCTCATTTCACGCTGCTGCCATCTGGTAAGCGCTTCCGAAGCCTGATGGCCAAAACTGAGAGACTCAGGAGGAGCTTCTTCCCCCAGGCCATCAGACTCCTGAACTCAGTCACTTAACATCACGTGACTTCACTTCAGGATAAACATCGATACACTGACATTGCACTGCACTTTCTGTTCTCGTTGTTACTGTGTAACAACCTGTTATAAACCTGTTTGCACATTATACTCTTTATACATTTGTTAACCACATATTTATAAGTCTACAGTTTACTCACTGCACAGTCTACTTCAATTACTTTATTCCACTTCTTTATTCTTATTTTTTTACTTTTTTCCCTTCTACTTGACTTGATTATTTATAATTCTACAGATATATATATATATATATATATATATATATATATATATAGAGAGAGAGAGAGAGAGAGAGAGAGAGAGAGAGAGAGAGAGAGAGAGAGAGATAGATAGTACTTTTTATCCTATTTCTATTATAATTTCTTCCTTGTGGTTTTAACTGTGAATTTGCACTGTCCATGGAGCGGACCTGTTTACATTTCACTGCCGGTTGTATACTCTGTATATAACTGTGTATGTGACAAATAAAACTCTTGAATCTTGAATCTTGATAAAATCATTGTAACAATTTGCACTCAATTTTTCTTAGTAAATTTTACTGCTGTGATATCAAGTACAACTTACTTGCCAGCATCAAGTAAAATGTACTTAACTATGTAACATTTGCGAAAACATTAATTAAATGTTACTTAATTATATTTAACTTAGCAGGTTGTATTTATTCAAAGTAATTAAGTAAACATCACTGTTGTGAAAATATCAAGTACATTTGATAAATCTGTAATATTTACTGTTATGAAGTAATTAGGTAGATTTTATAATGTCTGTCCATTTGACAATTTGAATGACTTAGTTTAATGAATTTATATTACTCACTATTATTATGTAAATGTTGCTTTTTTAAGTGTTACCAAATAAATGTAATAATTTTCTCTGCATCAAATACTTTTATCACAAATCACAAATAAATACAATAAAGTTGAACAGTTTATTATGTCAACATTCACAATGAACCATTAAATCAGTAATCTTCACATCAACTGATTAGTACATGATTTAAGGTACATTCAGTAACCTCTCTGATCATTTACAATAACTGTAGAATTAACCTTGTAGGGTTCAACTAAACGTCAGCAGCCAACAGTGGCATAACTAACATTAATGACGAGCACATGCATAGTCCAGCTGAAACAGAATGGTCACTTTTCCTTAATGCTCATTCAAGCGTCTGCTGTTCTGTAAAAAAATAAAAAAATAAAATTCCTAAAGAAAAAGTTTCTACCTGGTAACACCTGTGTTGAAACGCGTCAATCTCTCTTCCTCCCTAGACCTCAGTTGTCCACTGTATTGGTTCCTCCTGAGAACAAGGTCACCCTGTAAAAGAACAGACACAATTTGTGATGTTAAAATAATACTCTAAAAATTAATGCCAAATGTATTTACAATTCATATTACATTACACAATAAAGAACAGGGAAAAATAAGAGCAGCAATATTATAGTATATGAGACTAATGTTGCCACTGATAGTCACTAGTCACTGATATCTGTTCTGTTACCTGTTGAGAGAAACAAACTGTTGCACTGAGTTCTCATTTACATTGTGTTTTTAATGCCTTTTCATACAGCATTGAGTTTGTGACGAGTTTGGACCTGACAATTGCCATGGCAACGAGGCGGAGGGGCTTGCAGCCCATTGCATTCAAAAGTTAACTGTTCCTGCTTCAGCTCCTAGACTGATGCACAGGGCTGAAGCTACTGGTGCTAACCTCACTTTACCCGTGAAAGGCTGTGGTCTAACGTTAGGTTTTAAAAACATTACATTTTATTTTCATTAAAAAGGTGACCGGACCTTCATACTGTTAGCTCACTAAGATAAAATGGCTGACAGGCACTTGCTGCTAACATTACACATCAATGTTTAATTGGTATCCAAGTTCACCTGCCATCTGATACTGCATTTTTCCAAACTTTCCTTCTTTGGTGCAGACTAGCTTTGATAAATGAATTGCTGAGAAATTTTCAGTGGCTATAAAAACAACTAGATGCTTTTAAATAAGGCTAACATTAGCTAGAGGACACACACACAGGCAGCCAGCATGTTAACGTTACATCGATTTCCTTACAGAACGTAACATGACAGTTTGAGCTTAATCACGGCCAGCTATTATTAAATTACTTTGAAGTAAACCAGACTGGGTGACTTTATCTTCAAGAACGCGGCTAACTACATTTAGTCCCCTCTATTTTTGACTAACCACCAGTCTCAAATTTATAGAAGTGGATAATGCCGGCGCTTTAGCTAACGTTATTGTGCACCTGTAACGTCCATCAAAATGAACACATAGTTGTTATCACAAATCTAAAATAGAAAAGTCAAAACTTACCGAAAATAAGTCGGCCATGTAAAAGCGACATCCCAAACCGACCGTCTCTGCCACCACTGAACAAGCGGGATCTTTTCATAAAAAAAATAAATAAAAAAAAAATGCGCCAGATTCAAATGCACTTTGCTTTTCAGATTAAAATGTAATTAGTATTTTTAGGTGAATGTACTGTGACTATAAAACATTAAATAGTATTTGTAAATATATGATAACATTTACTTTTTAATTACATTAATAAATTGTGTAAATTTTACTTAAAATATATAGTTCCAACTTGATTTTCTTGATTCAATCTTGATTTTACAATGTATAAATTACATGAATTAATGTAATAGATTTTACCATACCAAAAAGTCATATGAATCAAACAAAAGAAAAACAGAAAATCACTCACTGTTCTTGAGTGAAAAACATTTGTAG
Source organism: Paracanthobrama guichenoti (assembly GCA_018749465.1). Classification (NCBI taxonomy): domain Eukaryota; kingdom Metazoa; phylum Chordata; class Actinopteri; order Cypriniformes; family Gobionidae; genus Paracanthobrama; species Paracanthobrama guichenoti. The sequence goes on along the minus strand of CM031966.1, from coordinate 9,738,490 downwards.
CTTTAAAGTCCCCTGTTATGATATTTTAAAGGCTCCTAATTTTGCTTCGGAGGTCTCCAACAACAGGTTTACATGCATCAAAGGTCATTTTCTTACTATATACATTGCACATTTTTCAATGACTCTCAAACGACTCAACTCTAAATCCCTCCTTTCTGCAAGCTACCCTGTTCTGATTGGCCAGACAGCCCAGTCTGTAGTGACTGATCTACTGCATACAGCGCGTGTTTCGGAAGCTAAACGGCCATTACCATAACTGAACTTCAGCTCCATCCATAAACTTCCTAAAGCTCAGCAATTGTACTCACTGTAAAGACAGTAACAATCACTTTGATTTTACCATATAAGTCCAATGATGAAACATTGGAAGAACTAGTTATTCAACCCGAACCTCCATCGCAAGGACGCCTTGAGCAGGATGTTTCTCAGTGATACAACTCTAATTCCTTACCATCAGCATTAACAAGTGTACGTCCATCAAAAAACCCATGTGTATATTTCTAATTTATTGCGGTGTATGTGCGGGAACTGTATTAACTGTATCAATAACGATGCATATGTTAGCCGAGCATGAATGTTAACATGAATTGCTGATGTAACATAAATCTTGCTTCATCCTTTATCTTAAGTAGTAAGAACGCCAGACAATCTGCAATAATAGACACAGTTTTATGTAATAGTGGCCCACAGGTGCTTAGCAGAAGTATTTCAGTAAGACAGTAATAAGGTGAGTTAGCCAGAAACTTACACAATATAAAACACAAAACTATGTAATTTGAACTCCCAGTAGAAAATATAAACATAAATAATTATTCATACTTACAGGTTGTGATTCTGAGGAGCAAGCTGGTCCAAATAAACTGGGTACTGACCCATCTTTCAAGAGCAAGCGTTTTGCGAATCCCATGTTGAACTCCGAGTAAAATGACGTCTGAGGGCTGGTCAAGTTATTCGCGGGCAGACAACGTACAACATAGGCAGGCATTATGCAAATGTATGTTCTTTCGATGTAGAACTGTCACGCAGTAGAATTCGAAATACAAACAACTCGTATAGGCGGTTCAGAGTCGATTCTTTCTATTGTTAGACAATAACTTTATCATGCACTTTCGACTTTACAACTTTGCAGAACATTTACATTCACAAACAGCGATATTACATACTCTGCATGAAAGGGAACATTTGAAAAACCATAATATTGACAATTTAATAAGAATACATGTCTTACTTGAATGCTGCTGTTGAATGCTCTGGAGAGGGGATAATAGGGCAAAGTCCGTCAGCAGTCATGGGCGGGGCCTAACCATATGTGACATCGCATTGCTAGATCTGCAAAAGGCTTGTTCTACACTTCTTATGATTTATAGGGTTTTAAAAAAGGCAGCGGCTATTTGCACTAAAATAAATAATGATAATAATAATGATATTCTATTTACACTAAGTGACAACAGCATTTTCTTAGCAATGCTATTTACACTGTGAAAATAGCGATTTATTCTGTTTACACCATGTAAACGTAGCAGTTATTTGCAATAGTAATTTGATGCTATTTATACTTTATTTTGACAGATACATACTATTTGCACCTCAGTATTATTGTACATTAACAGGATGCAATAATAACATAAAGTGTAAATTATTATATTTATTAAAATTATAAAATGGATGCCGCATTAATGGGACAATAAAAGCCCTCCCTACACCTCCCCAATAAATACTTGTGTTATTATTAAACAGTCGTTAGGCACTTTATTTCCACTTTTAGAACATTTTCTTAATTTTTATTAAAAATAAATGTGTTTCCGATGTGATATGTGATGATGGAGAAGAGGGAGCTCAGTAAAAGGTGGATTCGAACCCGGGTCGATCACGTCAAAACCTAGTTCCATGAGCCTTACACACTACTGTCTACACCACTGCAGATGTTGTAACACGTTTGTTTTGTTTTTTTTTTTATCTTGTGTGGCCCAACCAGATATTGCTGGGCGGAGTTAGTGTTAATAGTGCTTTCCAACAAGGCACTTAGCACCTGAGAGTGTGACCTCTGCATCAAACAGGCATTCACGCAAAACATGACGAGTATCAGTTCGATTCACCTCTCGCTAGTGTTCTCTGCTAAAGAATCAGAGATTATTTATGGAAAATATCATGAATTTAAACACATTTACAAGGCAGGCAAAAACCAACAAGCCAAGCTCATTGGTAAAACATGCCAGAGTTTTATCCACAACAGATGAATGCGAATCTGCAAGCGTTTTATTACACTGGTAATTGTACACATCACAGCAGTTCAGAATCAAAATGTCCGGTGAGTGAAGCTAAAAGGTAAATGCTCTGTAGCATTTGAAAATAATGTACCACCTACACTAAATCCTAAAGAACCATGATTTGAAAGTGTTATATAGGACCATAATGGTGTTTAAATAACCTTTTTAATAATAGTTTATTTCCATTAATATTAGTATATAAGGATCTTCATATTATGAATAGTATTATAATTATTTTCTATATATTATTTATTAATGTTGTTTTTTCAGTCCTCTATCTGCTGGTTCTTATATCTTGTTGCCTCTATTTGGCATAAAAAAAAATATATTTTTTTTTTATTATTATTTTATTTTTTTATTGTACTAATTGACACGTAACATTATATAGATATAATGAAGACCAAGTTCCAGTGAAATATCTTCACAATCCTCCTTTATTCTTAGTGTATATGAGTGGCACTAGCAACATCAATGTTATAAGTTTGATTCCAATAAAAACTATTTATTCTCCTGCCTCAAATAAATGTGTTGGGAAAATAAATACATGTGGGTTGTGAAGAAGGATGATGAAACGGTTAATCAAATGATGGACAGTCAAAAAATGATTAAAAATAAAATAGTAAGATTGTCATAAATAAATCACCAAGACCTTGAAAGCACTGATTCAGAGAAATGTCTGTTTAAAATAATCTGACAGATTCTCCGCAAGAGCCAAGATTTGATTGCTGGAACGCTACCATGAGAGCACCACATTTTTTCAATGTGCAGTTGAATTAGCCTTTAATAAATCTGCAGTCATTTCTATGTGCCTGGAGCTGTTCTGTTGATGAGGCTCAAGCGGGACTCGTTTGGCAGGTACAGCAAGATTCTGAAGAGACAGATGACATTTTTTTCCAGCCCACAATTATGAGACTCCTGCTGTGCTCTGACCCTTCAAGACTGATTCAGAGACATCAACTTGTTCGATCAGAAACATTTGAACTGAATTTAACTGGGATCTAAGAACAAATCATCTTTAAAAGGACCAGACAATTAGCATAGGCCCAGTTTCACAGACAGGGTTTAAGTCTAGTCCCAGATTAAACTGCCCGTTTTTTTAGCTGTCTTAACTCAAAGCGACTTGCACATAAATATCTTAAAATAGTTATCGATTAAGCCTGTTCTGCATTAAACAAAGCTGATAGGGAGGATTGCAGCTAATCTAGGACTAAATTGAATCTTAAAATAATCCTTCAAAGAGGCAGGTTTAACTCCTGCCTAATACTGTTTGTGAGGGAGTATGGACTATTTGGAATATCTAAATGAAGACCAACATGCACGACAGAGGCCAACCGGAGTACTTGTGGATAGGAGTAATCCATTAAATTACTTTGATGACATAGCTTTTCAAGACAGCTTTCATATGTACAAATAAAAATGCACTGGAGTTAATATCTTTGCTTAAGCCTAGACTTTTCTCTCTGTCTCATAGAGAAAGGCCTTTACCTAGTTGTCTTCAAGTTCTTGAATCTTTCACAAAGTACGCAGGGCCATTTGAAGAGTCTTTACATAAAGTTTCCTGATGCTGCTGGCAAAGCAACTATAAAGTGCAATTCTATGAATATGGGCACTTCCCAGGTGTGATTAGCTGTATAGATGGATGTCATGATCCCATCAAGTGTCCATCAACTCCTGATGCGGTGTATGCACTCCCAATTTTGAGTTTTTCAAACATTGTTGCACGTTGGAAAGGTTCAACTCATGATTCAATAATTGTATTCACCCAATACATAATCCCACAACAGCTGAGCAGCAAAGATACAACAGATCTCATATTCATACAAGACAAGAGGGATAGTTGAGCGTAGCAACACATTCTCCCTACCAACACATCACATATTTACGCTTGGTCATAAACCCTCTGTGTCCATTTTTTAACGCACAGGGTTACCCTTTAGCGTAACTTTTTGAAGTTGACGGTACTCCATTGCTTTTAGTTGTTTGCCTTATGTGTCAGATCAAGGCACGTTTAATTCTTTGCATTTGTAAAAGTAGAAATTACTTTATAAATATTTATACTTTTATATTTTGTAGCAACTAACCCCACTCCAACCCTACACCTACCTACTTCTCAACAATATAAAACATTACACTTTTATTCAGGAATCATGGTTACACTTTATTTAGGACATCAATAATCATGTACTAATACCTGAATTAATAGTTACTTCAACATGAACTGATGATTAGTGAAGATATGAACTAATCATGAACCAGTGAAGAGCTATCCTTAACTACAACAGGAGTCATGAGGATTCATGCATGAATAACAGCAGCCTTAAAGGGAGAGTTCACCCAAAAACTTGTGTTGCTCTTTTGTTATGTCCGTCACCGGAACATACGCTACGCCTGCGTCCTACATCATACTGCGTACTGCAGTTTGGAATGACATGAGGGTGACATGATTAATGACATCATTTTCATTTTTGGGTTAACTAACGCTTTAAATGGATATTTCACCCAAAAATGAAAATTATGCTGGAAAATTATGATTAAGTTTTGAATCACAACCCAACATGTCATAATGGCAAACTTTTAACCCAATATACAATATCATTTCATCAAGAAGATAGCACTCACATTCCAAATCTCCATGAGATATGGTCACTAGAAGTCCAATGTTCCAATGTTACCAACATAGTTCAACATTCCAGTGTTTCCCAAAACCACAGTTCCTGTGGTTGGAACTACAGCTCTTGACCTGTGGTTAGAAGCATAGTTTCTTAATATGTCATGTAGACTTAAGGCCCTTTCACACTGGTCACAAAAAAGCGAATATTTTGCGTGCGAATAGTTAGCGTCTAAACTAATTCACATCAACCACGACGCGAATTTGCGACGTCTGTGACACTTCAGAGCTCCAACATTCCAAAACATTTGTGGCGACAGCTAAGAAAACATGGACACTTCCTCATCCAGTGAAGACAAGCTTTTCATTTTCTTTAAAAGACCGAAAATCAAGCGTATAGCGTTAGTTCTGGCAGGTCACGTTAGTCAAGCTCACATCAGCTGACTGTCAGCTGATCACGTCTACCTATAGGAATACGATGCCTATCACAGCATGCATATATAAGCTCCTTCAGTATTATCAGCTGCTATTGTGTTTCTCTAGAGCTAATTAATGGTGAATTCAGAGAGTGAAGCCACATCATCTCACTAGGAATTGTGCAATCTGGATTTAGCGAGAGGAATTAGTTTTTCACATGGATTTCACCTCAGATGCATTCAAGTTAGCTAACTCGAACACGCAATTCGCTGCATTGATTGTAAGCTGCCTGATCTGGAAGTGACGGGGTTGGCATTGCTTATATTGTGCATTGTTGACATGGACTCGCACTAATTAACTGAACCAAGAACAATTCAGATGAAAACTGCACTCACCGCATGAAAAAGGATGTCAAGATAAGATCAAACATCCACAACACGTCACCGCTGGCTATATTTCACTCTCCATTCATTCCTGAATACTTCATGAAGCTAAGCTAAGTTCATTTTTAATGCTTGTTGACAACTGCTTGTTGCTAAGGCCATTGTTGCTTTTGGTTCTAGTTATTTTCAGAAAATTGAAAACATGCTTTTCTTAAAGCTATAGTTGCTATTGGAAACGCCTGTTTTTAAGCTGTAGTGCTATTGGAAACATGCTTGTTCTTAAGCTGTAGTGCTATTGGAAACATGCTTGTTCTTAAAGCTGTAGTGCTATTGGAAACACGCTTGTTCTTAAGCTATAGTTGCTATTGGAAACACGCTTGTTCTTAAGCTATAGTTGCTATTGGAAACACGCTTGTTCTTAAGCTGTAGTGCTATTGGAAACACCTTGTTCTTGAGCTGTAGTGCTATTGGAAACACGCTTGTTCTTAAGCTGTAGTGCTATTGGAAACACGCTTGTTCTTAAGCTGTAGTGCTATTGGAAACACGCTTGTTCTTAAGCTGTAGTGCTATTGGAAACACGCTTGTTCTTAAGCTGTAGTGCTATTGGAAACATGCTTGTTCTTTAAGCTGTAGTGCTATTGGAAACACGCTTGTTCTTAAGCTATAGTTGCTATTGGAAGCAGGTGTATTTTTAACACTAGTTGCTATTGGAAACATGCTTCTTCTTAAAGCTGTAGTGCTATTGGAAACACGCTTGTTCTTAAGCTATAGTTGCTATTGGAAACATGCTTGTTCTTTAAGCTGTAGTGCTATTGGAAACACGCTTGTTCTTAAGCTATAGTTGCTATTGGAAACATGCTTGTTCTTTAAGCTGTAGTGCTATTGGAAACAACGCTTGTTCTTAAGCTGTAGTGCTATTGGAAACACGCTTGTTCTTTAAGCTGTAGTGCTATTGGAAACGCCTGTTCTTAAGCTGTAGTGCTATTGGAAACGTCTCGGTTACGTATGTAACCCTCGTTCCCTGAAGGAGGGAACGGAGACGCCACGGCGGAGTACCGACGAATAGGAATCTCGCTCGAGAGCCAATCTACTTCGAGTGTAACTAAAACGAGCCAATGCACATTGGCATGCAATGATTGCACCAGGTGCTCATGCCACGCTGTGCGGGTATAAATGAGACACAGGTGATTGCATCAAATTAGCCTTTTGCTGAGGAGCCGAGTAGGTAGGCCGGCACCCCAGCAGGGTACAGAGGACATGGCGACGGGGCGTGGCGTCTCCGTTCCCTCCTTCAGGGAACGAGGGTTACATGCGTAACCGAGGCGTTCCCATTCAGTCGGGTCTCTCGGCGCCACGTCGGAGTACCGGCGAATAGGAATCCCTACCAAAGCGCCATGGCCTCTGCGCCCTTCCAGTGCCCAGTGTGAGCCGCCTGAGCTCTCTTACCTGATGAGACGGGGCTCACACCAGGAAGTCCATCACTGCTGTTCCGCATGACCCTGCTCAGTGATTATTGGATGACACTGGGAAAGCGTGCCCTAGAAAAGGGGCCGCTGCGGAGCCCACATCGTACCCCGGAGGAGTTATGTGGAGTACAAAGCTGAGCCGTAGCCCGCAAGGGAGGAGGGGGCTCAGTCCCGGTGACGGGAAGGCTCTCCCAAGGGAAAGACACGGGCTTCCCGTAGGAGCGACCGTGGAAGAAATATGGGATCCCCGCAGGGTCACTCATATAAGCCCAGCCCATTACCAGTTCTCAAGGATTCAGCGGCAAGGGGCCTGATGCCCGACGTTCCGCGACGTCCGGCACCGAGGGAGATGGAGGACTCACAGAGTTTGCTTCTGGAGAATAAGAGCGCCGGAGCGCAGCAAGCCGACAAGAGCCGGGCCTCTCAGTGCTTCTACCCGTTTGAGGTGAGAACACAGGAGGAGACCGGCTCTACACGTAGGCTATAGAATCTAGCGAACGTGTTGGGTGTCGCCAGCACGCAGCTCTACAGATGTCTGACAGCGAGGCGCCACGTGCCAGCGCCCAGGAGGATGCAACACTTCTAGTAGAGTGTGCTCGCACCCGAGCGGACAGGGCACACCTTGTGCTTGGTAAGCCAAGGTGATGGCATCCACTATCCAGTGGGCCATCCTCTGCTTGGAGACAGCCTTTCCCTTCTGCTGGCCTCCATGACAGACAAAGAGCTGATCTGAGGTTCTGAAGCTTTGAGTTCTATCCACGTAGATCCGCAGAGCGCGGACGGGACAGAGCAAAGCTAGGGCTGGGTCTGCCTCCTCCGGGGGCAGCGCTTGCAGGTTCACCACCTGGTCCCTGAAGGGAGTGGTAGGAACCTTGGGCACATAGCCAGGCCGGGGCCTTAGTACCACGTGGGTATTACCCAGCCCGAACTCTAGGCACAATTCGTCGACCGAAAATGCCTGCAGGTCCCCTACCCTCTTGATGGAGGCCAATGCAGCCAACAGCAAAGTCTTCATAGACAGAATCTTTAGCTTTAATCTTTTAGGAGGATTTAACCGTCTCGCCCCCCTAAGGAACCTGACGACCAGGTCGTGCTTCCCCATCGTCTTACCTTCTACGTGGTCGTGATAGGCGGATATAGCAGCAACATAGACCTTGAGGGTGGAGGGGGACAGCCTACGCTCCAACCCTTGTTGCAGGAAGGAAAGCACAGATGCGATCGAACATCTTCGGGGGTCTTCTCGGCGAGAAGAACACCACTCGACGAACAGGTTCCACTTCGAGGCGTAAGCCTGTCTTGTAGACAGTGCACGTGCCGAAGTGATGGTGTTAACTACCTCTTGGGGTAAGTCACCTAGAACCTCCGCGTCCCGTCCAGGGGCCAGACATGAAGCCTCCACAGGTCTGGACGCGGGTGCCACAGGGTGCCCCGTCTCTGAGTCAGAAGGTCCTTCCTCAGAGGAATCGGCCAAGGAGGGGCTGTCGCGAGGAGCATAAGTTCTGGGGACCAGGTCCGGTTGGGCCAGTATGGCGCCACCAATAGGACCTGCTCCTCGTCCTCCCTGACCTTGCACAGTGTCTGTGCAAGTAGGCTCACTGGGGGAAACGCATATTTGCACAGCCCCTGGGGCCAGCTGTGCGCAAGGGCATCCGTGCCGAGTGTACCCTCGGTCAGCGAATAGAACCACTGGCAGTGGGACGTTTCTGGGGAAGCAAACAGGTCGACCTGTGCCACCCCGAACTGTCTCCAGATCAGCTGAACCACCTGGGGGTGGAGTCGCCACTCCCCTGGGAGCGCAGCTCGTGAGAGCTCGTCGGCCACACGGTTGCGCACACCAGGTACATGAATGGCCCGAAGCGACCTCAGACACTTCTGACTCCAGAGGAGGAGATGGCGGGCGAGTTGCGACATGCGACGGGAGCGCAGACCACCTTGTCGGGTTGATATACGCAGCGGTCGCAGTGTTGTCCGTGCGGACCAGTACATCTTTGCCCCGTAACCGCCCTTTGAGGCGGCTCAGAGCAAGATGTACTGCTAGCAACTCGAGGCAATTGATGTGCCAATGCAGGTGCGGGCCCGTCCAAACCCCTGACACTGCATGCCCGTTGTACGTGGCTCCCCAGCCCATGGCGGAGGCATCCGTGAAAACCACAGCATGCCTGGACACCTGTTCCAGGGGCACTCCAGCCCGAAGGAACGAGGGGTCGGACCACGGACTGAAGGACTGGCGACAGGCCGGTGTGATGCTCACCCAGTGAGTGCCGCGTTGCCACGCCCATCTCGGGACTCGGCCGTGTAGCCAATGCTGAAGCGGTCTCATATGAAGCAGGCCGAGCGGCATTACTGCTGCCGCGGCTGCCATATGCCCCAGGAGCCTCTGAAACGGTTTCAGTGGAACCGCCATCCTGCCTTGAAACGTGTTCAGGCAGTTCAGCATCGACTGGACACGCTCCTCTGTGAGGCGCGCTGTCCGCTTGACCGAATCCAACTCCATACCGAGAAAAGAGATCCTCTGCACGGGGGTGAGTTTGCTCTTTTCCCAGTTGACCCGAAGACCCAACTGGCTGAGGTGTCTGAGCACCAGGTCCCTGTGTTCGCACAACTGATCCCTGGACTGTGCTAGAATGAGCCAGTCGTCGAGATAGTTGAGGATGCGAACGCCCCGTTCTCTCATGGGCACGAGGGCCCCCTCCGTGACTTTCGTGAAGACACAGGGGGACAGGGCCAGCCCGAAGGGCAGGACTTTGTACTGATATGCTCGACCCTCGAACGCAAAGCGCAGAAATGGCCTGTGTCGAGGAAGGATCGAGACATGAAAGTACGCATCCTTCAGGTCGATCGCTGCAAACCAATCTTGGGGACGGATACATTCGAAAATGCGTTTCTGCGTGAGCATCTTGAACGGTAGCTTGTGGAGGCTCCGATTCAGGACTCGCAGGTCCAAGATTGGCCGTAACCCACCGGTTTTCTTGGGTACAATGAAGTACGGGCTGTAGAAGCCGGTCTTCATATCGGCTGGAGGGACCGGCTCTATCGCGTCCTTCGCCAGCAGGACAGCGATCTCCGCACGCAGGACATGGGCATCTGTGGCATTCACCGAAGTGAAGCGGACGCCCTTGAACCTGGGGGGGCGCCGGGCGAACTGAATCGCGTAGCCGAGCCTGATGGTCCGAATGATCCAGCGAGACGGACCGAGGAGCACTAGCCAGGCTCCCAGGGACCGTACAAGCAGGACCATAGGGACCACCGGCGTACCCACCGTGGGGCAGCGGTGGAATGCAGGTACCGGACTGGGGCGGCTGTCTCGTGGAGGCGGCCCGCAGCGAGGTGAGAGTGTGCCGTGCAACACTTACCTGATTCCACAGGTGGGCAGCAGGAACATGAGGGGGTTGTCCACTGCTGCCCGCTGGCGAAGAGGGAGGATGAGTGTGGTCCGGCGTTTGACCGGCCACAACTCTCCGAGCCCCCTGCAGACCCGGAGATGGAAGGAACTGCTCTTGTGTTGAGAATTTGGGTACCGCTGGGGCTGAGCCCAGCGGCGGAACAGAAACAAAATGGAACACAAGATTCTCCTCCCGGCCCTCCACCGGGGGATGGAGCGGTGTGGTCACCATCTCCAGAAGAGCAGTCCTCCTCACCTCCGGGTCGCCCGTCTCGTGGCAGCTTGCCTTTGGCCTTGCCATCCCTCTTGGCAGGCGTCTGGACGGGTAGGGTGGCCTGCTTGCGCCCGGCTCCACAACGCCGCTTGGGTGGAGGCTGCTGCTGTGGCGCGGGAGCGGAGGCAGACGAGCGGCGGCGCCCTCGGCGACGAGCAGGCTGAGCGCTGCTGCCGGCGCGGGTGGAGACAGCAGCTGACCGCCATGGCAGAATGTGACTGACCGCCTCAGTCTGCTTCTGTGCGGCCGAGAACTGCTGGGCGAAGTTCTGGGCCGCGTCGCCGAAGAGGCCAGTCTGGGAGACGGGGGAGTTAAGGAACCTGACTTTGTCGGTCTCCCTCATGTCCGCCAGACACAGCCAGAGGTGGCGTTCCTGGACCACCATAGTGGACATCGCACGACCCACGGCCCGCGCCGTAACCTTCGTCGCCGCGGCGCGAGGTCCGTTGTGGTTCTCAGTTCCTGGAGAACTGCGGGATCGTGACCACCCTCGTGCAAGGTCTTCAGAGCGGGGCCTGATGGACCTGCAACAACGCCAGAAGCGTGTAAAGCGGAGCCTGCCTCTCCACAAGCCAGGTAGGCCTTCCCGATCAGATCGGATGAGTACCTACAGGCCGGAGGGAAGACACGGGTTCCCCCTGGAAGTGGAGTTAGGGCACAGTTGCATAGCAACGGCCCGTTCCACGGGGAACCTGCGTGTATCCTTTGCAGGTCCGCCATCGAGGGTGGTGGTGAGGAGGAGGATCCACTAGGCCGGTTTCGGGCAGTAAAGGTGCCGTCCATGACCTTGTGAGCTCCTCGTGCACCTCTGGGAAAAAAGGCACCGGGGTGGGGCGCTGAGAACCAGCACGGGCCACCCCGAGAAACCAATCATCCAGCCTTGAGGGTTCGGGACATGGTGGAGGGTTCCACACGAGCCCGACTCTCTCGGCGGCCCGGGCAAGCATAGCCATCATCTCCGGATCAGTATCGGGCACAGCGGGTCTACCCGGAGGAGCCCACTGCGCCGACACATCCTCTCCAGAGAGTTCTGACCCTCCCTCCAATGCAGAGATGGACATCTGGTCCTCAAGGGGAGCCCCAAAGGATACGGATGGTGCACATCTCGTGGACGCCCACCGCGTTCCAATGGCAGCTCTACTGGCTGCGGAGTGCGAGAGAGGATGAGGGTTCCCGGGGTTGGTCCCTGGGGAAGCGCGCTCACCGTAACCCTCAAATCAGCCGGGCTGCTGCCTGAAGTAACTCTCTGAGGAGAGTTAGATCGCGGCAGAGGCACAGAGGCTCCGCCCCTTGCGAGACGGAGCCGCGATCGCAACTCCGAGATGGTCATGTTCCGCAGTGAGAACATGATTCATCCACCAGCGCTGCCTCAGCGTGCTGAACGCCCAAACACGAGATACAGCGCTGATGACCATCCCTCGGTGACAGGAAACCACCGCATCCAGAAACACACAGATAGAATGTCATCTTGAAAAAGACGCAAGCTCTATCTGTGTAAGCTCTTTCAGAAGGACGCTCTCCTTGGTGCTGAAGCACGCAGGGGGAGGGGTCGCGGCGACACCGTCAGGGGATAGTGCAGCCTGACGTGCGCGCTCTCTCACGAAGGCGCTCTCTTACCAGCCGTGGGAACGGCTTTTTAGCGCTCTCCACCTAGCGCACCGAACGGCTGTGAGAACAGCCTTTGTGATTGTTCTGTTCAAACAACAAGAGAGATGATCGGAAAACCACACGACCCGCTGCTGTGCCGTCACACCAACACCGAATGAAGAGATCGCTTCCGAAAGGCGGCTTCCGTCTTCAGTCAGGACTGCGAAGTAAGGAGTGATATCTGTAGTAACCATCTACCACTCGGCTCCGAAGCAAAATGCTAATTTGATGCAATCACCTGTGTCTCATTTATACCCGCACAGCGTGGCATGAGCACCTGGTGCAATCATTGCATGCCAATGTGCATTGGCTCATTTTAGTTACACTCGAAGTAGATTGGCTCTCGCGAGCGAGATTCCTATTCGTCGGTACTCCGACGTGGCGTCGAGAGTGACTGACTGAATGGGAACATGCTTGTTCTTGAAGCTATAGTTGCTATTGGAAGCAGGTGTATTTTTAACACTAGTTGCTATTGGAAACACACTTGTTCTTAAAGCTATATTTCTATTGGAAAAATGCTTTTCTTAAAGCTATAGCTGCTACTGGAATCATGCTTGTTCTTAAGCTGTAGTGCTATTGGAAACATGCTTGTTCTTAAAGCTATATTTCTATTGGAAATGTGCTTGTCTTAAAGCTATAGTCGCTATTGGAATCACTTGGTCTTTGCTATAGGAAACATGCTAATCTTAAGCTATTGGGAACACCATTACATTGCAACATGCTTATGGCTTAAAGCTATCTATCGTATATCGAGTATCTGTAACATGCTTGTGCTTGAATACACTAGGTACGTTTCACAGCAGAAGTCTCTTATTCAACACAACAATATCGTAGCTTGCTGATCTTAAAAGAACAGAGAGTCTGAAGGGGAGCATGCTAATCTTGTACAGGAGCTAAAACTTTAATCATGGCCAGTTCTGCATTTACTTTCGAATGTCTGTGGGGCAATTTAAGGAGCTCCTCCAGAGACAGTAGCACCGCATCTAATAAAACAAACCACAAACTTCGGGGAACCAATCAATCCGGAGCAGCTATGTTTCCAGCTATGTTTCCAGTTGAGTCACAATGTAAACATTTAAGTGCCACAGTCGTACTGAAGGAAACACATTCCCTTTCCATAGTCACAGACACAATTAGGTTTAGAAAAAAATCAACTTTTAATCTCAAAAGGTTATGTTATCATTGTCTGTAGCCTACTACAGCAACTTGCATGTACTCCACAGGAGCTGTAATCTTATGAGAAATGTGATACCTGACAAAGGTTAATGTTGATTGAATAGCTAGTGACATCTACTGGACATTTTGTCACCTTTGTTTCCTTGAATGTGATTGTAGCCTTTTCTGTTGCTGCGAGAGTTAAAAAACAATCAACATCGAAGCTGAAAAAATAAAAGTTTTTTCACCGCAGCACATTCGCGTTTGGTGTGTAAGCACTCATTACGCAAACAGCTGATCAAAAAATAAAGCCATCGCGCAAATTATTTGTGCGTCAAAATCACGAGTCCAGTGTGAAAGGACCTTTAAAGAGATCATGCTTTGAGCAAAATAAGCAGGCTAAAATGCAATGCAATCTACATACTGTACATACATACAAATTTAATTCTACTTCTTTTAGTTTTTGAAGAGTGCTCATATGTGTAAGTGCTCTGGTAACCCGGGGGAACCCCAGGGAATGACGTAAGAGGGAATTAATTCAGCACATTAATTCAGCACATTAATATCTTAATCCAATGAATAAGCAGAAGGCATCATAGCTATATGTTTTCATTCAAAGTTGTGAATTGAACTTATGCATATTGGAATATGCCTAAAACCCTGTCCATCCCATGTGATGAAAATCTTCACTTCCTGGGAAATTGGCACAACTAATAATATAATAATAAATAAATTCACCGATGGGAGTGGACAGTTCTGTCTACTGATGACGCAAAAATTTATGAACATAGACGCAGCCGGATCATTTCCACAATGACCAAAGCAATCTACCCTTCAGCATCTGGTTTAAGACAGGCTTTTTTGGGCGGTAAACAATGGCGCAAACACCAGTAAATTGACAAGCTCAAACCTTAGTAAATCACCTCGCATGATTCATTTAAAAACACTCCTCCCATTTTGCATCTGAAAGGGAAACTCCTACAAATGCATATGCAATAAGGTCAGGCACAAAAATAACTCTGTCCATGCCTTTTCAGCGCTAATTTATCACCGCACGTCTTTAGTAAATCCTGACAGTAGTTTTTTAATGCCAAAAGAGGGTTTGCACTGACGCAAGCTGTTAGTAAATCCTTAGGCTCAAGCATTTCAGGATGATCAAACCAACATTTGAGAGGCTGTGCAATGAAATTGGTCCGCTGGTTAGTCCACAAACTCCACATTCATTGTTAAGGCAACGTCTTTTTTTTTGTTTTTTGTTTTTTGCGATATTAAATCAATAAATGTGTTTTTATCTTATAAGATAATAAAAATTATCTGCCTCAATTGAGCACATAAGTTTTTATGTAAATTTTTAGCATTTATGAGCAACTTGGTGTTTTCACATCCAGCGTTTTTTATTTTATTTTTATGCAATATCCCAAAATGCACATAAAAATAGATGGGTGGAAACAGCTGCGTATCACCTTTACACAACTAATGACAGTTCTAACCAATGTGGTTCAAATGACAGATATATATACAACAAGGTTATTACGCTTTCAGGAAACAGTTTTGACTAGCTAGTTATTTTACAACAATACATCATACTATTGTAGTTTAGTAGTGTTACATCTTTGTTTGGGTTCTCATACCAGAGCAGTAATTTGAATCGTTCCCACTCATCCAACTAATGGCCTAATTATAGTTGTCCCTGCATATTAAAAGGAGGAGAAAGTTTGATTCCTAATTTCATGATCACTAGTATTTATGAAGAAAATCCTATTGCAGTTTTGTAAGCATGAATGTGATACATTCATGTCAAATTTTACTTAAAGGAACACGCCGACTTTTTGGGACTAAGACAAGTCCATACATACCATTTTCATCTCTGTGCATCCCTTAACTCTGTCTGACGCACCCACTGTTAGCCTAGCTTAGCACAAAGACTGGAAGTAAACGGCTCCAGCTAGCCTACTGCTCAAAAAGTGACAGAATAACGGCAACATTTTCCTATTTACATGTTGTAATGTGTATAGTCATAGCATGTACAAATCACAAGGTTACATGAGACACAGCCATTTTATAAACATATACATACTGGGGACTATATTCTCAGAAGGCGAAGCACTGCTACTCCTGCGGAGTCATTTGCTCGCAGCACCTGAGAAGCCCCGCCTTGAGGAGCAGAGAGTTCGCTCAGAGTTGGAGTAATAGAGTCAGCAATTACTAGATAGTTTACAATCATGGGTGTTCGCTGTATTGTAAAGAACTGTGACAATAAACAGGAAAAAAAGGTAATACCATGCTATTTCATAGAATTCCAACCCAAATTGCTGACCTGATGAACCTATGGCTGCTTGTTCTGGATATAGATCCAAACACACCTGTAGCCATCATCGAGTACCACCGTTTGCTCAGAGCATTTAACCAAGGACGATGGTTAAACCGACATTTAACCGATTCCAAAAAAAAAATGGAATTTGCCACACGGACCATGAAACGTGTGCTGAAGGATATGGCCATCCCATCGGTAGTACAGACAGGACAAAGTGGATCACCTGCGGCTGCGGTAAGTGTTCCGTTGTGTTTTTAGATGATTAGTCTACTGTAACAGTGCCATTTGCTAGATCTAATGTAACGTTAGTGACACTATTAACTTACATGAATAGGGTGATCACTACTGTATTGCAGTTGTTCCTGTGCTCATGTATCCCCTGTAATGTTAGTATTGTGTTGTCACAAACACGCTCTGTCACAGTAACAAATGAGCGGTGCTAGAGGCAATTTGGCATCTTGTCTAACGTTATCAGCTTCCAAAGTTTGTAACTCCTCGTCTGTGTATTCTGGCTCAAAATGATATGGTTCTGGATTTTGGTTTGATACCAAGTAAAAATCCTCTGACAATTCTTCAAAGTCAGCCATGGTCAACAGTCACGTTCGTTACTAGCTACCTAGTCACGCTGGTTTTGTTGATGGAAGTAACAACGGTGCTTCTCAGGTGCTGCGAGCAAATCACTCCGCAGAAGTAGCAGTGCTTCGCCTTCTGAAAATATAGTCCCTAGGATGTATACAAGATGGCTGTGTCTCATGTAACCTTGTGATTTGTACATGCTGTGACTATACACATCACAACATGTAAATAGGAAAATGTTGGCGTTATTTTGTCACTTATTGAGCAGTAGGCTAGCTGGAGCCGTTTACTTCCAGTCTTTGTGCTAAGCTAGGCTAACAGTGGAGTTATGACAGAGTTATGGGATGCACAGAGATGAAAATGGTATGTATGGACTTATCTAACTCTGGGGGATACGGTAAAAAAGCCAAAGTCCCAAAAAGTGGGCGTGTTCCTTTAAAAACCCATGTTCACTTCTATGCAGAGCATCAAACAGAGCAGAATTATTTTTCTCAGTGGAGTTTGTTTATCTCAGAGCTCCACTGATCAAATCTGATCAAATCAAACTGATGAAATGATTAGTTAGCCAGTATTTTTCCTTTGATATTTTAAACAGCCAGCCAGCCCCTTTCAATTCTCTACGATGAATGACAACATTAAAGAGAATCCGACAGAGTTAGTTATCAAGCACCTACCTTGAAGGGAGACATCTGTTGAGTTTATTTAGAAGGCATAAAATATGAGCAAAGCCCTGTGTGTCATATACTCAGAGGGAGATCAAGGTTTGAGCTCAGCTGCTCGGTGCAGGCGCTCAGGCACTGAAATCTGTTTTATTGTTGCAATGCCTCAAAAGACAACAGATGTCAATGCTGGGATAAATTTAAACAAGAGCTAAAATAGTTCAATGTGCACTCAAAACGCTGCCTTTACGTTGGCATTACCATAATTGTGAGAAAACTCTCCTTTCACTCTGAGTTTACATTCTCAGACTTAGAAATTATTTGTAGAGAGAGAGAGAGAGAGCGAGAGAGAGAGCGAGAGAGCGAGAGAGAGAGCGAGAGAGAGAGAGAGAGAGAGAGAGAGAGAGAGAGAGAGAGAGAGAGAGAGAGAGAGAGAGCGAGAGAGAGAGCGAGAGAGAGAGAGAGAGAGAGCGAGAGAGAGAGAGAGAGAGAGAGAGAGAGAGAGAGAGAGAGAGAGAGAGAGAGAGAGAGAGAGAGAGAGCGAGAGAGAGCGAGAGAGAGCGAGAGAGAGAGAGAGAGAGAGCGAGAGCGAGAGCGAGAGCGAGAGCGAGAGAGAGAGAGAGAGAGAGAGAGAGAGAGAGAGAGAATAAACAATTTAATCATGTAATTATATAATTTTTTCCCCTTTATTTTATGGCCAGGAAACATGATTTCAACAAAAGTCATTTTCAAGTGGGTGAAAACTGTTTTTCAACTTATTGCATTTAATATAAAATTATACTATAATGCATTTAATTACAAATTACATGTATTTAATTGTCAAAAGCATTACATTCAGTAAAGTATATTTACTGTTAAGTATATTCTTTTAAAGTGGGCCTATACTATTTCTGTAATTTCTGTGCATTTTCACACCTATAGATCATTTTTGTTCCGAAACAGATACTTAATGTTACAAGATTGCATTTTCTTCTGGGTTCAGTTCGCTTTCACAAGGCAACCTTTCAAAGCGTACCAAAATGTCTTCACGCAAGTCACATGCTAGTACAACTGTCCTCTTATTGATCAGAGTTTCCTCTGCGTCATCCATCAAGATGATTGACAAGTTCCCTCACAAGCTTATTGTGGCTTTATTTGTAACTGTCGAGACACATGCAAACACTATACGAATGTAAATCATTCCCACTGTTAAATTTGTAGTTAACATTCGTATTAACACTGCAGCAAATTCAAATGAGCTCTCTCTGGATCTCCCAGCGCTGTCTGGAGGTTAACTGTGTCAAGACATGCGCAATTACTATACAAATGTTATAATGCAGCTAGAGCAGGAATCAAGGCTTCATCGGGAAAGCATTCTTGCACAGAGAAGAGCAATTACACAAGATTTTAAAGGGGACATATCATGAAAATGTGACTTTTTCCATGTTTAAGTGCTATAATCGGGTCCCCAGTGCATCTACCAACCGAGAAAACATGAAAAACAACCCAGTTTTCTGCAAGCATGTGAAAAAACGAGCTGCTCAGATTTCTGTCCCCTTCTGACATAGCAAGGGGATCTATTATAACATTACCACCCCTTAATCTGCATGTTTCCACCCATGGCAGTGCAGGTGTCTTGTAAGCAGTGCAGGTGCATTACTTGAACGAGGGACAATTCAAGGCAGGTTTTGCTAAAAAGTTAAAGCTCAAGGATGGATCAGTACCAACTATTCCTGATCCAGCTTATAGTCTCTGAAGCGATACTGGTCATCGCAGTAATGAAAGGAAGAGCGTGCACTATATAATAGTTTATCTGAGTTGTTTTACGGATATAAAGTTTACCAGTTTATTAAGCACCCCCTGGAAAGGCATAAGGTCTTTATGTATTTGTTTACCGTTTGTTGTAAGGAATGTTTTTGTGTAATTCACTGTATATGCTGATTATAATGTAAGTGTTTATGGATAAGACTTTAATGCGCACTTCTTGTACTGTGTTTTATTCAGCTCAGACAGTGACTTTCTGGAGTGAACAATAAGCTTCATAAAATTCATCAGTAAAGTTTTGCCAATCATTCGGACAGGGTCCACTACAAAATGTTTGTACTAATAGTGGATAAAAGCGTAATTAATCTAAACTATACCTGTTCTATCTCTATGCAGCATATTCTCTGGCTCTGTAGGCATTATAGTCCGAGTCCAGTGAACTAAATACTGTTAGTTTCTGATGTTCTATTGTTGTTGTGTGCACTATTGAACCTCTCTTGAAGAACAGCCAGGGAGCATCAGCTCATTTGCATTTAAAGGGACACACACAAAAACAGTATGTTTTTGCTCACCCCAAAAAAGTGGCAATTTTAAAAGGCTATAAAACATGATCTGTGGAGTATTTTGAGCTACAAATTCACATACACACTCTGGGGACATCAGAGACTTAATTTACGTCTTGTAAAAAGGGACATGATATCTCCTCTTTAAGATGAAGAGGTGCTCTTTTGCTTTCAACTACAGATTGCTTTCACACCTCAAGCGAACTGTCCCAGAGTTGCAATTTGCTCATTCAGGTGGTCTCTGAGCGATTGTTTTGGTGTGGATCTGAGCACAATTGCCATGTTCACATATGCTTAAACGAACCGAACCAAGGGAGAAAACACACCAGGTTCCGAAACAAACACTCAGGTGTGAAAGCACCCAAAATGTGTCATGAACTGCATTTTTTTTAAATGTATAATATTCTTTGAGGTCCACTTATAATGTTAGTAATGTTATTTTTGCATAAAAAAAACCTTCCTAATTAAGACGTAATGGGGTATTTTATATTCTGTTTTTAACCCTCTCTTTGAAAGTAAATATCCACTGATTGGGTAACAGTTTTGCATATTAAAATTAATTTTCTACGTCCCAACTACACCCATGAAATTGTTTTGAAAACTTAAATATTTGTTAAATAAATGTTTGAGTCAGAGTATAATCCCGAAGACAAACCTACACCTTAAATACCAAAGATACTTTCTGTGACAGCTTGGTAATTAATCATCTTATTTACATTTATTTCTTACGTATTTTTGAGATATAGTATTGTATTGTATTGTCTTGTATTACCTTATATTATTCTTGAAACAAAGATGCTACAGAAAGTCTTGTGGTTGTGGCGAATAAAGTTTAAGTACTTGGAGTTCCCACAGTGTGCGACTCAGTAGGCATTGCTCTTCTTCTGCAGAGTCTTTCTTCAAACTATGACGTCATACTGAGACAAAATCCAAAACGAGTCTTTTGGGAGCAGTTTTCATGTCATGCTAGCCACTCTTCACAAAACTTTTGGCAATATAGTGTATAGGCAGTCAATTCTGCCTCTGGCAGGAGACACGCTCGCTCATGAGTGCAGGGGTGCCCTGCACAAGTTGCATTTGCGGCGTGACTTTTGAAGCAATGCCGCTGGAAATTTGCTCTTTTAAATAGCTGCATGGCCACAGGGGAATCACTGTCTCAGCTGCTACTGAAGCGTCTTTTAATTCGTTTCCATGGTTGCGCATCTGTCATTCCTTTTGTTGATGTTTTGTTGGTGTATTTAAGCTCTGTGTTTCTTTCAGTTTATTGTTCTCATTGCGTTATACTCAGTTGTACGGTTCCTGTTTTCTAGTCTTGAAAACTGCTGCAATTACATCTGCTTTCTCAACCTTTGCAACCTTGTGTGACAATGTGGTCCTAAGGCATCATGTACTCCCAACAAGAAGGCAAAACCAATATAAATAAATAAATATTCCAGGGGGTCAAGACAAACTTTGTTATTAATACTAATTGATTCAATACAAAATACCAGTCACATGACCTAAATACAGACTTTTCCATTTAAATTTTATTTTAACAAAAAGGAGGTTTTTGTGCTCTATTAGCTTAGCTTAACATGCTTAAATCAAACTCCTTTGCAATCAACAGTAAGCACCATGTGCGATTCAGGTGAGGAACGTACTATTTCAACCATCTCACTTTGGTTTCTGCCTAGGCATCAGACAGCGAGGCAGCTCACTATGTTTTGGAACAGAGCTAATGTCTCCCCCTAATGTCATTTCTTTATAAACCCCTCATGCCATGTCTTTATCTTTGGGTTGTTTGTTACATTTTAGTGGTCTGGCACCAGAGTGTAGATAAACGTCGTAAACAGATCTTTTTATGAATGAATAAATTCACCTCCACCGGCATTGTGCCACTGGCAGACGTTAATAAACTGATTCATGGTGTAATGCACTCTCTCTCGGGTGCGGCCGTAGCCCTTTTATGCTGGCTGTTTATGTGCGCTGTTATTTCATAGAGTCAGCTGAAAAGGGCTATCCGCAGGCAGATGATAAATTATGTTTTCACACTCTAATTTATAGAGGTGGGCTTGTGTTGCTTGAGCAATTTTTATTTTCCATTTCTAGTAGCGCAGAGGGTTAGCAAAGAGAGTTCTGAGAAGACTTCAGCCTTCACAGCCGTCACTCCTGTTAGTGCCGTGAGGAAGAGTAAGAATCTCATTTCTGATCCTGGGGAGAGTTTTGTCGCAGTAAAGAAAGTTACAGAAATTGCTAGAGTTTAAGAGAAAATAATGCCCCCTTTGCCACAGTCAAGAATGTATTCCATCATAGTGAAGGCTGGTAATGATAAATTATTGCCTTCTAGCTTCAGGCTTTGTGTATGTGTGTGTGTTTAGGGGTGTAATTGATATTCAGTTTTGATAAACAACTGTATTAAAATTAGTTATGTTGCTTTTCTATAATGAAAGCAAAAACATTCCCACAGATAAGTTCTAAGATTGTCTTTAAAAAAAGTATTTACCTTCTCGTTGGAGGTCCCATACATATTTCATAGGATGTTTCATAGTGTGCTATTAGTATCCTTTTTAAAACCTAAAAAAGAAAGTATACTTTCAGTCTACTTTGTATTTCTCAGAAATACACTTTATGTACTTCTCAGAAATATACATACATTTGCTCTTAAGTATACTTGACTAGGATACTGACAGAAAGGTGTAAGTATATTTGGCCTATGCTCAAACTTTTGATCAAGATATACTTAAAAGTATAATTAAGTATTCTAAGTATACTTGGCTTGTAGTTGTGTTTACTCTTTTGATTGAGTAGCTATTAATTTTTTTCCACATAGTTTTGCATACTGTCTTATAAACTGTTAATATATTGTTGAAAATATTGATTTATAACGAAAAGAGTTCCACTAGTAATGTACATAGTAATTTACTTAAAATCGACTTTACTCTTTAATGTTTTTATGTTTTTTTTTTTTTTTTTTTTTAATACATACAGCTTCTTCTTCATCTGTGTTTTCATCCAGAGATTCTGTCCTAAAAGAAGCGTAATAGCGCCCCCAACCATATAACAGTGAAAACATGGATGGCCAGAAAATTCAGTCAGTGGCAGGGAAAGAGTAAAGTAGATTTGAAGTAAATTCCCATGTACATTACCAGTGGACTACCATACATAAAAATTCTGATTCTGCGCCAGCTGAGGAAATTCAGGGTTTCACCAGCTATCCTGAAAACTTTCTATTTAGGGGCGATAGAAAGTGTATTAACTCAGTGCATCACAGTGTGGTATGGGAACAGCACCAGTCATGACTGCAAAGCCCTGCAAAGAGTCGTGCGCTTATCCGAGCGTATCTCAGGGTCAGCTCTCCCGTCTCTGCAGGACGTCTACACCAAACGCTGCAAAGGTAGAGCTACTAAGATCATCAAGGACTCTAATCACCCTGCAAACCCTCATTTCACGCTGCTGCCATCTGGTAAGCGCTTCCGAAGCCTGATGGCCAAAACTGAGAGACTCAGGAGGAGCTTCTTCCCCCAGGCCATCAGACTCCTGAACTCAGTCACTTAACATCACGTGACCATCAACATACTGACATTGCACTCCACTTTCTGTTCTCGTTGTTACTGTGTAACAACCTGTTATAAACCTGTTTGCACATTATACTTCTTTGTACATTTCTGTTAACCACATATTTATAAGTCTACAGTTTACTCACTGCACAGTTTATTTCACTTATTTTATTCCACTTCTTTATTTTTATTTTTTATTTTTTCCTACTTGACTTGATTTATTTATAATTCTACAGTACTTTTTTTATTCTATTTCTATTATAATTTCCTCCTTGTGTTTTTAACTGTGAATTTGCACTGTCCATGGAGCGGACCTGTTTACATTTCACTGCCGGTTGTATATTCTGTATATAACTGTGTATGTGACAAATAAAACTCTTGAATCTTGAATCTTGATTCTCAGAATTAGGAACATATCTCTTTATATTATAAATCAATATTTTCAACGATGTAAGTTTATAAGACAGTATGCAAAACTATGTGAAAAAAATATTTAATAGCTACTCAATCAAAAGAGTAAACACAACTACAAGGCAAGTATACTTAGAATACTTAAACTTTTAAGTATATCTTAATTGTCGGTGGCATTAAACATCAACATGGCAAACCGGTAAATTTGGCAGACACTTATCCAAAGTGATTTACATGTAGTGTACACATTAGCCACTTTTCCACTGTTGAGCCAGTGCGAGCCTGGGCTAACAATGTGCCGGGCAAGCCTCAGACTTCAAGCACTGAGGTCAAAATCATGTTGCATTTCAATTGTCAGGCCTGTAGCCCCACAACTCTACCCTAAGGTTTTCACCCTAAACACACCTCCATAGAACAACATCACACAACCTCTCCATTTCACCAGCTGACAGAAAACTAGCTAGATTGCAAGCATGACAGAAGTGAATGTCCCAGGATCGATATTTGACCAATGTTTTACAAAAGTTACAGTGACCATAATTTATTAATTTGTGTCTGGAGTGCACATCAATCATGCTGAATCAAACTGATTTTTACTATTTCACATAAAAGGAGAACATACATACCTATTCGGTTGCACCTGATTCCATTTACTTGCGACCACAGGAATGCACAAAATAACTCGAAGGGCTCGAAGTCCAGAGGCTTACACATTTAGAAAAATATTGATAAAAATATAATGTTTATGTTGCATTTCTTTAGAAAGAGTGAGCATTTCTATGAATTTTCCACAAAATTATGCAATGTTTGAGCTTTCTTATGATCACGCTATTTTACATTTGTGTTAGCAATCTTCTATCGCTTTTTTCTGCTTCTTCACCTGTGTTTTGATCCGGAGAGTCTGTCCTAAAAGAAGTGTAATAGCGCTTCAAAGTAGATTTGAAGTAAATTCCTATGTACATTACCAGTGGACTACCCTACATACAAATTCAGATACTCAGAATAAGGATCATATCTGTTTTCATTATAAATCAATATTTTCTACAAATGTAAGTTTATAAGACCGTATGCAATGTTGTGGAATGTATACGCCAAAATTAGTTTTTTGTGTGTGGGTTGTGCGTATAATACGCCATAAAGTGTATCATATGCACGTGAAAAATCTGTACCATATGCACACCAAAACTCATTTTGGCGTATACATTCCACGACATTGCACATTTTCATGAGATTGGGCACAAAAAAAAAAAAAAAAAAAAAAGATTAGCTACTCAATCAAAAGAGTAAACACAACTACAAGCCAAGTATACTTAGAATACTTAATTAGACCATCTCTATAGTCCTATTTAGCTACTGCCTTTTTCAAGACATTTAAAACCTTAAAGAAAAATATGTTTCATATATTTTGTTTATTTATGTATAGTTATTCTATTACATTTGGGACTAGGACGCACATCAAGTTTACAGCTTAACTTTTCAATCAATCAAATTTTTTGAACACAAAGCATTAGGGAAATAAACCTTGGAACACTAAAATCCCTGAAATCAATTGCTAGCACATTAATTAACTTTGCCCTGATAAGCAGATGCTGGGTTCACCTGAAAGCAAGCTTAGCTGTGGACCCATCTGTCACAGCCTGTTTCTAGGGATGGAAGGGCTGGACAACAATTTGGTGACCTCCAACATTTGCCTCCATCTCAGTCAAACATGTTGCTTCTGCAGCTCTTATAAGCTCTTTCCACTGACCACAGTGAGGCAAAGGGTCATGCAAACACGTTGGTAAAAAAGTAAAACTATCTAAGAGACACTAATATAATAAATAATATAATTAATGACCACATGGGTCATTCCAGTGCCAGATTAAGCAGGTAAAAATTGGTTTGGGAGGGTGGACAATATTTGGGCTGGTTTGGGTCAGTTTGGCGGTTTTCAAACACACCCACAGCCACTGCAGAGTCGGCTGGTTTTGGTGTTGATGTCAGCAACGAGCATGCACTTTTAGCCAATCAAGAGCGATATCAGACAGACGTGATGATTCACGAGTGAAGGGTTATAGATACAAGAAATCAGGGGCCGTATTCACAAAACATTTTATCTTAGCACTAAGAGTTCACTTAAATGGCAGTAAAAGTTCTTAGTTAAGAGTTCTCTCTTAACCTATTCCCAAAGCTGCTGAGACCAACTTTTACTAAGGAATAGAGAGAAGTCTTAAGCTAAGAGTAATGGCGGGGTTGACCTCATTGCTATGGCTGATGTCATCACGCTTCCTAACTATGACCACAGTGATTGGCTGATAGGGGAGGGGTCACTGTCAATTATTTATTCATAGAACTGTTGTAGAATGAGGTATCATGTTACCATATTCAAATAAAGGTTTTAAAATAAGAATGTTGCCATATTCAAATAGAAAAAAAGTGTCACTAATCAAACAAGTATATATGCTCAGCTAATTGTCTGCCTCTTACATGTCTGCATCTCGAGAGATTTCAGAATTCAAGCGTCAAATTATGTTTTATAAATAAAGTTCAGCAGGAGCACTCTAATCAGCTTGATTATATACATTATACACAGCCCACTCACCTAGTTACCTCGACCGCTCCGGCATCCCTCAGCCACCCCGACTCCTCACTCTCGGCCCAGCCGGGAATTCGGGGAATATCTCCGGGTTTGGGCTAAATTCTGAGCTTGGCGCCCTCGATCTCCTCGGACAGCATGCCAAATGGCTTATTTTACTCTTTTACTCTATTCGATCATTTGTAAGTGTGAACTCGTGAAACAACTGCCACAGGTAATTTCCTTTTTTAAATAAATATTATTATTGGCATTTTTGCCTTTTTATTATGATGGGACAGTAAGTAGACAGGAAGCGAAGTGGAAGAGAGAAAGAAAGGTCTGCAACAGCCATTATGATTGTTTGTGATTTGGTCTTAGTGACTTAGGAGTCCTCTTGACTACTCCAAGGATTTCATGGATTTGGAGCTGGTTTTAGTGCTAAAATGCTTTGTGAAATACTTAGAGATTAACCAAAAATTAGGACTGACACGCCCATTATTTTTAAGAGTTTCTCCTAAATCGGCAAGTTAGGAGCTGCTTTTAGCCTTAAGATGTTTTGTGAATAAGGCCCCAGATTTTGAATTCATACATATACAATAAGTTGTAGCTACAGTAAACGTGGATTACAACTGTGTTGGGAAATGATTCAAAAGCTCTTCGTAAATATAGCTGTTATTGCGAGAGCACAGTTGAATGACTTAATTGCAATCGAATATGGGGCTAGTCCTGTCTATCGTAATGTGCACACTGGCCTGACAGTCATTGCAACTTTTATACTGTCCAGACTGCACTCCAGTATACACATCCCTGACAGCTAAAAGAGGTTTTAATCAACGATTAAAATGATACAGTTTTGACTGTGCAAAGTTCTGCATGTTCTACAATGTGTACTTTTAAAAAAGGTTACTTTTAAAATTAACTGTTTAATACGTCATTGTCAAAATTGTTGCGCATTATTTTTTGTGCATGTTAAATTTGAGTTAACCCTGATTTTACCATTCACTGATATATAGAAGAGAAGCTGTTGCTGAAGCCGTTTGTTGTAGGCTATAGTCTATCTCCTGCTTGGAATGTGCAGGTTTATAAGGACAGCTAAAACAGGCATTTCTTTAGTTTTCTCTATTTGTCTCTGTCACACCTCCACACAAATGATGGCAGTGAAATTCTAAATGCACTTTCTGCCAGCTAACCTGTTGCCCTTTGTTTTGCACTTCTGAAGGGCAAAAATAATGATTTCTGATTTGGTATGCATTTTCCCTCATCTCTTTCCCATGCACTGCCTCTACTTGTGGAGTGAGACAAGAGGATTTCAGGCTTATTAGAAGTCTTCGCTGTGTTCTGCCGGTACTGTAGATTTTATGAAAAGAACTGAGAGAAGGTGAAATAGACGGGGCACTGGAAAAACAAGCCGATATGTTCAAACAAACACCACGGTAATAAATATATCTGTTGAATAATTACATCTGCACTGCTAGAGTGCCAGGGTTTTCAGGAAACAAACACTATCGAATTTCATTTGTGGTGAAGTTTGTATGACGTCCTTGACCACAACTCCTTGCCATAATATGAGACACTTTGTTTATATTCATACATTTGGTGCGATTGGTCAGTTCCCTTCGACGTCACTTTTTAACGCACAGGGTACCCCTTTAGCGTCATTTTCTGATGTGCAGAGTACTCCATTGATTTCAGTGAGAAACCTTTGACACGTTGGGCATGGTTATCGCCATGATGAAACTATATATTGGGTTATGATTTTGCCATTATGACATGGAGTGTGATTCTCAATTTAATCAGCCAGCATAAATGTATTTAAATTTATTTTCTTTTTTTTAATTTACATTCAGACATGTTTGAACACGTAACCCAACCCCATCCCTAAACCTACCCATTTGTGTATTATAAAACAACAGGATAATCATATAACAGGCAGATACGACAGCAGGCACAAAAATGTATTCCAAGTGTTCAGAGGCCAAACAAGAAATTCCCCAAAAGCGATCACCGCCTCCATCGGCCGAAGATCATGAATACATTTCAAAAATTGCTTGCTGAAGAAAAGTTGCGTCAGCTTTGATAGCGAAATTGCTTTGGCTCTCGTATGTCTCGTGACCAATTGCGTCATTATGTCAGCTTTGATTGTAAAATAAGTTTTATGTTGTTGATAAGTGGGAAGGTTTAGGGTAGGAGTGGGGTAAGTTGCTCCAAAATATAAAAATAAAAGTAGCTTATTTATAAAATCATGTCTACTTTTACAAAAGCAAATAATTAAATGTGTCTTGATCTGATGCATTGGGCAAACAACTGAAATCAATGGAGCTCCCTCCCTTAATGCACAGGTACCATGTGCATTAAAAAATGATGCCGAAGGGAACTGACCAAGCGTCAGTATGTGACGAGTTGGTGTGATACAATTGATCAGTTTATACAATATACAATTGATCAGCTAACTGGGAATCAAACCCAGGACTCATGGCCGTTGACCCAGTTCTCATTATAAATGAAGCTACATGAACATGAAGGTGAATTCAGGTTGTTTGGGACACTTTTCCCCAGTCATCTCAATTAATCACAAAATATGCATATTTGGTGTTAAGTTGCCAACCATGGTTTTACTAAAAATATTATTTTTCTTTTTTGGTTACACTTTATTTTGATACTCATTAGAGTATTAGTAGACTGTTAGGCTATTTAGTAGAAGTTGTTGACATGCACTTGCAAAGTAGGGATGCACATTAATGGTTAAACTGGTAATCTTGATTAATTTACTCAAAACAATCACGATTATTAATCACAAATAATATCCAGAATTTCCAAAGAAAGGGAGAGAAGTTAGCGTGTATACACACACACACGCACAAACAATATTAACTTTTAATATGTAATTATCAAAAGGAGTAAAGTAATAAAGGCCATTTTACATTTTACAGTACCTGTAGGTGGCGCATGGAATTCATTTAACCAACTATGATCATTTCATCAAACGTAAAATCAAACAGTGGCTCCTAACTGTAATCCAACAACATTTTTACTTTCTATTGTTGTAGCAGTTATGTAAGTGCATTCATTCACCAACCATGATCGCAAACAATATGGTCGACATTCATGTTTGGATTTATTAGTTTGTCACAGAGTTTGTCTCTCGCAGATTAAGTAGCAACAAATCGCAGACACAGCCTCGTGAAGGACGCAAGAAAAGTTGAGTTTGGGGGATTTATGGGGGAAAAACGTTTTCAGGACGAATGACCAGCGGGCCAATATTGCGACAATAATTTTTTTATTAATCGAGCAAAGCATATATCGTTATCACGCTTAAAATATGATTATGTAAGGACCGGTTTTACTGCTAAGACAAAAGCTGAGATCCAACACCCTGCATTAAAACAATAAAACTCAATCTGAAGAGAAGATCTCACAGAGAAACTGTAGGACACCGCCCTGACCAAAACCCTCTCCCCCTCTCTACCTCCCTTTCCTCCCCTTCCCCCTGATTCAAGTCCCAGAATGCAGATATACTACATATGATTTATCTTGTGAATCTATTGTTTTATCCCTTTCATGTCTGGTGTCTTTTTAAAGGTCATAGTGCGATTGGTAAAATGGTCTCAACATCACTGAAGTCACTGATAGGGTTAGAAAGATTGAAACATATGAGACTTGTGTTCTCTTTTTGAGTGGTCTCTCCAAAGATATCTGATCTTCTCCCCCCAAACTAGGTGTTTGTGTTGCAAATAGTTACAACCCTTTGTTCTGGTCTGGGTATTTAAGGAAGGGTAGCAGGGCTGCCATTTGGGAATATTCTGTAGACAGAAGCCCCCATGCAGTGTTGTGTCAGTGTCATAAGAGACACTCACACACACTGTATGTATTGTGCCAGATATGACTCTTTGAAACTATTTTCATATTACTTAATTGTATTTTATGCTGAAAGTTGTGTACCATGGATTCATGTTTAATTATGTTCTTTAAGTTCTGTCTGGCCAAAATAAATGTTAATCTTGATTTATTCTGTATTTTTCATAAATCATTACTCAAGTAGTGTCGCATGAGGAGTTTGTAGGAGTTTCCGTAAATCTTTCTGTCAGGGCAGATTCATACCGAGGACCCCATGACCGGAGCATGGCGCTAAGCATGAGGGGCAATCTGATTTCTGGGTGTCACTGTTATTATCAAGTTACAGCTTTCGTGACTATTGCTAAAATTACACTTTCTGTTATGAGTAAGCGTGTGCGACTCACTTAAAGGTAAAATAGTTCACTCTGTAATCCTCTGTAATATCAGAACTGACTAATTTGCGTCCGTGAGGTAATGTAATTATAATCGCGAGCATTATCCTCTGAGCGACTCCGGGTCCCATGGAGGAACGAGTATTTGAAATTAAGAGATAATAAGAGAAATCAAAGATCTAAATTAAATCACAACTAAACTTATGATCAGCTGTTAAGTTACAAATGTAACAAATGTAACAAAGTTACAAAGAATTGGAGTAAGATCAAATTATTCATGGAGTCAGATTTAAAATTCGATGGTCATAAATTAAGTGAATCCAACAGAAGTGCTGAGAAGACTAGTGTCTCAAAAGAGACTGATGAAAATTAATGAACAAAGATGAACTTTGTCTTTCTTCATCAATAGACCTGTCTTTGTCAAACCTTTCTTTTTATATGCAACAGATTCTCCAAAGAATGCAATTGATAATATCTAAAATAAGAAAAATTGTGCCCAATTCTATATTGTATGATCACAAAATCTTTAAATTGAGCAATGATTTGACTCCATGGCGCTCAAGCGTTTGCAGTTTATTGAACGTCCACAGCATCTAAAGTTGATGACTGGTTTCAGTTTGGTCTTGTTGTTGTCACACAATGATCACGCCAGCACAGCAGGAGCTGCAGGGCCAATCTGAAAAGATCAGGGAGATTATAACACATTATTCTGGACACATGACTCAGCAGAGACCCTCTTGAGACCAGCAAATAAAATTATTTTTAATTCATACTATTTTAATATAATATGATTTATATTATGATTATAATGTAAATTATATTATAATGGCTAGGAATGGCTTTTGATCTCATGATGATTCAGCATTATTTAGAGGATGAAAGATTTGTTGAAGGAGAAGAAGGATCAGAATGTAGAAAGATGGGATGTGCATTAGGAACAAGATTTAAAAGAGCACTATCAGTGTTGGAAATGATGGAAGGAGAACATAGATGGTTAAAGAAATTAACAAGTAAGAAAGAAAACTGAAGTGAAAAACTCAAAGAGAAAGAACTTCTTTACCTTCTATTTGTGAAAAGAATCTTTAATGAGAAAAATTATAAATGCCCAGTTAAATGGATTAACCTGATTGCTGTAACTTGAATAGGCTGAATTCATTCAAGACCTAATCATTTACATTCCAATCTCAAACCCAGGAGAGAGAGGAGGTGCGCAGCTTTTCATTGTGATGCAATGACAAACAAAGAGTGGAAGTTTTAGCAAACTCCTCACTGGGAGCATTAGATGGGGATGGGATCTGATCGGGGAGATTATTTACGGGGAATGTAATGAAAAGCTGTGTGTTATGTTAATCTCAGACATTGACTCCACAGGGTTTATGGACACCACAGAGATCCAAATGGTCAAAAGAGTTTGAAAGACACCATACATACCAAAGAACCTGTTGCTCTAAAATCAGATCTGGCTTGTATAAACAGCATCATTCAAAGAGATCCCCAGGGGACCTGGAGTGTGATAATGATCACAATACAGCAGATTGTAAAACACAACTGCAACAACAGCTTGTAGTGTAACAGGTCAGACTGCATTTATACACCAGCAGTCAGAATCTGACCATTATAAATCAGTTTACTTGACCTTTTCCTTTACAGAAACATAATCATGATGATGATCCATAATTCTTGTAAACTAAAACAAATTCTTCATAATGGCATAAACCCAACAGATTAAAGCCATATGCAACAAACTGTCTGGCTAAGGCCATTGAAGAAAAAAATAAGATAGCATCATCTATCTTAGTGGAAATTTAATGTAAAGGTCCAATATTAGACTGTGTTTCTCTCTGTGTTTCTCTCTCTGTGTTCGTTTTCCTTTCAGGCTGATGGCTGCCACTCTTCAGACCCAGACTCCACAAGGGTCTGGGCTGGCTTGCAATCAGCCAGGATACACACACACAACTTAACATAGGAGATGGGAGTGAAGATACTTCATGAAGCCATTCACACCCCACAGCACACATAGCTACATGGCTTCCCAAATGTAAAAACTGGAACTAAATTATACAGCACAGATTATGGTAGGATAGACACTCACCCATCTCCTATACACAACATGGCCACACACACACACACCCCTTTAACTCTAAAACCACATTAACATCTCTACCTGGAATAGATCATAGGACTATCCAGGGCAAAATCATTAATATAATGCAAATCTATCATACATTATTCACCTTCATACACTTATAGGACAAGGGCAATTATTTTCATAATTCCTTTTCAGTTAGGTTGGAACAAGTTTATGACTTACAGCCATGTCAACTTCCCTATATGTATTCCATGTAAGGTGCATAAAACATGTGCATGGCTATCAACACACATCAATTGATTGACAATTAATTGATTAGTAAATTGATGGTCAAAATCTTTATTATGTCCAGTCATTGGCATTGTTGCAAACTGGGAGGGCCCCTAGTTTCCAAACATATGACTAATGACAATGAAAATATATCTAAAAGAGTTAGATGCAGAGTGCAGGCATTTCTATCAATTAATAAAACAATTCTCAGTCAGACCTGCCTTACCTTATTGGAGTGTGTTCTTAGCCTGTACATCAAATGCACAGAAGATGAGTGCAAAAGCTAAAATAGAGATTTTAAATCTCTGTTTCTGTAAATCTCATTCTCTAAGTGATTTGATTGAAATATTAGCTTTCAGTAATGATTTGAAAGTAAAAACAACTGATATAGACACTTTTTTTATAATAACAATTATTAAAATGTGTAATTCCATGTTTAATTATGTGATATATTTTGATTATATACTTCTGGTAAATATACTTGTTATATTGATGTTTTGTTACCCTTCCTGTAATTCATCCAGACCACGTTTAAATCTCCACTTCCATGTCAGTGGCAGTGAAGAATCTGGCTATCAAATGAGACCTACTCACTAAAATATTTGACCCTGAGAAATGAGACCGTATTTACCACTCCGCACTTCTGACATGAGTTTATCATGTGTTGTTATTCTTATGTTCTGGTGTTTATCCAACAACTCTCTTTCCCATCTCACAATAACCAGAAAGTCATCAGTGTTCAATTATTGCATGGTTATTCAGAAGTTGTTCAGGTGTCTCACACACAATGGAGCTTCATCAGTGAAATGATTCCTTCACCCATGGAGATCTGACCTGCCCGCAAACCAAACCTTCTGCTTGAAGGTGACGAGGACTTCTCAAAGGGTCAGCTACCTAAGAATCCTGGGGAGGACAGGACACAGATGCTTCCTCAAAGTGTAAAGACACTTTCCACTGACACTTTCTGCTAATGGACACAACAGACTTGGGACAACAAGTCATTCTACAGACTGAAAACTATCACAATCAAGTGCAGGTGGAAGCAAACCTGACCAACAGGATCATAGATATCCTGTCCAATTGCGACAGCATCCAGTCAGCGCAGTGCGCCTACACCTAAAGGGACTGTGTCACAGAGGTGTGTTTTGCAGTGTTTTCATCTTCATGTTCAGCCTGTCTTAATGTTGTTATTTCAGGTGACTACTTGATTCCTGCACCCATGGACTTGTGCTGTTAACAAGGATCAGCACCATGAACACTACGTGGAAACAACATCCAAAATATGGAAACAGGAATATCCAAATATGTCCTTGGAAACTCATATATGAATTTGTCCCAAGGGGCCAGGGTCGATCTGAAGGACCCGGTTTTACTGCTAAGACAAAAGCTGAGATCCAACACCCTGCATTAAAACAATAAAACTCAATCTGAAGAAGATCTCACAGAGAAACTGTGGGACACCGCCTGACCAAAACCCTCTCCCCTCTACCTCCCTTTCCCCCTTCCCCTGATTCAAGTCCCAGAATGCAGATATACTACATATGATTTATCTTGTGAATCTATTGTTTTATCCCTTTCATGTCTGGTGTCTTTTTAAAGGTCATAGTGCGATTGGTAAATGGTCTCAACATCACTGAAGTCACTGATAGGTTAGAAAGATTGAAACATATGAGACTTGTGTTCTCTTTTTGAGTGGTCTCTCCAAAGATATCTGATCTTCTCCCCCCAAACTAGGTGTTTGTGTTGCAAATAGTTACAACCCTTTGTTCTGGTCTGGGTATTTAAGGAAGGGTAGCAGGGCTGCCATTGGGGAATATTCTGTAGACAGAAGCCCCATGCAGTGTTGTGTCGGTGTCATAAGAGGCACTCACACACACTGTATGTATTGTGCCAGATATGACTCTTTGAAACTATTTTCATATTACTTAATTGTATTTTATGCTGAAAGTTGTGTACCATGGATTCATGTTTAATTATGTTCTTTAAGTTCTGTCTGGCCAAAATAAATGTTCATCTTGATTTATTCTGTATTTTTCATAAATCATTACTCAAGTAGTGTCGCATGAGGAGTTTTGTAGGAGTTTCTGTAAATCTTTCTGTCAGGGCAGATTCATACCGAGGACCCCATGACCGGAGCATGGCGCTAAGCATGAGGGGCAATCTGATTTCTGGGTGTCACTGTTATTAACAAGTTACAGCTCTCGTGACTATTGCTAAAATTACACTTTCTGTTATGAGTAAGCATTTTGCGACTACTCTAAAGGTAAAATAGTTCACTCTGTAATCCTCTGTAATATCAGAACTGACTAATTTGCGTCCGTGAGGTAATGTAATTATAATCGCGAGCATTATCCTCTGAGCGACTCCGGTCCCATGGAGGAACGAGTATTTGAAATTAAGAGATACTAAGAGAAATCAAAGATCTAAATTAAATCACAACTAAACTTATGATCAGCTGTTAAGTTACAAATGTAACAAATGTAACAAAGTTACAAAAGAATTGGAGTAAGATCAAATTATTCATGGAGTCAGATTTAAAATTCGATGGTCATAAATTAAGTGAATCCAACAGCGAGCACGCATCACAGCGTGGTATGGGAACAGCACCAGTCATGACCGCAAAGCCCTGCAAAGAGTAGTGCGCTTATCCGGCGTATCTCAGGGTCAGCTCTCCGATCTCTGCAGGACGTCTACACCAAACGCTGCAAAGGTAGAGCTACCAAGATCATCAAGGACTCTAATCACCTGCAAACCCTCACTTCACGCTGCTACCATCTGGTGGCGCTTCCCGAGCCTGATGGCCAAAACTGAGAGACTCAGGAGGAGCTTCTTCCCCAGGCCATCAGACTCCTGAACTTAACACCACGTGACTTCACTTCAGGATAAACATCGATACACTGACATTGCACTGCACTTTCTGTTCTCGTTGTTACTGTGTAACAACCTGTCATAAACCTGTTTGCACATTATACTCTTATACATTTGTTAACCACATATTTATAAGTCTACAGTTTACTCACTGCAAAAGTCTACTTCAATTATTTTATTCCACTTTATCCTTATTTGTTTACCTTTTTTTTCTCTTGACTTGATTATTTATAATTCTACAGATATAGACATATATATATATATATATATATATATAGATAGTACTTTTTATATCCTATTTCTATTATAATTTCTTCCTTGTGTTTTTAACTGTGAATTTGCACTGTCCATGGAGCGGACCTGTTTACATTTCACTGCCGGTTGTATATTCTGTATATAACTGTGTATGTGACAAATAAAACTCTTGAATCTTGAATCTTGAATCTTGAACAGAAGTGCTGAGAAGGCGAACACGCAGAAGTCCTTCGACCAGGCCGTTAGATTCCGTCCCTGGGCTAACGGATGGACCTTACACCCGCATAGCACTCCAACCTCCCGTCAGGCTCACACCACAGCATCCATGAGCAGAGTGGCTCTGCCAATCCTCTCAAAAGAATATCATCTGGCACTCCTCACTCATTTTTGTCAGACAAACCAAACCTGATGAATTCCAGCACATAGTTCTCTGTGCTGAGCTCTCCCTGGTGGAAATGTGTTTAATCTCCCGCTGGATCCATAATGGGTCGATGCGTTCTGTCACAGGACAATCAAAAGACGGCAGGCAGAGATGAGGATCCAAATGCAGGGAAATTTAATGAAATAAACAATCTAAATATGAAAATAACAAAATAACCAAAACACAGGAAACAGCATATTCCTGCAAGACATCAAACAACAAACCGACAGAGAGAACCAGAGAAAACAAGGACTATAAGGCCCTGTCCACACGGAGAGACACGTTTAGCTGTAACATTTTTGTTTCAGTATCAGCGTTTCGTTCACATGGATTCTGTGTGTTTTGGGAGCATGAAATCGATATTTTTGAAATCCCAGAGTGGATAAATCTGAAAACGACACCGTTGCATTTTCGTGTGTACAGCCAATCCATAAATTTTGTGAAACAGTGATGTCATCACACCACGTCCCACGTGGGAAAGACTAGAAAGGGATACAACTCACGGGCACTGGGCATGTGCACATCAATATTGCATCATTTAATTACTGTATTTGCATTATTGTAAGGGTAGGTTTAGGGGTGTAGGCGTTAATAAAACACATCTGGTAAGTAGCAAATTTATTTATTATTTTATCGTGAGATTTTGCCTCACCCATAAGGAAAAGTTTTGCTAAAAACATCTGTGATTCTTATATGTTTCAACAGAAT
Organism: Paracanthobrama guichenoti; assembly: GCA_018749465.1. Classification (NCBI taxonomy): domain Eukaryota; kingdom Metazoa; phylum Chordata; class Actinopteri; order Cypriniformes; family Gobionidae; genus Paracanthobrama; species Paracanthobrama guichenoti. The sequence continues at coordinate 9,701,698 of CM031966.1, read as the reverse complement.
ACTGTAAGGATCATATATGCTACAAAAATCACACATACAAATAGCACAATATACATGTATTTTTAATCATATATGTCCTACACTATAAAATAAATACAAACCCGATTCCAAAAAAGTTGGGACGCTGTACAAATTGTGAATAAAAAGGAATGCAATAATTTACAAATCTCATAAACCTATGTTTTATTCACAATAGAATATAGATAATATATCAAATGTTGAAAGTGAGACATTTTGAAATGTCATGCCAAATATTGGCTCATTTTGGATTTCATGAGAGCTACACATTCCAAAAAAGTTGGGACAGGGAGCAATAAGAGGCCGGAAAAGTTAAATGTACATATAAGGAACAGCTGGAGGACCAATTTGCACTTTATTAGGTCAATTGGCAACATGATTGGGAATAAAAAGAGCTCTCAGAGTGGCAGTGTCTCTCAGAAGTCAAGATGGGCAGAGGATCACCAATTTCCCAATGCTATGCCAAACATACTGGAGCGATATCAGAAAGGAGTTTCTCAGAGAAAAACTGCAAAGAGTTTGAAGTTCTCATCATCTACAGTGCATAATATCATCCAAAGATTCAGAGAATCTGGAACAATCTCTGTGCGTATGGTCAAGGCCGGAAAACCATACTGGATGCCCGTGATCTTCGGCCCTGAGACGGCACTGCATCACATACAGGAATGCTACTGTAATGGAAATCACAACATGGGCTCAGGAATACTTCCAGAAAACATTGTCGTGAACACAATCCACCGTGCCATTCGCCGTTGCTGCTCAAAACTCTATAGGTCAAAAAAGAAGCCATATCTAAACAAGATTCAAGAGTTTTATTTGTCACATACACAGTTATATACAGAATATACAACCGGCAGTGAAATGTAAACAGGTCCGCTCCATGGACAGTGCAAATTCACAGTTAAAAACACAAGGAGGAAATTATAATAGAAATAGGATAAAATAGTATATATATATATATATATATATATATATATATATATATATATATATATATATAATCTGTAGAATAATAAATAATCAAGTCAAGTAGTAGAAGAAAAAGTAAGAAAATAAGAATAAAGAAGTGGGATAAAATAAGTGAAGTAAACTGTGCAGTGAGTAAACTGTAGACTTATAAATATGTGGTTAACAAATGTATAAAGAGTATAATGTGCAAACAGGTTTATAACAGGTTGTTACACAGTAACAATGAGAACAAAAAGTGCAGTGCAGTGTCAGTCTATCGATGCTTATCCTGAAGTGAAGTCACGTGATGTTAAGTGAGTTCAGGAGTCTGATGGCCTGGGGAAGAAGCTCCTCCTGAGTCTCTCAGTTTTGGCCATCAGGCTTCAGAAGCGCTACCAGATGGCAGCAGCATGAAATGAGGGTTTGCAGGGTGATTAGAGTCCTTGATGATCTTAGTAGCTCTACCTTTGCAGCGTTTGGTGTAGATGTCCTGCAGAGACGGAGAGCTGACCCTGAGATACGCTCGGATAAGCGCACAACTCTTTGCAGGGTTTAGCAGTCATGACTGGTGCTGTTCCCATACCACGCGCTGTGATGCGTTAGTACACTTTCTATCGCCCCTAAATAGAAAGTTTTCAGGATAGCTGGTGAAACCCTGAATTTCCTCAGCTGGCGAGGTGGTACAGTCTTTGCCTGGCTTTTTCACCTGTGTCTGAATGTGAGCAGTCCAGGTCAGGTCCTCTGAGATGTTTACACCCAGGTACTTGAAGCTGCTCACTCTCTCTACTGGTGACCCGCTGATCATGAGGGGGGAGTATGTCCGTTGCTGTCTCTTCCTGAAGTCCACAATCATTTCTTTGGTCTTGCCAACATTCAGAGAGAGACAGTTGTCCTAGCACCATGATGTTAGATGCTCCACCTCGTCCAAGTATGACATCTCATTGTTGTTGGAAATGAGGCCCACGACAACAGTATCATCAGCAAATTTGATGATCGAGGTGGAGCTGTGTGTGGACAAACAGTCATGCGTGTAGAGAGAGTAGAGCAGGGGACTCCAGGACACAGCCCTGTGGCGCCCCACACTCAGGGTGATGGAGGAGGAGGTGGACTGGGCCTACTCTCATCACCTGAGGCCTGCCAGTGAGGAAGTCCTCAATCCAGTGGCAGAGAGAAGGATTCAGGCCGAGATCCAGGAGTTTGAGGTTAGCTTGATGGGAACTATGGTGTTAAAGGCTGAGCTATAGTCAATAAATAGCAGCCTTACGTAGTTCCCCACTTTTGCTGTCGATGTGAGTGAGGGAGGAGTGGAGGACATGAGACATGGCGTCTTCAGTCGATCTATTGGGACGATAGGCAAACTGAAGAGGGTCCAAAGTGTCAGGAATGAAGGAGCAAATGGTGTTTTTAATGAGTCTCTCAAAGACCTTCATGACTATAGATGTGAGAGCCACTGGACGATAGTCATTTAGGCAAGAGGGTTTACTGTTCTTAGGGACAGGGATGATGGTGGATTTTTTGAAGGAGGTGGGGACCACAGATGTAGCAAGGGACTCATTGAAGATAGATGTAAACAACCCGGCGAGCTGATCAGCACAGGACCGCAGAACACGGCCTGAAATACTATCTGGCCCAGCAGCTTTCCTGACGTCCACACGCTTGAGTGCCCTCCAAACTTCATCCTCCAAGACAGAGATCACGTGATTGTTGCTGCTCTGAGTTATTCCCTCTGACGCGCCACTTGGCGGAGTCGCGCTGCCGCGTTACAGTCAAAGCGAGCGTAGAAAGAGTTTAACTCATCCACAAGCGACGGATCAGCGCTCACCTCTGCAGAGGATTTAGATCCAAAAGAGCAGATGGACCTCAGACCCTGCCACATGCGCCGCGAGTCATTGAGTTGGAAATGAGACTCAACTCGGTCTTTATAACGGGGTTTTGCGGCTTTAACTGCACATCTGAGAGCATAGCAGGATGATCTGAGAAGCGCAGGCGTTTCTCTGGGCCAAGGCTCATTTAAAAATGGACTGTGGCAAAGTGGAAAACTGTTCTGTGGTCAGACCAATCAAAATTTGAAGTTCTTTTTGGAAAACTGGGACGCCATGTCATCCGGACTAAAGAGGACAAGGACAACCCAAGTTGTTCTCAGCGCTCAGTTCAGAAGCCTGCATCTCTGATGGGATGGGGTTGCATGAGTGCGTGTGGCATGGGCAGCTTACACATCTGGAAAGGCACCATCAATGCTGAAAGGGATATCCAAGTTCTAGAACAACATATGCTCCCATCCAGACGTCGTCTCTTTCAGGGAAGACCTTGCATTTTCCAACATGACAATGCCAGACCACATACTGCATCAATTACAACATCATGGCTGCATAGAAGAAGGATCCGGGCACTGAAATGGCCAGCCTGCAGTCCAGATCTTTCACCCATAGAAAACATTTGGCACATCATAAAGAGGAAGATGCCACAAAGAAGACCTAAGACAGTGCAGCAACTAGAAGCCTGTATTAGACAAGAATGGGACAACATTCCTATTCCTAAACTTGAGAAACTTGTCTCCTCAGTCCCCAGACGTTTGCAGACTGTTATCCCTGTTGGGTCTGGCATATCGCATCTTCCTCTTCACAATACCCCATAGAGTTTCTATGGGGTTAAGGTCAGGCGAGTTTGCTGGCCAATTAAGAACAGGGATACCATGGTCCTTAAAACAGGTACTGGTTGCTTTGGCACTGTGGGCAGGTGCCAAGTCCTGTTGGAAAATGAAATCTGCATCTCCATAAAGTTGGTCAGCAGCAGGAAGCATGAAGTGCTCTAAAACTTCCTGGTATACAGCTGCACAGTGGACCAACACCAGCAGATGACATTGCACCCCAAACTATCACTGACTGTGGAAACTTTACACTGGACCTCAAGCAACGTGGATTGTGTGCCTCTCCTCTCTTCCTCCAGACTCTGGGACCCTGATTTACTTTCATCAGAGAACATAACTTTGGAGGACTCAGCAGCAGTCCAGTCCTTTCTGTCTTTAGCCCAAACGAGACGCTTCTGATGCTGTTTATTGTTCAAGAGTGGCTTGATACAAGGAATGCGACAGCTGAAATGTCTTGCATACGTTTGTCCATACTGGTTCTTGAAGCACTGACTCCAGCTGCAGTCCACTCTTTGTGAATCTCCCCCACATTTTTGAATGGGTTTTGTTTCACAATCCTCCAGGGTGCGGTTATCCCTATTGCTTGTACTACACTTTTTTCTCCCACATCTTTTCCTTTACCTTCGCCGCTCTCTATTAATGTGCTTGGACACAGAGCTCTGTGAACAGCCAGCCTCTTTGCAATGTAAGGTCCATCCGTTAGCCCAAGAACGGAATCTAACGCCTGGTCGAAGGACTTCTGCGTGTAAGCCTTTTCAGCACTTCTGTTGAATTCACTTAATTTATTGTTATCTAATTTATTATCATTTATTTATTCATTTCATTTATTATTATTTGTTATCGAATATCGACTCCATGAATAATTTTATCTGACTCCAATTCTTTGTTACATTTGTTACATTTGTAACTTAACAGCTGATCATAAGTTTAGTTGTGATTTAATTTAGATCGTTGATTTCTCTTAGTATCTCTTAATTTCAAATACTCGTTCCTCCATGGTACCCGGAGTCGCTCAGAGGATAATGCTCGCGATTATAATTACATTACCTCACGGACGCAAATTAGTCAGTTCTGATATTCCAGAGGATTGCAGAGTGAACTATTTTACCTTTAAGTGAGTCGTACATGCTTACTCATAACAGAAAGTGTAATTTTAGCAATAGTCACGAAAAAAAGCTGCAACTTGTTAATAACAGTGACAGTCAGAAATCAGATTGCCCCTCATGCTTAGCGCCATGCTCCGGTCATGGGGTCCTCCATGATGAATCTGCTCCTGACAGAAAGATTTACGGAAACTCCTACAAACTCCTCATGCGACACTACTAGAAAAATTATTTCAGAAAGATACAGAATAAATCAAGATTAACATTTATTTTGGCCAGACAGAACTTAAAGAACATAATGAAACATGAATCCATGGTACACAACTTTCAGCATAAAATATAAAATACAATTACCAAGTAATATGAAAATAGTTTCAAAGAGTCATATCTGGCACACTACATACAGTGTGTGTGCGTGTCTCTTAGGACACTGACACAACACTGCATGGGGGTTCTGTCTACAGGATGTTCCCAATGGCAGCCCTGCTACCCTTCCTTAAATACCCAGACCAGAACAAAGGGTTGTAAATATTTGCAACACAAACACCTAGTTTGGGGAGAAGATCAGATATCTTTGGAGAGACCACTCAAAAGGGAGAACACAATTCTCATGTTTCAATCTTTCTAACCCTACCAGTGACTTCAGTGATGTTGAGACCATTTTACCAATCGCACTATGACCTTTAAAAAGACACCAGACATGAAAGGGATAAAACAATAGATTCACAAGATAAATCATATGTAGTATATCTGCATTCTGGGAAGGGGGGAAATGGAGGGGATGAGGGAGAGAGGGGGAGAAGGTTTTGGTCAGGGCGGTGTCCCACAGTTTCTCTGTGAGATCTTCTCTTCAGATTGAGTTTTATTGTTTTATTGCAGGGCGCTGGATCTCAGCTTTTGTCTTAGCAGTAAAACCGCTCCTTACAGCAATGACCTTTGTGTCTTGCCCTCCTTGTGCAAGGTGTCAATGGTCGTCTTCTGACAACTGTCAGGTCAGCAGTCTTCTCCATGATTGTGTAGCCTACAGAACTAGACTGAGAGACCATTTAAAGGCCTTTGATTAGAGATTCACAATCAGTCCTGATACTTTCTGAACAGACTCATGATTCATGATCTGACTTTAGTGATGGCGGTTCATCTCGGTGCTGCTGGACCGGATGGGCTGCACAATAGAGACCCTGGTAAGACCTGTGCCAGCGGGACATCCTCTGGGATGAGCGGGAGACGCTGGTGCTGCTGGACCGGGATGGGCTGCACAATAGAGACTCCTGGTAAGGCTCTGCCAGCGGACATCCTCTGGGATGAGCGGGAGACCCTGGTGCTGCTGGACCGGGATGGGCTGCACAATAGAGACCCTGGTAAGACCTGTGCCAGCGGGACATCCTCTGGGATGAGAGTGAGTTGAATAAAAAAAAAGTAGCCTACTTAAATAAAGACTTGGACGTAAATATATGAATGTGAAATATATATTGTAACAGTTACATTTAACATACGTCACAATCACACACAACACTGATCACAGCACACACACTAATAACACTGTATCATTACAATCAACATCAATCTGTGTTTATGAAGAGAATGAGTCAGTGTTTTAATATGATCATCATGTTTTAGGTGTAATATATGATCCCTGTCAATCAAACCGAACAGACTGCATTCAGTCACTTCTGCTGTCTGGACGAGATGCTTTCCATCTGACCCACAGAAAGAGTTACATTCTTACACAATTACTGTCACAACGGCTGACTCTTGATTTGGGATCATGATTTGTATGATATTTTATATATTAAAGTTCACCCCCTTCTTTAAATGCAAATGTGTAGCAGAAGTGAAAGTGGTCTGTTCCAGTCCAGATCCTGTAACCAATCAAAGAGTGAGACTGAAAATCCCATTTGCATTGTCAGGGTGGAGTGATTGTGATCCTCTCAGAATAGAGCAGCTCTGTCTCCAGAGACCATGTTCAAACCCCAAGAGCTTTATTTGACATTTACTGCTACATCAACCTTCTGAAAAGCACCTGCATCTTCATCTGTTAGTTGAATGATGTTGTCAGACACAAAGTGAACTTGTTGAGAAGCTTTATTGAATGTTGCAGCAAACACAGCAGATTGAAAGATCACACAGTGCTTTGACACGCCAGCTCTCTTTCAGTATTGAGTTGTAAATCACTACAGCTGCAGCACTAGACTCATGTGAATCCTGCCTGACACAGGACACTCAGATACGGCTCATCTTCAGGAGAGAAACATCAGCACTCAGAGCTCTTGTGGAACGAGACCTCATGAGGAGGAGCTCCATCATGTGTTACTCTGCAGACGTACTCCTCTACCTCTTCCCAGCGTGCTTTGCTGAGGGTCAGGACGCTACTGCGGCTGTAGCGGCCGCCCTGCTGGCTCTCTGCGCTGGTCAGAACCCCTCGGTGACCTCTGACCCGCCCAGCGTCCAGCTCACCAGCGCCCCCGGTGGAGAGTAAGAGCTGAGCAGGCAGAGCAGTGCGGCTGAGCCTCCAGAGATCTGCAGAGAAGAGGGCGGCAGCAGAGACACTGAGGGCTTCTCTGTGGGACCAGCTGCAGGAGACAAACACAACACATTCACAAACACAAAGAAAACACACTGCACTTTCATTCACAGCATTTCAACAGCAGGAAAAATCCCCACAATCTGATCCTTCATGTCCTTCAACATCACTACAGCTGATATATATATATACAATATACAAACTACACAATCACTATATACATTTACATCAAACCTCATCAATCAAACTGAACATTGTAATACACCGACTGATTTCATTACAGCAGTTTTTAACTCAGAACATAAAGTTCTTACATTTTACTGAGATATTCAACTCAAAATGGAACTCAATTTCAAACAGAATTAAAAGTCACACATAAATTGTGTTTGTATTATAAAGCACTGAATTATAATCCCAACATGAGCAAAAGAGATTCAGTATCATTGACTGAACTACAGAAAGTACAACATTTACATTCTGATGTCAAATCTCTTTTCTCCATGTATGATATCTACAATAAAAGATGAACTATATATGAACTCAGTGTAGAAATAAATGAAGGGAAACAAACCTGTAATAAACTGAATAAACTCATAGTGAGACGCTTTATGGAAATATGTTTAGATTTTATTGTTGAAAGGAATAATGCCGTTCTTCTGAATGTATAAACATGACAATATCATTGATTTAGATTAAATCATTATTAAACAATATCAGAAACACTTAAAGCCTTTATACACAATGCATTATAAAAGTATTAATGCATTAATTATGAATTGTTATACACATTATAATGCATGTATGATCTCATGAATAATTGTAACTACAGTTATAACACATTATAATATTATCTATTCATTGTTACACCTTTAGAAATTATAATGCATTCAAACTCATGACAAACAACCAATTTCAGATGCAACAAGGAATTTGCAAATATTATAATGCATTTTAACTTTGGTTACAATTATTAATGAAAAGATATAAGGCATTATAATCTCCATTATGAATACCTTTATAATGCATTATACATAAAGGCTTCAAGTAAAGTTTCAGCACAATATCTAATAATCATTATCATTAATAAATGTTGTTCTTGTTTCAACTGTAAAACACTTTCTGAAATCTAAACTGTATTTTTTATTAGGTAATTAAATAGACAGACTTACCGATCACCAGTTTGGTTCCTCCACCGAATGTCCACCACAGTGATACAATCTAATGAAACGCTCGCATAAAAACCTCTATTCCACTCGAGTGAACACACACTCCAGCAGAGAGAGAGAAACAACACTTCAACACACTGATATTAGAAGCTCCTCAGCTCTTCTCAACACTCACTCATTCAGTGAAGACTCAATGATTTCTGATATAACACTGTTTAAAGAAATATATTTGATGAGCTGTGACCTCTGAGGTGACCTTGACCTCTTTGATCATGGATGATGTTGTGGAGTTTCTCATAATGATGCTTCTGTTCTTCATATGCAGCTCAATCTTCAGGATTCACAGAAAACCTGCAGCTTCAGACTTCAATCTTCAGTGAAAATCTGCTCAAATCATGAGTTTATTGAATATTATAGCCAAAGTCAATAGAAAGTGTCAACAATGAAAATATGAAAGGTATTTTGCATGTTCTACACAGTCAAGCATGTTTTCATATTCAAGGTCTGTTCTAAAAGTATCTGGACTGGTTATGAATCTCCACACAAGATCATGAAACGTGAACAAGCTCTAATATGTCTCCATCTTTAACAGCCTGTTTCTTCTCCATCTGATGATTTCAGACACACATGAGGCTTCATGATAGATGGAGACACCATGAACTCTGATTAGAGATTCACAATCAGTCCTGATACTTTCTGAACAGACTCATGATTCATGATCTGACTTTAGTGATGGCGGTTCATCTAGTGGAAGTGTAGCAGTGATGATGGTCACATGACTGAATATGGGCACAGAGATGGACGTTCATCTGCACATCCTCAGTGTCTCAGGAGTCACAATAAAAATAAAACTACTGAACTAACTCAAATAACATTAGTCAGAATGCAAATGATCATTGTGTAACTCTAGTGTGTGTGAGTGTGTTATGAGCACAAGCTGTTGTAAATCCTGCCCACTTCTTTGCATTGTCAGCTCATGCTTCAGTCTGAGAGTGTTTATAGTGCTGTGAGTTTAACACTTCATGACTGAGAGCAGAACAGAACACAATCTTCATCATCACACAAGACACAAGAACAACAATGAACACCATCATCATCTTCATCTGGACTCTCTCTGTGTGTATTCAAGGTAAATGTTTCAGTACAATTTCAGATTAAAAAAAAACTATAATATCATCAAGAGTGAATCCTGCTTTTTCTAACTCTGTATTTCTAACAGGTTTCAGTGGACAGGTGACTGTGACTCAGACTCCTTCTGTAAAAATGGTTCAGATTGGAGAATCAGTGACTATAAACTGCAAACAAACACAGTAGTGAGCAATGCCTGTCCAGGTTCATATGCTTGTATGGCCTGGTACTTACAGAAACCTGGAGAAGCTCCTAAACTAATGATATATGCAAACCAAAGAGTTTCAGACACTCCATCTAGATTCAGTGGCAGTGGATCCAGAACTGATTTCACTCTGAGCATCAGTGGAGTCCAGACTGAAGATACAGGAGATTATTACTGTCAGAGTGCACACTATATCAGTAGTAACTGGGTGTTCACACAGTGATAAAGAGTCGTACAAAACCTGTGTCAGTCAGACGTCACAGTGACTGCACTGATACAGCTGAGAGATCCTGCAGCTGCTGATGGACCATCACACACAACACAATGGCAGTGTTGAGCAAAGTTCATAAAGACTCTTCATTAATAGAGTAAATGTATATGTAGTGATTCATTTGTATCTGAAATAACGGTCAGTGCTGATATTGATTATGGCAGCTCTGGGATGTTTTATTGTGTGTGTTCCAGATCACAGGATGAGAGTGATGCGAGTCAAGCAGAAATAGCAGTTGTTCTTCATGTGTTTTCTCACCCAGGATTGCTCTCAGTGTTTTCTTTCACCAGTGCTCGTGGAAATAATCTGCAGACTAACTAATCAGATTTTGTCTGAAAGATAAGTTAGAAAGTTCTTGCTTATAGATCTGTCATATAAAGTAATATCACATTCACAATCGTGCTGCTCTTCATGTCTATGGTAGAATCACAGCCGTGCTGATATTCAGTATAACTCACTCTTGAGCCTGTTAAACTGATGAAATGTGTCAGGATGAAGGGAGAAGGAGAGGTAGAGGAGAAGAGGAAGAGTGTGTGCCGGACTGTGCATCTCTATGATTTCTCACTTACACATGTGAACCAAAGGCCATGGACTGTATGTTGTATTTTTGTTGATCACTGGCACCAATTTCATACTAATAAAGCTTTTACTGCAGTGACTCCAGTACCGTCGTTCTGTATATGCAGAATATGAGGTCTGTGTAGGGCACCAACTACAAGGGGACACCATCCCACCCTCCATAGGGATCCATCGACACCCTTCACCAGTAAAACAGTTGAACTTCTGCATAGGGACCCATTTGACCAGCAGCGGCCCTCAGTGATTCTGTCACCACTGTTTTATTTCTACTGTACATCCTGTAAAGTAATGACCCAGAATGCACACATTCATAAGTCAACTAAAACGTAGAATGGCTTACAGTAAAAGGAAACTGAATTATAAAAACACATGATTTCATATTGAGTATTATGTGCAGGTAGAACTGAAACATGACAAGTAATGCAGTTTTTTGTAATGCCATCATCTTTCAGTATTTTGACAGTCATTGTGCTATGATTGACTATATGTTTATACTGGATAGAAAACTAGTGCTAGTGTTTGGCACAATCATAAGATATTATAGACATTGAGTTAGTGTATGTAGAAAAGGTTTTCTTTTAGCATTTTGAAATGTAGAGTTGGTATTTCATGAACAAAATGTGGTTTTGGCAAAAATACTATTTGGCTTATTGTGAGATGTGTGTTGCTGTGTTAAGAGTTAAGAAAAAGTACTTTAAGGATTGGTAAACACTTGTTAGTAACTGTAAGAAACTGTGAAAGCATTGTGTGGCGAGGTAGACGAGAGAGACCGGTGCGTGATTGAGAATGAGCGTCACCTGCGAGGCACACCTCGAGTCCTCTCATGAGGGAGCTCGGAGGCAAACAAGGACGAGCGGCACCAGTGAAGGACGAGAGAGGACCAGGCCTGGAATTTACGTTGTGTCTTTTTTAGGTTTTATTATGTGTGTGCATGGCAGTCGTCCGTGAGGGGCTTCCGTTTTGTTTATTTATTTAATTAAAGTCTTTGAATGTTCGCCGGTTCCCACCTCCTTCACCACATTGATCTAGTTCATTTGTGTAACTGGTGTACTGACAGTATACAGTAGTTTTATATAATTAGAGGGGAATATAAGCGGTGAATGCTCTGCATACACAAGCCATTCATAGACTCGCTAATATTACACAACGCTATAAATTACTATACTTTCCCTTGTTTGATGTGTACCATAAAGCTTACATGATCCCCTTAAATAATGGCATTGAGACTGAAAGACTAACACTTGTGAAGGTGGTCAGTTTCATCTAATTGTTTTGGTAGTATTTCATTTGTGTGGTGGGTCGATGAATGGACTGGCACCTTTCTTTAGGATGAGCTTTGCTGTGCCATTGAAACTGCCAATTTGATCAAACTGGTCTGGGTATTTCTCTTTTAGTTCTTTGATGCTTGTTATGTGTTGTTGGGTACTCTTATTTGCTTGTTGTACTTCATGTTCATTGTTTTCTCGTTCAGCCATTGCATCGACATTTACTGTCACAAGGCTGAGGAGCGCGACGTGTGTGTAGCCCAACCACAGCTGGTCCAGATACATCAACATTGAGCTTTGCGTCTATCTGTCACGGCTCTGCCCTGGCAGCTTTGTCTGTGTCTTTGTTTAATGTTACCATGTATGTTTTGTGCTTGAGCACATTGCTTTGTCTTTATGTTGGCCATGTGCTCCCTGGTTTTACCTCCTAGTTTTCCCTTATCACGCCCCTCGTTTAGTCCTTGTCTAGTCCTCGTTTCATTAATTGTGCTCACCTGGTCCTTGTGGGTTTTCCTCCCTTTATATTGTGCTTCCTTCCTTCATGTCTGGATTGTTGTGTTTGTGTCATAGATCTGTCTGAAGTATTTTGTTCTTCTCCAGAGTTTTTCCAGTAGTTATTTGTATCCCTGCAATTCTTGCTTTGTTACTTTAGCTTTTTATTTGATTTGTTATTTTGCCTGTGTCTATACTTATTTATATTATTTACCTTCTTTTGCTTTGGTCCTATTTTGCTTAAGCTATTTATTTGAGCTTTGTTAGTTCTTTCCCTTAAATGTATAGGTTAGTTGTTCAGTCACTTAGTGTTTGCCCTGTCTGGTACTTATTTAACTACTCATGCGGCAGCAGGGGTTTGAAGTGGGAGGCTTCGCCTGGATTATAACAATGCAGAGCTTAAATATATCTTTAATGAATGCCTTGATGACCCTTTGCCTTTGTGGGAGAGGGATGGATTTAAGATCCTGAATTTTTGGGACTTCATCAGATATCTCAATCATCATAGCCAATGGGCAACACCAGGTCAACCAGAACCCTGAAAAGTGCAGATTGAGGAGAAGGAGAGCAGTTGAATGTGCTGCAGCTTCTCCAGAGACTTCCCCAGATCCAGAGTTTGCAGTTTTTCCTGTCACAGACACGGTGCCTGTTCCTGAGCCATCTCTTCCTTTTATGGCCATTGAAGGGGTGCCTTCCTGCTCTGTTAAGTCTGTTCCAGAGAATCCAGCCCCTGACGAGAATCCAGCCCCTGACCAGAGTCCAGTGATGGCTCCAACCCCTGACCCTGCACCAAAGTCCAGTGATGGCTCCAGCCCTAGCCCAGGAGCCTGCTCCAGAGTTCGCTCAAGCCTCAGAGCTCAGCCAGGAGCACACTCAAGCCTCAGAGCCTGCCATTTTTCTGCAACGCCCCCAGAGCTTTTTCCTGAGTCCATTGCAACACCTCCAGAGACTTCATTGTTGTCTCTACCTCACAAGCAGAGGAAAAGGAAGATCTGTGTTTTACAATCCACTGTTCTCCCAGAGTCTCATATCGTCCCTGTGAGTCCAGTCAAGAACAATGTTAATGTCCCAGAGCAGCCAATTTCTTTTTTTCATGGACATGACTGCCAGACCTGAGCAACCCACGCTTCTTACCATGTCCACAGATGCTACTGTAGAACGTCTCGCACCCTTTGGTGTGGCCCAGATAGTTCATTCTACCTGTCTCAACAAAGCTATTACCAATGTCTATTTAGCCTTAGAATTGTCTGAACAACCCATTTTCCCTGCCATTGCAGTGAAGGCCACAGACTTTGTCTTCAAGTCTGCTCCACAGCCTACTCTAATAGCGCTGGAGGATATTTCAGCAGCCCCCAAGGGCATTTCTGAGTCATTCATTGAGTTTGGTCCTGCAGCCCATGGGGGTGATCCTGAGTCAAGCCCTTACCCTATATGCTCTGCATACTCAATGGCTGAAACAGCAAACTTCCAGACAAACATCGACCACATGCCACTTGATGTTCAATTTCAACTTTCTCAGTTTGTGCGACATTACGACTGCAAGATCAATTTCTTGCAGTTGTATACTGTTACTCCTCATTCCCATCAGGCCTCCCCGCTAAGCATCCTGTCAGTTGTATGATCACTATGTGTGATCTTCACATCGATAAGCAACACAGTATGTGGAGAACATTGATGACGTGGCCTTTTAAACTCATTCAAGGACATTTGTGAGGCTGGAGGGTGTCTTCCTGGTGTGTCCTGGCTTTCCAGAGGTGCTGGACCCAAATAATTTTTTTGTGCAGACCATGTTGGACTATTTGTTAGAAACCGTGCCAATGTTCATACCTTTCCAAGATGATGAAGATGGGTTAGGTCTCCACCACATTGTTCGCCCTTTAGGCACCTACCTGAGCACCACCCTGTTTGACCTTCTCCACAATCATAAAGGACTGGGTGGTTACGAGATTTCATGGAAGGCATTCCAGCTTGAACTTGCTGCGGAGCATTTCTTTTTCGGATGGCCAATTTGCTCCTCATCGAGGCAGTATGCCTCACCCCTTGGAGTTTGTGCAACCAATGCAAACAGCTTGACTCGGATGAGGGATTTCTTGGCCTGATTCCGATAGGGTCTGCGCAGTGTGGGAGAATCTCCTCCTCCCTTGGAGACCTGGATAAAAGATGAACTCCAGAAGTCAAGAGTACTACGCATCCTTCCCCTGACTCATTCCCTTATGGCCGGCAGAGTTGGTGCGCAAGCTTCCAGTCAGTCAGAGGCACATGAAGGATTTGCGATCTTGTCGCAGCTTCTCCTGGTCCAGTCTCCTGCAGTCTAGAGATTCCATGAATCCGCACCATCAAAGCTGGTCCTGCCTCCGGTTGTGCCATCTAGACCTGCCCGTCCACGCCCTCCTGTTCAAGAGGAAAGAAGAGAAATGCCACAAGAAGAGGTGGAGGAGTTGGTTGAAAGGGTCCAACCATCCACTGTACCTGCAAGTACAAATGCTAGGTGAACAAACTTGGAGATCAGTTACATTGATGTGAGCCCGTCCGAGCCTACACGAGGCATGCCTGCGATGCTGTAAGGAGAACTCTACTGCTGTGCAAACGTTCAGTGCATTTAAGAGAAAACACTAGTGCCTCATGCCAGATGTGTGATTCACACCAATCTGATTTTTTTGTTTTCAATGTTCTACTTGGTTAATTTTTTGGAGAAAAAAATCTACTTCAAAGTTAAGAAAGTCCCAAGTGTGGGACCCTGGGAAAAAAATAAAAATAAATAGAAGATACAGAATTAAACCTTTTTTCTACAAACAAATATTTATTATAAGCAATTAAATCACCACACAACCTTGGTGTTTGTAGGTAATTCAGCCAGGATTTTTACATGGTGGTGGAAGAAAATAACTGACATTCTGAATTCAGACGGCAATAAAATCACAGACTAGCTCCTGTCAATCATGAAATACCTTATGACCCCACGAGAAACAATTACCATCCGAATAGGGCAATAGACAAACCCGGCAGGCCGACCATCGGTCCCTTTCTTTGTGTCAGACTTAACTTTGTTGTTGTTAATAATGCCGTGAGCGGGGCTTGAAGAGAGTGACGTGGCCCGCGCCTGATGCAGCCCCTGAATGAGACGCACAGAAATACTGCAAAATAATAATAATAACGAGACGAAAAAAAGCCAGAAACCGTCTTGAAAGCTTTTATCATGCCTTCATCATTAGTTTTACTGCTTTGCAAATGTCTTATCTTATATCTGAGAGTTTTTACACTCTTGTCCCAGACTCAAACGTTCAGTCTAAGCCTGTGCAAAGCCACCAAAGATAGCCTAATATTACTACATTTAAAATCCATGATGACCCAAATAAACAGAGAGTGAAATAAACTAAAGCAAATATTTACCATAGTGGTGCTCATTTCCAACTGTTTAATGAAGAGACAATAATGTCAGTGGAGATGCTAGAGATGAAATATGAGACGTGGGCCTGGTTTCACAGACAGGGTTAGATTAAGCCAGGATTAGGCCTTAGTTCAATTAAGACATTTAAGTAGCTTTTATAAATGTGCCTTAGAAAAAAACATTACTGATGTGCATCTTCAGACAAAACAACAGCACTGACATATTTTAAGATGTACTTTCAGTTAAAACAGCTCAAACATGAGTTTTAGTCTGGGACTAGATTAAGCCTCATCTTAAAAAAACGTACATCTTAGAAAACTTACTTTTTCCTCCAGCGCTGTGAATGTTTAATGTGTGTGTTCAATAAAGATTAGGATTGTGTGTGTGTTATCAGCATAAGCACATTGTGTGTGTCTATTGTTGTGACTGAGATGAGGATCAGATCACATTTGACGGCAAATTACTGCAGAAAACCAGTTCATACCAAGAGTTCACACACTTGTTCTTGCCACTGTATGATCCCTGTCACTCAAACTGAACAGACTGCATTCAGTCACTTCTGCTGTCTGGACGAGATGCTTTCCATCTGACCCACAGAAAGAGTTACATTCTTACACAATTACTGTCACAACGGCTGACTCTTGATTTGGGATCATGATTTGTATATTTGTATATATTAAAGTTCACCCCCTTCTTTAAATGCAAATGTGTAGCAGAAGTGAAAGTGGTCTGTTCCAGTCCAGATCCTGTAACCAATCAAAGAGTGAGACTGAAAATCCCATTTGCATTGTCAGGGTGGAGTGATTGTGATCCTCTCAGAATAGAGCAGCTCTGTCTCCAGAGACCATGTTCAAACCCCAAGAGCTTTATTTGACATTTACTGCTACATCAACCTTCTGAGAAGCACCTGCATCTTCATCTGTTAGTTGAATGATGTTGTCAGACACAAAGTGAACTTGTTGAGAAGCTTTATTGAATGTTGCAGCAAACACAGCAGATTGAAAGATCACACAGTGCTTTGACACGCCAGCTCTCTTTCAGTATTGAGTTGTAAATCACTACAGCTGCAGCACTAGACTCATGTGAATCCTGCCTGACACAGGACACTCAGATACGGCTCATCTTCAGGAGAGAAACATCAGCACTCAGAGCTCTTGTGGAACGAGACCTCATGAGGAGGAGCTCCATCATGTGTTACTCTGCAGACGCACTTCTCTACCTCTTCCCAGCGTGCTTTGCTGAGGGTCAGGACGCTACTGCGGCTGTAGCGGCCGCCCTGCTGGCTCTCTGCGCTGGTCAGAACTCCTCGGTGACCTCTGACCCGTCCAGCGTCCAGCTCACCAGCGCCCGGTGGAGAGTAAGAGCTGAGCAGGCAGAGCAGTGCGGCTGAGCCTCCAGAGATCTGCAGAGAAGAGGCGGCAGCAGAGACACTGAGGGCTTCTCTGTGGGACCAGCTGCAGGAGACAAACACAACACATTCACAAACACAAAGAAAACACACTGCACTTTCATTCACAGCATTTCAACAGCAGGAAAAATCCCCACAATCTGATCCTTCATGTCCTTCAACATCACTACAGCTGATATATATATATACAATATACAAACTACACAATCACTATATACATTTACATCAAACCTCATCAATCAAACTGAACATTGTAATACACCGACTGATTTCATTACAGCAGTTTTTAACTCAGAACATAAAGTTCTTACATTTTACTGAGATATTCAACTCAAAATGGAACTCAATTTCAAACAGAATTAAAAGTCACACATAAATTGTGTTTGTATTATAAAGCACTGAATTATAATCCCAACATGAGCAAAAGAGATTCAGTATCATTGACTGAACTACAGAAAGTACAACATTTACATTCTGATGTCAAATCTCTTTTCTCCATGTATGATATCTACAATAAAAGATGAACTATATATGAACTCAGTGTAGAAATAAATGAAGGGAAACAAACCTGTAATAAACTGAATAAACTCATAGTGAGACGCTTTATGGAAATATGTTTAGATTTTATTGTTGAAAGGAATAATGCCGTTCTTCTGAATGTATAAACATGACAATATCATTGATTTAGATTAAATCATTATTAAACAATATCAGAAACACTTAAAGCCTTTATACACAATGCATTATAAAAGTATTAATGCATTAATTATGAATTGTTATACACATTATAATGCATGTATGATCTCATGAATAATTGTAACCACAGTTATAACACATTATAATATTATCTATTCATTGTTACACCTTTAGAAATTATAATGCATTCAAACTCATGACAAACAACCAATTTCAGATGCAACAAGGAATTTGCAAATATTATAATGCATTTTAACTTTGGTTACAATTATTAATGAAAAGATATAAGGCATTATAATCTCCATTATGAATACCTTTATAATGCATTATACATAAAGGCTTCAAGTAAAGTTTCAGCACAATATCTAATAATCATTATCATTAATAAATGTTGTTCTTGTTTCAACTGTAAAACACTTTCTGAAATCTAAACTGTATTTTTTTATTAGGTAATTAAATAGACAGACTTACCGATCACCAGTTTGGTTCCTCCACCGAATGTGTACCACAGTGATACAATCTAATGAAACGCTCGTACAAAAACCTCTATTCCACTCGAGTGAACACACACTCCAGCAGAGAGAGAGAAACAACACTTCAACACACTGATATTAGAAGCTCCTCAGCTCTTCTCAACACTCACTCATTCAGTGAAGACTCAATGATTTCTGATATAACACTGTTTAAAGAAATATATTTGATGAGCTGTGACCTCTGAGGTGACCTTTGACCTCTTTGATCATGGATGATGTTGTGGAGTTTCTCATAATGATGCTTCTGTTCTTCATATGCAGCTCAATCTTCAGGATTCACAGAAAAACCTGCAGCTTCAGACTTCAATCGTCAGTGAAAATCTGCTCAAATCATGAGTTCATTGAATATTATAGCCAAAGTCAATAGAAAGTGTCAACAATGAAAATATAAAAGGTATTTTGCATGTTCTACACAGTCAAGCATGTTTTCATATTCAAGGTCTGTTCTAAAAGTATCTGGACTGGTTATGAATCTCCACACAAGATCATGAAACATGAACAAGCTCTAATATGTCTCCATCTTTAACAGCCTGTTTCTTCTCCATCTGATGATTTCAGACACACATGAGGCTTCATGATAGATGGAGGGACACCATGAACTCTGATTAGAGATTCACAATCAGTCTAGCACATTGCAAGGTTACTGCACGCTCTCGGTCAGGTGATGTCCACAGCCGTGGTCCAGGAACGTCATCTTTGGCTCATCCTGATATGCGGGAGTCTGAGCGAACACGTTTCCTCAACTCCCCTATCTCCCAGGCTGGGCTATTTAGCGGGGTGGTTGAGGACTTTGCCCAACAGTTCTCAGCCGCACAGAAGTAGACTGAGGCTATCAAACACATTCTGCCCCAGCGGCCTGCTGCTGCCTCCACCCAACTGCAGCCACAGACGCCTCAGCCTGCTCCCCCTCCTGCGGCTCCTGCACCTCCCGCCCGGTCCCAGCAGCAGCCTACACCCATCCCATGTCTGGGCTGGTCATTCCATTCGCTGCCCCCAACATTACATCCCCATGTAACGCTCAGCCTAGGCTCCTCAGCAGGTAAACATAATGCGAGATTGCCGCACAGCTCCTTTTTGGGGCGTGGGCGGAGTTGCACTATGCAAATTCCTCGAGACCCATGGCATTCTCATGCCATTCCCCCATTTCGTCAGTAACTGATGTAATGTCTCCCTTCCCTTCCTTCAGGGAACGAGGGTTACATACGTAACTGAGACAATCTGGACAATTATTTTAAAGTGAAAATTGGCTATTTACTCAAGTGTTACCTAGTCACTATGCAGGAACTACTAATGATCCGGACCATTTGTTGCATATTGTATACTATTTCACACACTATTCTTTAAAAATAGTAGGCATTATGCACTGATACTGGGCAGTGAGTAAGTAGTGTTAATATGCCATTTCAAACACAGCCGGTATGTTATTATAGGGAGATGAGAGGGTCTGTATCTCTTACCATTGGAGAAAGCGTAATGGCTAACTGGATCATGTGATACACCTCAGCCTATCGTGTAATGGCAGTGATGTCAACACCTGCTGTTCAAAGTTTTATGACACTCAGGAACAGTTTACATTAATCAGTTTCTTGTGGATTAGTGTGTTGTGAATAAATGTTCTATATGTTGTGTTATATCGCTAGTAAACGTACAGTAGGACTGCAGTGTTTGTGGAATGGCAAACCTTTGTAAATCACCTTGCAATAAGATCATACGCAGAAATATGTCCACTCCTTTTCAGCACTAATTTAGCACTGCGTGTCTTTAGTAAATCCTGACAGTAGTTTTATAACGCCAAAAGAGGGTTTGCGCTGGAGCAAGCTGTTAGTAAATCTGGCCCTAAAACATAATTGTAATTGTAATTCAGTGCATACTTAATTCATAAAAATATATGTATTTATTTACTTTCACTCATTAAAAAGCATCACATCATCATCATCGGGGACACAGCAGTCATAAATCATTACAATATAAGACTAACCTGGCAGCGATAGAAAGAACACTTCATTTTATATTTTCATTAAACAACATACAATGTAACACAATATTTATAATTCAATTATTAATTTCTCTTTATTCATTAAAACACAATATCAGCGCCATCTGCATACATGCAGTTATAATAGTCAATTCAAGTCACATCATAACTGGTAAAACCTAAGAAAACATCTGTAGTCCTGTCTTTCTTTAGACAATATCAGTCATGACATTCCCTTCTCTGCCTTCTCTTATAAAATAACCTTTTTATCATAGTAAAATCTACATATCGCTCCATACAAATGCATTGCTTAGCATAAAACATGTTGAAGATTAGCAGATAGGCAGTCGATTCATTAAATAAGTCGCTTTCTTTCACAAAAGCAGTTTATTCAGTGAAGCCTCTTCTCCATTGACATCCATTAAAAACGGCCTCTTGTCTCCTTTCCAATGCACTCGACAAAGCCGGAGCGTTAGCATTAGCCATTATGCTTTATATTAGGTGGCCTTAACTACGGGTAATGTTAGGGACGTGGTGGTGTGTGTAAATGTAAGGGTAAAGTTAGGGACAGGTGTGGTGGTGTGTGTAAGTTTAAGGGCAAAGTTAGGGACATGTGGTGTGTGTGTAAGTTTAAGGGCAAAGTTAGGGACAGGTGTGGTGGTGTGGGTAAGTTTAAGGGTAAAAGTTAGGGACATGTGGTGGTGTGTAAGTTTAAGGGTAAAGTTAGGGACAGGTGTGGTGGTGTGTGTAAGTTTAAGGGTAAAGTTAGGGACAGGTGTGGTGGTGGGGTAAGTTTAAGGATAAAGTTAGGCACAGGTGTGGTGGTGTGGGTAAGTTTAAGGTAAAGTTAGGCACAGGTGTGGTGGTGTGGTAAGTTTAAGGGTAAAGTTAGGCACAGGTGTGGTGGTGTGGTAAGTTTAAGGGTAAAGTTAGGGACAGGTGTGGTGGTGTGTGTAAGTTTAAGGGTAAAGTTAGGCACAGGTGTGGTGGTGTGGTAAGTTTAAGGGCAAAGTTAGGGACAGGTGGTGGGTGTGTAAGTTTAAGGGGCAAAGTTAGGACAGGTGTGGTGGTGTGTGTGTTTAAGGCAAAGTTAGGGACATGTGGTGGTGTGTAAGTTTAAGGGGCAAAGTTAGGGACATGTGGTGGTGTGTAAGTTTAAGGTAAAGTTAGGGACAGGTGTGGTGGTGTGGGTAAGTTTAAGGCAAAGTTAGGGACGTGTGGGTGTGTGTGTGTTTAAGGGCAAAGTTAGGGACAGGTGTGGTGGTGTGTGTAAGTTTAAGGGTAAAGTTAGGGACAGGTGGTGGTGTGGGTTAGTTTAAGGGTGAAGTTAGGGACAGGTGTGGGGGTGGGTTAGTTTAAGGGGAAGTTAGGACAGGTGTGTGGGGTGGGGTGTTTAAGGGTGAAGTTAGGGACAGGTGTGGTGTGTGGGTTAGTTGTGACAGTTAGGGACAGTGGTAAGGTTTAAGGGTAAAGTTAGGACAGGTGTGGTGGTGGTGGATAAGTTTAAGGGCAAAGTTAGGGACAGGTGTGGTGGTGTGGGTAAGTTTAAGGGCAAAGTTAGGGACAGGTGTGGTGGTATGGGTAAGTTTAAGGGCAAAGTTAGGACAGGTGTGATGGTATGGGTTAGTTTAAGGGTGAAGTTAGGGACAGGTGTGGTGGATGGGTTAGTTAAGGGTGAAGTTAGGGACAGGAGTGGTGGTGTGGGTAAGTTTAAGGGTAAAAGTTAGGGACAGGTGTGGTGGTATGGGTAAGTTTAAGGGTAAAGTTAGGGACAGGTGTGATGGTATGGGTAAGTTTAAGGGTGAAGTTAGGGATGTGTGGTGGTGTGGGTTAGTTAGGGACAGGTGTGGTGGTATGGAAGTTTAAGGGATGTGTGGTGGTATGGGTAAGTTTAAGGGTAAAGTTAGGGACAGGTGTGGTGGTGTGGGTAAGTTTAAGGCCAAAGTTAGGGACAGGTGTGGTGGTATGGGTAAGTTTAAGGGTAAGGTTAGGGACAGGTGTGGTGGTGTGTGTTTAAGGGCAGTTAGGGACAGGTGTGGTGGGATGGGTAAGTTTAAGGGCAAAATTAGGGACAGGTGTGGTGTGGGTAAGTTTAAGGGCAAAGTTAGGGACAGGTGTGGGGTATGGGTAAGTTTAAGGTGAAGTTAGGATGTGTGGTGTGTGGGTAAGTTTAAGGGTAAAGTTAGGGACAGGTGTGGTGGTATGGGTAAGTTTTACTCCCCACCTGTCACCCCCATTTTGGCAAGTGGGGCATTTTGACATAAGCTCATAAGCCTTTCTGAATAGACACATAATCAACATATATTTAGAAAGCCAACAGTTGAGAGTTTGCAGCTGAAGACTCAGAATTACACAGACAGTTATTAATATGGAGATATATAGCCTCAAACATGAAAACAAAACAAAATTTAAAATATTAAGAATATATTTTTAAATGTATAAAAATATTATGTTAATGTAGTATAACAACTTATAACCACAACTACAGTAAAGCCACAAGTGTGGTCATGCTTCATTTCAAATCTGAAGATGATATCTCTAAATTATGCATTCTACTAATAATATTGTAAGACTCTTGTCATGGTATTTTTAGCTTTCTAAGATAAGATGCTAATCAAATATGTAATTGCCCTGTAAACATCCATTTGCACTCTTTTGTCTAATGTCAAGCGAGGTGAACTTGCTCTATTGTTCTCAATCACACGTTTCACACTTCTGTTGATATGAGACGAATCCTAATTATTCTTTTATCGTTATTCTTTGTTTGTATTCAGTCATTATAACCTTTATTCTGGCATATATAATAAATATAAAAATAAAACAAATGCTATTTATATATATTTTTATTTTATTTTATTTTTTCATGTTGTTAATTCAGGTTTTATTTGTCTTTAGTGACGAACATGAGCCATTTTCTGTTGCTTCAAAGGAAAACACCAAAGGATTGATTAGTTCTTTTTGACTTTAGACAGACTGAAGATTTTCTTAGGGAGGAATGTGCTGACATTCCCTTTTGCTTCAGTTGTTGAGGATGCTACTGAGTCACTGAAATACACGCACGATTTAAACGGCATTGTGGTGTGACATGAGCTGTCAGAGCTGGAATACACTATCTTTTTGTTGGGCATGTGGATGGATCAAAATTAGCAACCATTGGCACTTGGTGAAAAACACTTTGATCTAACGTGGTACAGTGCCGGGTTGCTGCTCTGAGGAAAAGTGTGGGCACTGTGTTGGCATTTGTTGATGGTGGCTATTTTCTTAACATTACATGTTCTGGCAAACCCCAACAGTGCTCACCCGATGTTCCGCAGTGAAATGACGGTGAAGGCCCATGCCATTGACCTGATCAACGCCTGTTTCATAACTTCTCAGACCAACTCAAAAGTCTTTCGCCAGGGAATTGCAAAGACCAACGATACATAAAAACAATCTGACGAACTTGGGCAGGATGAACATTTTACACGCAGATAAAAATTCATCCTGCAGCAGTCTTATCAGTGAATGATGATCTTCACGTGGCAATTGTACTGACCATCATGAAATTCGGACAGAAGGACGATCACTGGTTTGATCTGAGCAGTCTGGTGGACAAGGATGGCATCGATAATGTTTCATATCATGTTGCCTGCAATATCAGTTGTCTTGATCCATCTGTTGACCTCTTCTGGTCTCGTGTGGTCTGCAGGAGGTGGTGGGTTCACATGGAACTCTGTTCTCTGCGTGCACTCAATGACTGAAATTGCAAACTTCCAGACAAACACCGAACACATGCCACTTGATGTTCATTTCTAACTTTCTCAGGTTGTGTGACATTATGACTGCAAGATTCAATTTCTTCCTGTCAGTCGGTGATCACTATGTGTGATCTTCATATCGATAAGAATCGCCGCATGCTGATACAGGATGCAACACAGTATGTGGAGCACATTGATGACCTGGCCCTTAAAACTAATTCAAGGACCTTTGTGAGGCTGGAGGGTGTCTTCCTGGTGCGTCCTGGCTTTCCGGAGGTGCTGGATCCAAATAATTTTTTTGTGAAGCCCATATTGGACTATTTGTTAGAAACCACGCCAATGCTCATACCTTTCCAAGATGATGAAGATGGGCTAGGTCTCCGCCACATTGTTCGCCCTTTAGCCACCTACCTGAGCATCACCCTGTTCGACCTTCTCCACAATCATAAAGGACTGGGTGGTTACGAGATTTCATGGAAGGCATTCCAGCTTGAACTTGTTGCAGAGCATTTCTTTTTTGGACGGCCAATTTGCTCCTCGTCAAGGCAGTATGCCTCACCCTTGGAGTTTGTGCAACCAATGCAAACAGCTTGATTCGCTTGAGGGGATTTCTGGCCTGGGTCCGATAGGGTCTGCGAGTGTGGGAGAATCTCCTCCTCCCTTGAGACCTGGATAAAAGATGAACTCCAGAAGTCAAGAGTACTACGCATCCTTCCCCTGACTCATTCCCTTATGGCTGGTCCACAAGTGGTCGGGGATGATTTGGTCAGGATCCTTCTATCGGACTTGTATCAGAGGAATGATCGCATTCTGATAGATTAATTGAAAGGGCCTGACCGTCCAATCAGGCAATCAACGGACTGATGGACAGTTGGTGAGTTGGCCAGGAAGTTTGTGAGCGCAAAGGGTTTGGCTATCCCCACACATTCAGGAGGGCAGCGGATATGGTGACTTCCATGAGCCTGGATCCCATCCATTGTTTGGAGCTTGACTGTCCAAGTTAAAGTTCTTCCCACATATCAAATACTGGAATGAAAGCCAGAACTGGAAGGCCGTTGAAATTTTAAGGACTTCATTGAGCTGTATCACCCAAGTCAGATTCCATCCACTGCGTCTTGGGCAGCAACCTACCTCGGAGATGTATTTGTAAAAATTGAGGAGTTGGATCTGTCCTTCCCCGAACCTCAAGAAATATCGTGAGCATGGGATGCTGTGGCTAGAGACATGTATAGCCTGTCTACCTAGGGGCATGCCAAAGACAGATTGATGACTGTTCTGGCCTTCCTCGGCTCTGTGGGGATGATCCACAATGGTGACTTTGTGTCTTTTCAAAACTGGCAGAGTTGGAGTGCCAGCTTCCAGTCAGTCAGAGGCACATGAAGGATTTATGCGATATTGTCGCAGCTGCTCCTGGTCCAGTCTCCTGAGTCTGCAGATTCCATGAATTCGCACTCATCAAAGCTGGTCCTGTCTCCAGTTGTGCCATCTAGATCTGCCCATTCATGTCTTCCTGTTCAGGAGGAAAGAAGAGAAGAAGTGCCAGAAGAAGAGGTGGATGAGCATCCTGAAGAGGAGTTTGTTGAAAGGGTCCAACATTCACTGTACCTGCAAGTGAAAATGCTAGGTTGACACTGTAAGGCTGTAAAAAACTATCAAATTCGGGCTGTCTGACTGAGGAACGACACTCCCCGAGAAGACAAAGGACACTGTTATGCATCTATTATCTTTGAATTGATTACGAATTGGCATTATACATTTACCTGACTAATAAACTGTTACATTGATTTATTCTGACTTACTCTGAAATGATTGATCTTAGTGCATTATGATGTATCCTTTGTTACCACAAATCTGTGTCAGGTTAGTAAGTCCAGATTTGAGTAGAGCATTCGGCACACCAAACTTTTGACATTAGTTCAAGTGTACTTAAATTGTGAAGACCTGGTAATATATTTTGATTTATTTGCCACTCAGCATTATATCTATTTGTTGTAAATATTGTTTTGTCTAATTAAGGGATGTAGGTGGTTTGACGCCAATTTATTTACACCTCATTTTGAACTTTATGTTAAAGGAGGTAGGGAAGCTAAATGTATTTTTGTTTTCTTTATTTTTGTTGCAGGTAAATTACTTTCTAAAATAAGTTGTTTTATTTGTTAATTTGGCCTTGTCTGCCCCTGACGCTAAACCCTTATTCCGTAAATAAACACTTATTATTTTGAATTCTCTCTGGGTGGACTCTCACCTTTCAAAATCAAATCAAATCACCTTTATTTATATAGTGCTTTTAACAAGTCCAATTGTTTCAAAGCAGCTTCACATTGTTAACAGGAAAATAATGCAACAGTATTTGTACAGCCGTTCTGGTGAAACAGTGATGTTATCCAGCCAATTTCAAGTATCATATAGTGTCAATGCGGCAGATCGGTAATATAGATGAAATTTAGGTGTCCCCATCTGAGCAAGCCATAACTCCTTCAGGGCCAGAATGGAGAAAAACCTTGGGAGAAACCAGGCTCAGTCAGGTGCCAGTTCTCCTCTGGCCGACGAACAAACAGTGTATGATTAAAATTCTGGCAACATAGCAGGTCTTAATTCATATTAGGCAAACAGATATTTGTTAGATTATTCAAAGATTGAGTCGCTACAATCAAGACGGGTTTAATGAGGATGTCGGTCGATGCGGCATTTACGGGGAGTTTATTTGACACACTCTCTGCAGACATTTCAGGGATGCATTGGTCAGTGTCCAGGCGCAGGTCCACCATCTGATCTGGATACGCCCAGATCCGCTGACTGCAGTAAACCTCGGATAAACAGAGAGACTAACATTAGCGAGATGCCATTCTTCTTATGATGTAACGAGTACATCAGGTGTTATGGGAAGTGTTCCCGTTCCGCTGACCTAGTTAATGCAGCCTAACAATCATTTACATTGATTTGAATAATAGAAATTGATAATGTTTTATGTCTAAGTTTCATAGTAAAGAGTGTTTTAGTCTAGATTTAAACTGACAGAGTGTGTCTGCTTCCCAACAATGCTAGGAAGACTGTTCCAGAGTTTAGGTGCTAAATAGAAAAAGGATCGACCACCTAGAGTTGATTTTGATATTCTAGGTATTATCAACTGGCCAGAGTTTTGAGACCGCAATAGACGTGATAGAGTATAATGCGCTAAGAGTTCGCCAAGCACTGGGAGCTAAACCATTTAGTGCTTTGTAAGTAATAAGCAAGATTTTAAAATGTATACGATATGTTTAATAGGAGCCAGTGCAGTGTTGACAGAACCGGGCTAATATGGTCATACTTCCTGGTTCTAGTAAGAGCTCGAACTGCTGCTTTTTGACCAGCTGGAGTTTGTTTATTGCGAGCAGGGCAACCACCCAGTAAAGCATTACAATAATCTAGCCTTGAGGTCATGAACGCATGAATTAACTGTTCAGCATTTTGCATCGAAAGGATGTGCCAGAATTTAGATATATTTTTAAGATGGTAGAATGCAGTTTTACAGATGTTAGAAACGTGGCTTTCAAATGAAAGATTGGTATCAAAGAGCACACCCAGGTTCCTAACTGACGCACGAGGACTTGACAGAGCAGCCATCGAAAGTGTTAGACAGTATTCTAGGTTACTACTTGCAGAGATTTTTTGTCCAATAATTAAGTTGCAGGAAATTATTAGACATCCAATGTTTTATATCAACCATGCATTCCGTTAATCTTGTGAATTGCAAGTTTCATCAGGCATGAAGAAATATAGAGCTGAGTATCGCCAGCATAATAGTGAAAGCTAATGCCATGCTTCCAATGATATCTCCCATTGGTAGCATGTACAGGGTGAAGAGCAACGGTCCTAGCACTGAGCCCTGCTGTACTCTATACTGAACTTGTGATCGCTGCAGACATCTCTTCATTTACTGCTACAAACTGATAACGGTCAGATAAGTATGATTTAAAACCATGCCAATTCAGTTCCCCTAATGCCAACATAATTTTCGAGTCTATTCAAAAGAATGTTGTGGTTTATAGTATCAGGGAATGTGCAGCGCTAAGATCGAGTAACACCAATAGAGAGATGCAACCACGATCGGATGATAAGAGTAAATCATTTGTAACTCTGATGAGATCAGTCTCAGTACTATGATACGGTCTAAGTCCTGACTGGAAATCCTCACAGATACCATTTCTTTCTAAAAAGGAGCATAATTGTGAAGACACTGCCTTTCCAGTATTTTGACAGGAAGCGTAGATTTGAGATCGCCTCTAATTGACTAATTCTGTAGGATGAAGTTGAGGTTTTTTTAATAAGTGGTTTGATAATAGCCAACTTAAAAGTTTTCGGTACATATCCTATGTGATTTAGATGATTTAACGAGTTTAGCCAATTCTTCCTGTCCTATAGCAGTGAATGAATGTAATTTTTTCTCAGTGACACTACAATGCTCTGTCTGATGTGATACTGTAGTCGACGGCTGCATGGTTATAATTTTCTTTGCTAATATTGTCAATCTTACACGTAAAGAAGTTCATAAGTCATTACTGCTGTGCTGTTTACAACCATCAGAAGTTGAAACTTTATTTTTGGTTAATTTAGCCACTGTATCAAATAAATACCTAGGGTTGTGTTTTCTTCTAAGAGAGTCGAGAAATAAGCAGATCTAGCAGTTTTTATGGTCTTTCTGTATGCGCAGCATGCTTTCTTTTCCACAAATTACGAAACCCCTAGTTTTGTTTTCTTCCAGCTGTGCTCCATTTTTCTGGCTGTTGTTTTAAGGGCCCGGTGTGCTTGTTGTACCATGGCTATTTTCTTATAATCTTCTTGCGCTCGGGAGCAACTGTGTCTAAAGTGCTGGAAAAAAGAGTCAATAGTTTCACAGGTAGAAAATCGAGTTCCTCTAGGCTATCTGGGATGCTGGAGGAAATTAAACTGATGAGGAAGATTGTTACTTTATGCCAATGTAGTATATGTAGAGCTTCACATTATGAAGCAGAGACATGTCACATGCTTCTTCATAGTTGTTCAGTGCTGGTGATGAATACACCAATCATAGTTGTGTTATTAAAGCTGGAGTCAAACTTTCAGTCAAACTGGTCACATGACTGAATATTGACAGAGATGGACTTCACTGCACATCCTCAGTGTCTCAGTAGTCAGCTAGCATTAGGGTGACCATATTTTGAATACTGAAAACCAGGACACTGCCCAGCAATGAGATACTTGTAGATTTCCCCTAGTGCCGGCCAATTTAATGGCCCAATGAAAATAATGAAAACAAGGGCATTTATCACTTTATAAAAACAGCCAGGACAGGACTTGAAAACAGGACATGTCCTGGGAAAACAGGACGCTTGGTCATCCTAGCATGTGACTGGTTAAAATGTGACCTTCTGTAAAAAAAAAAAAAAAAAAAAAACACGCACTGCATTTATGCTTATAACACCTGAGACCCTTAAACTGCTACATGGATTTAACACTCAGTTACTAAAAATAACATTATTCAGAATGTAAAATGATCATTGTGTAACTCTAGTGTGTGAGTGTTATGAGCACAAGCTGCTGTAAATCCTGCCCACTTCTTTGCATTGTCAGCTTTCATGCTCTCAGTCTGAGAGTGTTTATAGTGCTGTGAGTTTAACACTTCATGACTGAGAGCAGAACAGAACACAATCTTCATCATCACACAAGACACAAGAACAACAATGAACACCATCATCATCTTCATCTGACTCTCACCTGTTTGCTCAAGGTTTGTGTAATACAGCTTTTTTTTTTTTTTTTTTTAACAATTATTAATTTTTAAAAATGTCAAATATTTATCACTCATTTTTGTTTCTGTTTTCTTTCAGAGTGTAGAGGACAGATCACAGTAACTCAGAGTCCATCAATAACAGCTCAACCAGGACAAGACGTCAGAATAAACTGTAAAACCAGCAGTAATGTGTATAATAATAATTGTTTAGCCTGGTACTTACAGAAACCTGGAGAAGCTCCTAAACCTCATATCATGCAACAACCTCGCTATACTGAACTCCATCTACATTCAGTGGCAGTGGATCTGGCAGTGATTTCACTCTGAGCATCAGTGAGTCCAGACTGAAGATACATGTGGAGATTATTATTTCGTCAGAGTGAACACTATATCAGTAGTAACTGGGTGTTCACACAGGGATAAAGAGTCGCATGCAAAAACCTGTGTCAGTCAGACGTCACAGTGACTGCACTGATACAGCTGAGAGATCCTGCAGCTGCTGATGGACCATCACACACAAACAACAATGGTGTATCAAACCTTTCACAGACTTTTTATTTGCGATGATGTTGTAACACCTATTCCTTTAACTTAAGTATTACATGTAATGAGGGGACTCACACAGACCACTTTTGCTCATGAGTCAGATATATTAAGTATAATTACAATAGAACACAGATTTAACAGAATACAAATCTTTGATGGTCAACCAGTTAAAAACAGAAATACCAAACAGACCAGCACCCCAAATTACAGTCTTTCACTTAGTTCTTTGTTCACTTGTTCACTTTGTTCTTTGTTCACTTGTTCAATTGAAGTATAAATTTGAGAAACAGTATTTAGTTGGGTCAGGATGGTTCCACCACCAAATTCATCTTGGAAGAGAGGGCCTCAGTTAACAGTCAAATAGTAGATGGAAATCAAATCTCTCTTAATTTCATTTTCTCAGTTGTATAATCCATCTAAATACTCCATATATACCCAGAACACACAAACCTCTGTGGAAACATTCAAAACAAACAAACCATAACCATATACTACAATCAATAACGAAAAGAAAAGAAGAACAACTACTTACAAATGAGCGTAGAACCATAAAAGTTCCTCAACCAGGTAAAGACCTATGAGGTAAGACCTCCATTAGCTAGAGAATCAACTTCCTATTGTTTTCTCTGTTCAGTTAAATAGGTGTTTAGCAGCAACTTTCAGAGCACCCTAATGCTCAGGGTGAATAATAATACGCCTGTTGAGAGAAGTGCAATAGTACAGGAAAACTGTTGGCAATGTAAGTAAAACGCAGTAAATAATAACTTTATATTATAAAATGTGGGAGAAAATGAGTGGTGTTTGTCCCAGAACTTTCCATTACTATATAAAACAGTATGTGACACAAGAAGTATGTCTGATTCACAGGACTCATGGATATG